>VXAD01008712.1:49745-166909 GCA_013399195.1 Dicrurus megarhynchus
GAAACCAGTGGGGGGGGTGGGGGGGGAAGTATTATTCTCCAAAGAAAATTAAAAAAAAAAAACAACACCTTCATTTGTACCTTTTTTTCTATCTCAGACATCATGTTCTTGTTATACAGACATGTAATGGTTCCAAAATGACAGGCACGTGCCAATTCAGTCTACTGCCAAATTAATGCTAAATTAACTTGCAGTCATAAAACTCTATGAAATGCTTCATAAAGAACATGTTGCTACACAGTCATTTAAAAAACATTTCGATTGTATGTTTGGAATTGCTTGACTTGGCCTTTTTTGATACTGACTGCGAAGCTGTTAGTCCAGACCTAAGGTTAAAGAAAGGGAAAAGAAACAAAACAATGAGAGGTTAAAATACACAATGCATACCAACAGAAGCTTTACAACACTGAATATTTTTCTGAAGTTTATTATTTTAAAACAAGTTGTGTACTCAAGCTTCCAGAAAACCCTTACCTTTTTGTTCCTTGTGACGGATTTGTGCATTGCTGTCCTTTGCTTAAACATCCTTAAAAGTAATTGAAAACAATTAATCAATTTTTTTTTTAAAATTAATTACTTCAATAAAGAAAGAATGCTTCAGAAATCATATACATGGAAGAACTTTTTCTAAAATTTAATCTGTCTCAAGAAGCAGATAACATTTTATTATCTCCAGCTTGAATACTGTAGTTTATATTACCATTTTTAAAAGAGAAAACCAAAAAGCCTTTAGGTTATTGAGTTATAAGGGATTACTTTGAACCTTGTAACAGTTTTCAGAAATATTTCAGCACAACATAGTTGATTTTCAAGATGGTAGTTGAAAATTCATTTTTAATTTTTTTATCCTCCAGAGGGAAAAAAAGAAACTTCACATAAAGTAAGTCTTCCATTTAAATTAAAGCCTGTTTGCACATGCAACAGCACTTTGAAAATTTTCTGTGTAAAAGATTCTTATTGTAAGTCTCAATTGTATTCTGAAAATTCTAACTCAGTAGCATTTTAATTTCCTTTTATAAGGTTCCCAAAATAGATTAGGGACTACTTTAGGCACATACTTTACTACATGCCCTCCAATCTGGTCGAAGATAAACTCTATGAAAAAGAGAAACTACTTCAGAAAACATGCTACTGCTTTGGCATGTTACAGGTGCAGTTATGTGATGTATTTTATCAGCTATACAACAGACTTGGAGGTTTCTTCCTTTAAGCTCTAGTTCACCATCTCCCTATTTTTGCCAGCACATGACATAATGGAGCCTTTCTGTTAACTGAATCTCTGAAGAAGTTTTCATTGATCTACACTTTAATATCAGCAGCCCTACAAACACCTTTCTGAATATGGTTGGGTGTAACAAACATATAATTTCCAGAAATGAGCAGCAATTCCTATGTCACCTTTGTGGCAAATGGGAGGACACTGTCAAACTAGTCTCACATTCATAAATCTAGTTTGTCATAAAGAACAATTTGATATTTTTTAAATTAAAATGTTCAGTCCTATATAGGCCTTACTCAAAGGAGCTTCTTAAGAAAAAGTTTTGAAGTCCCAAAAAGTTTAAAGTACACCATTGCCAAAGTATCTTAATTGTACAAGCAGACAATTTGAATAATCAAATATATCCTAATGCACATACTTACCAGAAAAAACTCTGTTTGAGTTTTCCATATTATAAGTCTTAGTAGGAAAATCCTCTTTTTCTGTCAGCTCCTGGATAAGGCCTTTATTTAAGCAGACATCCACATGTCTGTTAAATGACACAAGATTGGTGGTTTTCTGTTCCGAATTACAAACTGGACAAACAAGAGCAGTGTCTTCTTTGGCTTCAAAGAAACAGGATGAACTAGTTCCTTCTATATGTTCAGTCTTGTCAAAATGGTCTTCATTGTCTTGTGATATTTTTTGGGGGAAGAGACACTGTTTCATACACACGTTTCTAGCAATGTCACTGAGATTGCTAGGCTGTCGTTCTCTGGGAGATTTATCAGGTATCATCTGACCAAATTTTTCTGTGCTATTGTTAGTAGAGCCGTCAGATACATTTGCAGACTGGTCTGTTCTTGCTAATTGATCTGTTGTATTTTTTTCACGTTCATCAACACATTCATTTTTAAATTGTGGAAGAAAGTTAGGTGTATTTTCTCTTGAACCATCATTCTTGAGTATTTCCACAGTATCTTTAACATGCATCCCACTGAGGCACTCATCAATGTGTCTATTAAGTTCTTCCAAATTACTGCTGCTTTGCTCCTCAAAGCAAACAGGACAGGTGAAGATCTTACAAACATTAGAATTCTGTAAATCTGTGCCTTTCTTTGTTTCTTCCATAAAATTTGCGGATGATTTATCATCATGAAAGAGCTGCTTACCTCTGCTTTCATTTGGAGAAATATTCTCACTGTTTAGTTGTCTTGCTGCTCGCTTTTGATCAAAAAAACTCCCTCTATGAGATGTTCCTGGATTTTTTGTGAAATACTCTTGGTTTGACTTCTCTGGCTGAAGCCTAAGGGAACCAGTTTCTTTTCCTGATTTTAAGAAACTTGTAATGCTTTTTTGTTGGTATTTCTTTTCTTCTTCAGTCAGAAATCCTGATACCCGTACACCTAATGATAAAAAAAAATATAATAACAATTTTATGAAAGCTTGATACTAACTCCTAATTAACACCTTTTGAGGTATACATTCACTCAATAAAGGCACAATTTATCTCTAAAAAGATGCTAGACTACCTCCAAATGGATCACAACATCAATATAATTTTATCAGACCCAAGCACTAGCCCAACCATATTACTAATTTTAGTACCCCGAAGTTTTAACTGATTGCATTTTAACATAAAGCTACAAACTTAATATAGTTACATAGAATTCAGTCTGAGAGTTTTGCATGAACTCTACCCATCAGAGTATCTTTTTCTTTAGCACATTCTAATGTTTTAGGCAAGCAAGTTTTATATATCACTAAATGTTTCAAGCAGAATGTATAAGCACCTGAAACACACACCATAGGGTCAAAACACAGTTTACTGTTGTCAGAAATGTTTGCATCTCCTGGAGAACACTGTGCTTTCAGATCTATAAGCACTTCTGTTGTTGTGGTGCAAAGCAGATTTAAAAGCTCTTTTAAAGCAGCAGAATTAAACACTGCTATGAGTCAAGATTCTACTGTCATGCTGATGTGTGTGTTGTTGCATAAAAAAAGTACAACCTCAATTAGTAAAACTCCCTAAGTCACCATTCAGCACTCCAGATCTGTTTCACTTTGCAAAAACTACCAGGGTAATACAAAAAGGATAAATACATTTATACCAGTTTTACTTTAAAGTATGGTGTGTTATTTCAAAACACTATAAGATTTCCTAACTCTGAAAAGGAAGAATGAATTTGAAATATCTTGCCCATGAGTCTTATCCGCAGAGGATGAGGAGCAACACTATCAATTTCTGTTGCTAACAAATCTTTAGCAACAGCAAATATTTCCTCCTCAGTAGAAACAGAAGACAACACAGTTGAAGCTCTTGTTTTAACTTCGAAGTTTACATTCTTAAGCTTCAATGTAACAGTTTTACCCTAGGAAAAAAAATACAATAAAAAAAGGTTAAGCATGTATGTCATATATGGCACAGAAACAATTATTATGTACCATCTATATAAGGGCCCGTAAGCCATAGTCAAGACTGTGTGCTTATCTGTGCACAGCAAGGGGCACTCCCAAGAATTTGTCTGCAAGATTCTGTATTTGCCCATATATTTCTGCCAAAGTAGAATTCTCTGAACTGGTCATTTGACTGTGGTTCTCTGCAGACCATCTGCCACCAGTGCCCGTTCAATAGAGTTAATGTTTTGGCTACAGGCACAACTTCTATCCTATCTAAAAAAATTATTTCTGCATCTGGAAATTTTCAATGCTAGATATCCTAACTATTAAGGATGCACAAACCCATTACAGATTCACTGAAAATTTACTTCCTCCTGCATAGTGCTATCACAGCCATACACAGTATTTGTGTTTGGCACAGATATTTCTCTGGCAACACCACCCAAACCATTTGTGTGATTTATCATGTCCATCCAAATGTAAATAAATAGCACTCTCTTTGTTCTGGTGCTTTTGTAAGCTTATCCCCTTGTCCTTCTTAACTAATCATTTCCCTTTCAAATTGTCATCTTTTGAAACAATCTTTTATGGCTGAAGAAGATTAACAACAATTCTTTTAGGTCTTAAATGTTATTCCTTGCTTTACTATAAGACCTTCAAAGAAAATATGAACTGTTTTTTCAAAGTAATAAACAGGTATCTGGAGAGAAGGAATAAAGTGACTGTTTCTACTGTTCATACCATTGAATGGTGTGAATAACTTGTCAGCAAGTTTGGCACATGTCAATTTCTTAAACTACAGAACAGGCTACTGACTGGATCCTGTATGTGTACAGGAGAGAAACAGTGTTTTAAATATATTAGTATTACATAATTGACCAAAGCATGGTTTACAGACAATCAGCTCTATTATTCCCTTATAAACATTGCTTTTACCATAAAATGTTTACATGCCAAATAACTTGATTAATCAATTTAATTTTTACCCCACATATATTGCTAGATAGCCACCTGCACAACAACAAAATGCTGCCTAAGTCACTCTAAACATCTGCAAATTAAAGAATGGAGACTTCTGAAGATAGACCGTACGGTATGATGCTGCTGAAAGTATTTATACTAAAGTTGCATTGAACTGTCGGAGTGCAAAGCATCTTTTTACAAGTAACCTGAATAATATAAATACCTTAAGTCCCTCTTTCTGTAGTTCTTGAGCAAGGTCTCTGCAGAGCTCTTGACACAAACTGTACTGGTCTTCTGCTGTGTTTATTTCATTGAATGTTCTAAGACAAAAATATGACCTTTTCAGTATGAATCCTATAATATGTTCAGTGCCTGCAATTTAAAAGTATTTCTTATACAGTTAAACAATACAACAATCAGAAGAATGTTGTATAGGTTCAAGTTCTTACTTCAAGGAGCAATGATTATTAATAAGAATATTTTTTTTGCAAAATGAAAGGCCCTTTAAATAATTAAATAATTTGGCTTTCAATTTTTCATGCACTACTTGAAAATTATTCAGATTTAATGTCATTGATGCTTAAGTATTTGCAAGACAGAATACTAACAGTAAGTGAATTCAGAGAGTTGGCCCAGTTATTTGTATTTAATCTCCTTTGTACACACTGTGTACTGTGTAACATCAGAAGAAAGCCAGGAGTTGGAAGTCATTATCAGAGCCAAGTATCAGAAATAAATAATGCAGATGCTAAGAAAAAGATGCCAACTAGTATAATTATTAGTATAATTACCTCTAGCCTCAGAGGAGAAAAAGCTATCTTTCTGCCAAAAATGTTGCCAACTGCCTTTGCTAGAGCTTCTTAGTAGGGAAATTACAGTGTTATCTTTTTGTTGTACATTTGCTTTTTAGTAATAACATGACAGGAAAAGCAACCTTCAGTTAGTTGTGGTTTTAAAAGAAATGGAAAGCAGAATTTACAGACAGCACATGCTTTGGAAAGGTCTCACAGATACATGGTTTCATGTCAAGCTTTATATTTACGAGTGTAAGGCTGATAAAATTACACTGGGTTTCACATCTCTGAATTATAGTCAGGTTTACCTGATTGTACTGAAAAGTCATCCTCTATTATGATTCATATTCCCCTATGAATGTTTGCATGCTGCCAAACTAGTGGGATGAGTGTTTCACTGTGGGTCCTATACCACTGTCCAAGGAGTAACTCATGCTATTCAGACAATACTGCAGTGATTGAGAAGCTGTAAAAGTCCAAGGCTTGGAAGGGACAGGATAGAGAGAATGCTATGTCAGGGCTGTCTCTTCCCCCATATAAACTAGTTGCATGATCTCAGAAGCCTCTAGACATCTCTGGTCTTAAACTGTTCTCTTTGAGGAAAAAAAGAAAGAAGTAAAGCAATGCAGAAAGCTACTATAAAGATGCCCAAAATATTTGTCTGACTAGCACGAGACTAAAGCCATAAATTTTCCAGCTGTGATGGTACCAAAATCGTATTGGGCTTACTTAAGCTGGTCACAAGTATTAAGTCTCAAAAGGGCAGAACTAAACATCTTTTCTTACCCCCTTTTCTAAGACAACACATGACGATAGGGATAATTATTACAGAGCTTTACAGATTCTCCTGGCAGAACTTATTTTTTACAAATTAACTACCTTCTTAAGGAACTTTACACTGGTAAAAACTTAAGTTAGGAAATACATGTGACTGCAGGCTACTACACTGATATTGACATTAAACCTAACCTGATAAAATAAAGTCAAGCCCTTATATATTTCCACCTTATCTTATGGCTTAAAGATCACTTTGATGCATTAAAGGCACTAGCAGAATTGGATGGTAAGAGAACACACAAACTGACAAAAATACCTCCATGGAATTCTGGAGCCAAGGACAAAAAATAATGCAAGCCTGAATATGATTTAGTGAGCTTGTTGTATCTGTGGGTTTTTAAATAAACACACAATGAAATTATATGACAAATAAAAGTATACATTACTTGTTATTTAGTGGTTCTAATGGTTAATGTAATTTCTTCAGTATTAAAGAAGCATACCTTTCAGTGCTCATACTTTTTCTTTCTCCATCCCTTTAAAGAGAAAAACAATTTATTTTACTTACTTGATATAAAAATGCTATCTTTTCAACAAACTCACAGTCAACCAATCATGCTCAAATAACTAACAGCAGTCTCTTCTATAAAGTATGGATATTAACTTTTTCTACAAATCTTGTACGTCAAGTTTAAGCAAGTGCAAAAAAAAGGAGAATTAAAAAAAAAAACCTACTGTAGATTAAGTAAAGACATAGATCAGTCATAGACATCTTTAAAACGAAAAAACAGTTTAAAAAACCAACCAAATAAAAAACTCCCTCAATACTTAGCTCTTTTACCAGAGGGAGTCTAATTTAAAAACAAAACAAACTACAAATCCTATGCTGTCTCAGCTATAACTGTGAAGCACAGCTATTAGAATTCTATACATACATGTATATTTGAATATTTTCTTTATCTGAGGATCTGAGGAAATAGTTTGCTTTCAGTCTAAATGATTGTTCAAGTTAAAGGTGAATGAACAATTGTTTGCTGCTGTCTTTCTTTTCAGTGTTAATTGAGCATCCTTTAACAACTCTTTGGCATATAAGGAGATCCCTCAGAGCAATTGCTTTTTAGGTCGTTCTTCAGTTTATAAGTATTGGAAATAACAAATTTGGTATTGTCAGATTTTCTTTAAAGAAGGTAGTTAGACACAATAACTGTAAGATGAACTATTTAACTATTTACTGAAGACTCAGGTGTTAATATATTAAGTACTTGTTTTCTTTACACTAAAATCAAGTTGGTGTTGACAAAAAAAAAAATTAAAAAAACTCTGTTACCCATTAAAACCATTAAAATCCCTGACCTTTGAAATGCTCTTTTTTTTTTTTTTTTTTGTACTGGGAGATATCCCAGGCTTTACAGCACCTACCTAGGGTGAATATGAAGAAAGAGAGCAACAATTATTTAAAGACTATCCAAGGTCTGTTTATAGTAACAGAAACAAATATTTTGAAAACTCTGTTTTATCTTTTATCGAGTCACCTTCATGAAGTCAGTCTTACTGAATATTTTTTTACAAGCCAATAAACTCTGAATAGAAAAAAAAACCAACAAAAAAATTTGTCCTAGCACATTACTGGGCTTCAAACTGCTAACTACATATATTATTTTGTAGTCAAATGGAAAAAAGGGAAGATTATTGTCAGAGAAGATACAGATAATATAGAATAAGTCTTTCAGAAGTACATAAGACATTTTGGAACTTCTAATGAGATCAAATCAATGTCAAGCTATTTTAAAACAGAATTTCAGTACTTTGGGAAGGAATATTTTTAAAAAGGGAACCAATACTCAATTAAGTATTGATTAATCTTTTAAATTGATCTTAGTTACACAAATAGTAAAATGCTCTGGTTTGGATTTTTTTAAAGAACATGTTTATCTCCAGGACAAGCTTAGAAATGACAAATATTGTTGAAAATATATATGCACTAATAAGACTGACTTCTCCCATCCTAAAAAGGAGGCTAAAAACCATTAAAGTATTGTGAACCTTAAAGGAACATATATTAAGAAGGATATAATAATCTTCAGTTCTATTCCACCAAATTCACATGTTGATATTACAAATATGTAATCCTGATAGGAGACACAGGAACTTCACTGACAATTTACCACCAGAGAAGATCAAATACCTTTGCAGTTTTCATTACAATCCAATAATCATGAACACAAATTAATGCGTATTGTTTTTGAAGAAAAGGCAGTGTACAACTCTGCTTAGGACAGCTCAGTTATGTTCAGCTATTTTGATAATTATAAGGTTATCCTACCTTGATTTCTTGCCATAAACGTATGTACAACTTTCCTGACAAGAATTTTTGGATTTCTTATTTAGACATGGCTGTAAAAACCTTTGTTTTTTCATGTTTGGCTACTGCATCTTAGACATAACTATAACAATAACAGGCACCAGAGATTTAAAAAAAATACATTAATCAAGCTTATTTCCGTAATATTTGTCAATTACATAATACGTTCAGTATGTAACATACACAGGAAAACATTCAGAAAAATGTTAACACAGGAGGAAAAAACCCCTGCGGCATACTTTTCCAAATGTGTTGAGCCCAAACCAAGGGAAATATCCAAGAAATTACGCCAAGATACTTCTGAAAAAAGAAGAGAAAGCAGCGCCCTCTGCTGGTAAAGTTCTGAGCAAGTCACAATTCCAAGGGCTTTTAACATCTTCTCTGTTACTTTTCCAATACCTGGCACCTAAAAGAGAGCATGTAACATTATACTGGAAACTTTCCACTTGTAGATCCATTACCAAGAACAACTTGAACCAAACACAACATGGAAGATTACCTGGAAAACTCAATCTTTTCAGTAGAAATCTTACTTCTAGAACATAAAAATATTACATGACAAGAACAGTAAATCTCATTGTGTCTCTTACCTTTCTAATGGGCAAATCTTTTAGGAAGTTTAGCACTGCGTGTCTCTCAGGAGAAATTCTGTATTGCCCATTAGGTTTATTACAATCACTGCACATTTTTGCTAACATTGTATTTGGTGCTATTCCTTTTAAAAAACAAACAAACATAGTAATTTAAAAAAACGTAAGACAAAGTTTAATTTCAACTATCCAATATTTAAAAGCAAAAGAGTAGCCTATATACTTGGCAAAGACTAAAATAAGGAAAAGAATTATGATAACTGATAACTAGATTTGATACAATTCTGCAAAGAAATTTTGTGAGCATCATGAAAGAACATAAATATATGTAATAGATTAAATATAACTTAAATAAGGTGTACTTCCTATTTTAAGATAGTCAGGATAACAACATGCCCTAGTAAGTCAAGAGGGGTTAAACACCAAGTCCTTAAAAATAACATCAATTACATGATTCAACACTTTTATGATGGTGATTATGGTAAGAAAGGAAATGCTTACAATGGTAGTTACGATGAACTCATAGTAAGAAGGAGACCTTTCTTCCTTTTATTTCAGCAAAAACACTTTTTTTGATGAAATTTAACAAATTTTATTATTTTGTGGGCTACCACTGGAATGGAGTCATTTAGAAATTTATATATATTTTCACAGACATCGGAGGAATGAGGAGAGATGACCTTTTCTATCAAAAATAACTGTTTTTACAAATGAACTCTGGAATTTGTTTCGCAAAACAAAGAATAACTTTGTCCTACAGCCTTAGTGGTCTAAATTTTCATTTGGTCACTGATATAACATATTATTCAAGATGGTAGAAATAATTCTATTTATTATTGATTATCAGTATTTTTTCAGTTATCCTTCTAATTGTTTTTAGGTTTTGGGCCTAATACTCCTGTTTCCACTTACAAAAGCTATGCCTGTTTCCTACGCACTAACTTATCCTTACAAAACTTCAGTAAACGAAACTGTTATTTTGCTACCACTCATGAGATAACATACACGGGAGGAAGTTTCATCCTGCTTCTTCTTACTAGCTGTTTCTTCACCTCTGCTTACATTCCACACTTTCCTGACCTTCTGCAGCTGCTTCATAAAGCTCACCATTTCCTGATGCCTCGCTGACCTGGTTCATAAAGCAGTTTGGAAGGCATCCAAACTAAGTGGACGTACACTGGTTTTAGTCAATCAAAATAGCTGAGATTTAAAGGTTGGTTGCCTGAAGTCAAGACATAAAACTCGATTGGTAAATATTAAAAAGCTACTGAAGAGTTCATTAACTTCAGCACATATTTACTTCTCTGAGGACTAACATTCTAATGAATTTTGATATTGTTCTAAGCAAGGAACAGTGTGGAGAAGTTAGAAATACTTAACAGCGCAGATCTGCTATTCAAACTAAAAGCAGTTTAGAAATCAGTGACAGATTTCACTATGACCCACTGGCTGACAAAAACAATTTACATGATGCACTAGAATAACAACCACCTGTGCTAAGATTAGCTCAAGTGCACTGCTCATTCTTCGTCACTGCTTACTCTTATTTCAAGTAGAAAGAAGCAAAAAGAGATGTAACTGTTTCAATTATTTAAAAAAGAGAAAAAAAGAAAACAAACAGTAGTGGCTTTGATAGCCATGACATCTCTTGAAATAATTGAAAGTCACATCCTTCGCAGACCTTCAAAGACAGCATATTTTTTTTGCAGCAGAAGAATGCTGTGGCAAGGATAAATTCTTAATGTAGGCCCTCTGAGATCAAAGCAGAAGACATTATGGAAATACAAAGATTAATTATTATTCATATGTGTCTGAATACCTGCACTAGCAGTCAGTTGAGTTTTCTGCTCAATCCTAAAGCGAATTTCCTTCACAACTTCCTCTGCAGAAGTTCCAAAGACAACTGAGTTTTCCACTGATAGACCTCTTTTTTCAAAGTCCTCATCCATCAGAGATGTGTTGTCTTCAAACAGTACTGGTGAAGAAGAGACTTCACCTTCATTAAATTTGGCCGACATATTCATACCATCTTTATCTAAGTAAGACAGAAACACACTTAATACATCTGTATGATACATACATACTGATTTCCTTCAGTGGCTTCAGAGTTCACTAGCAGTTTTATTTCTTTCTGTTTTTATTTAGAGAAAGCAATTGAATTGTTTTTTTCTTTAAAGACCAGAGAGATGTAACGGCTTTGTTTTGAATATGACTTCAGCTAGGCTGAGATTGGAGGAATTGGCTAGTGTCGCTGTTATCACCGCGGAACGGAGGAACGACACAGACTCCAAGCTCAGGGTAGAGAGAAGGCCGAAGCGCTTTATTAGCTTCGTGGAGGGTTTTTATATGTTAGTTCGCAAAAAGTGTACTATATGGCATAAGGTAATTGGTTCTTTCGGCCATCCACCCCTTAGGGTGATTGGCCAAGTTCTAAGACACCCATCTCTAAATATTTTTCTAGTTGGAAACATAACAATGGTGGACAACAACCTTGCAGGTGCAGAGGTTTACAAAACTGTACCATTGTTTTGAATTACCGGCATGGGAAAGACAGAGTTCTTACAAACTACTGCTGAGAGCTGAAGAAATTCCTTGCTGGAGCTTTTTCAGCATCCATAGGCTAGTAGACTGGACATAACTTTCAGAAAAGCAAAAGGTTTAATGGCCTGTTGCTGTAGCAAAACCATCAAGATTTTAGCATTATTTTTGTTTCATACCAGATTGAAGGCCAGATGCCTTCTTCCACAGCTTTTTTTTTCAATATTCTCCAAATAAAATTAGGGTTCTCAAATATCTGGTTCTGGAATGATCAGCCTGGTGAGCTTCTCACTTTGAACCACAGTCATAGTAGAACAAGTAATGTCAGCAGGCCTTTGTCTGACTCTACAAACATTACTATTACAGTTTCACATTCTGAGCACTTGTTTGTGTTTCAGAGGAACAAAGGTATCAGGAAAGTGTGAGGAAGCACATGACTATGCATCAGTGATATTGATTTTGTAAAGACTATGCCAGTTTATTGCTTTCTATTTTATTAACACTTTTCTGTAGTTGTGTACGCCTGATTATCCTCTTAATGACTTAGAGTTTTTGAATACAGATAGTATAAATATTCCAGTTTGTGCATCATTCAACCAACTGTATGACTCTTTCTTTTCTATTATTCCCGAGTGGATATACAGTTGTGGATGTAGTTCCAACTCTATCTTCCAGAGCCAGTGAAATCCAGTAATATCTTGAACATTACTACAAATCCTACAGTGTTCCTGCTACTTATTTCCAAAATTATCACATTGAATTGTAATGCAGACCTAAATGACACCATTTGGTTTACAAAACCGAGTATCACTTTTCAAACATTTTATTCACATTAAAGAAAATAAATCTTCCAAATCATTAGCAGTGCACATTTTATTCACAGATAACCAGCAGAGAAAGTTAACCTGTAAACTAACTAAATTGGAGGTAGAGAATATGTGGGAGGGCAAATTATGGAAGGACTTAAGCATCTACAGTTTCAATGGGTACAGCTTATCTGAGGCTTATAAGCATGTGACTGGCAACTTCTGCTCCCAACCCCATGTAATGTGGTCAGAATGCCTAACACCATTTCACAAGGAAAGCAGCCATTCTCTGCTGCTATGTTCACTCCCTTCCTTGCCCACCTGCATGTCCCAGCACCAGGCCAGTCCAGTGCTGTGGATGACCCTGCTCTGCAGCCCCCAGAGCAGTGTCTGTAGCCCTCAGAGCAGCAGCTGCCTGCAGCCCCCAGAGCAGAGCCTGCCTGCAGCCCCCAGAGCAGTGTCTGTAGACCCCAGAGCAGTGTCTGTAGACCCCAGAGCAGTGCCTGCCTGCAGCCCCCAGAGCAGTGTCTCTAAATCCCACCTTTGACAGGTCCTAAGGAGGAACTCAGACCAGAGCTGTCACTGGACAGTGAGACCCGGGACATCCCGATGGCCAGGGGGACACCTCTGCCTTCATCTGCTTCCTCTGAGGATTGAGGGAGTGGCTTATGTTCTTTTATATGATTTTTGAGTCTAGATTATGATTGTTGTATTGATACACTAAACTATGTGCTATCCACCCAATCTGCAGAGGGTCCAGGTTGTATTGTATTATAAATTCTTTATTTTGCTACTTAGAGATTGCACTACACTGATTCTGTTTGTAAAAGTTCTGCGCCATTCTAATACATTCTGTACTATAGTAATAATGAAATCCTAATAAGGAAAATAAAGCTTAAATTCTAACTATAATTTAGTGCTTTCACAGTTCTGCCTAAAATCCCTAAAAGAAAGTCTGTCTCCTCAGTGTCAGGTGACCTCATGAAAAAAGTAAGTAATTTGCTTACCTATTCTTGTAGTGCTTTCTGTATTAAAAAAGAATCTTCTCCTATCTTCAGGCCAGTTCAGCCTTTCCTCCAAGTGCTCTGTTATGTTCAGGTAGGCTTCATCTAGGCCCATAGGCATAAAATTGGGATCATATTCAGCCAGTATTTCTCTAACCTTGATAAACACATAGTGAAATTTGTTCTGTAAGAGCAGATCTTGACACAAAATTAGAACATGAATAAATGTACTCTGAAACTTCAAGATGATCAATAACTATTAAAGACACAGAACAAATTATTTCTTGATATTGTAAAATTACAGTAGTGCTTCTCCAAGTAGCAAGATACTAATACTTAGTGAGAACTAAACAGATTTTGAGCATTGTATCTAACTGCAAAGGACACTAAGATCAGTGTATAAGGACTCCACACCTACTAGGTCCGCAGACACTGAATAAAACACTGGGGACCTGGAAACTCAGCAAAGCAGATAAACTGATCCAGCTTTCTGTGCTCAGTGTGTCAGATATCACATATACACAGGTTAAAAAATCCCACCAGCAACAACAAAATCCTAAGTTTTAAATTACGTTAAACTGAAGCTGTAGACAATGTTTTAGAGCAGTGGTTAATGCCACAGGCAAAACCTGTTGGGAAATCTTGCAACTAAAATCCATCTTTCTAGAAGGAAACATAGTAAAATAAATGGTCAAAATAAAACTTCTACCTTCTCTCTCATTTTTTTTAAAAAACCTGGGGGAAAACCTGACTGTGTCATGTTTTTTTCATATCAGTTTGGGTCAAGTTCTTAGGCATTACAACATTTGTCCACATGCACTTCATCTTTCTGAAACTGAATAAAGATAGGATTCACTACTGAACTTTAAAAGACAATATGAAATAAATTTAAATATGTTCAACCCAAATCCCGAGAGCAAAACATAACTAAAAATCCAGACCAAGCCAAATCTTTAATACTTTAATACTTTACCCTATCAAACAACAAATGAAATACATGTCATGAAATACACATTGTGAAATAAATATCATTAAATCAAAGATCCTTAAGAAGTTCAAACCCATTCTGAAATATGCACATTTATATATGCCTTTTTTTTACAGAAGTGAAAAAAAATCAGTAAAGATCAATCTTACTTTATATATGTGAAGGGACTGAGGCTTCATAAAAATAAATAAGGCCTGACATAATTTTATTAAAGTCTTGTGTCATGCACTAGTTTGATTTAAAATGTACAAAAGACCTTTTTTCCTTTTTTTTTTAAACAGACTTTTAGGTATCAACTATTTTCCCCAGCACATGGTTTCTTTTCTCCCTATTTCTTCTGCTCTCTCAAGTCCCCTCTTTAAAAAAAAAAAAAATCTGCATTTATAAGTCAGTAATGCTCTTTGTTTTTCTCTCTAGCAATTCGTATTCAAAAGTATGATTATGCATTGCATGAAATTATCATCTCCATGTTTCCGATGTACTTGCAACTTCCAGTAATTAGATTATGTTCCATGATTTTGAACTTTCAAGAATAATAAAGCTCAAGTGCTACCACTAGCTCACTACACAGAGGTTTTCAAAACTTCTGTCAGCATCACTACTAACTTCAGTAAAATTACCAGATTGGGTTAGTGCACTGCTTTTTCATCTCCTTGCCCAAAAGCACCAATATTTTGTTTGACTTATGTTTAAAGCCACATTACTGAAGAGTTTAATATTTAAATTATCACTTTTCATATTGTCTAGAACTTATGTTATTGATACAGTCTAAAAACAAGTACACTCACTTTTGGTTAGAGACCACTTTCAGACTTACCTCTTTACTCACTTTGCCGTACTTTTCAAAGTTTAGCGGTACTATAGTTAGATGTGGACATAGCCTTTTAGCAATAAATCCAGGCATGGCTGCACGAACACCGAATCTCCTAGCATGGTAATTTGAGGTGGACTTAAGAGAGATTAGGTAAGTTTAGTGTTCAGTAATCAACTTTTTCTTTAAGTTTAGTATTAAATAATAAAGTTCTAATCACATATATCCATACAGAAAAGATTGAGAAAGCTAAGAGTTTACATGCATTTTCACTCTCCCTCCTCCTGCCTTTCAATCTGCTTACATACTTTAAATTTTCATTAGTACACTTTTTACTGGAAAATCCAGCTTACATGGTCAAGTCTAAGAAATGCTGTTCCCTTTATTATTTTTGGGTTTTCCACACTTCATATAAAACACTGTCATTATATTTATGCTATTATTCTATGGTTTATTAGGCTTAAGATTAATGTCATTGATTTCTATACTAGTTTGACATTCAGCCTTACCAACATACTCATTGATCCCACTGCTATAGGTTTTTTCTTCAGCTCTGGATTGTCTCTCATTTCCACAGCTGCATAGAAGGCATCCATGTCAATGTGTACAATTGTACTGCTAAGGTTACGACTCCGTTCCAGTTCTATCACAAGTTTGTCCACCTGAACAGAATAAACCAGTAATTGAAATACTACTAACCTGGCAGAAGTGCAACAGCACAGATGATCCTAAAAACTCAAATGCATCTTGCATATAGTTAAAGAAAAAAACCTCAACAAACCAAATCCCCACCAAACCAGCACAAACAAAAAAATCCTGACAAAGCTTTGGATGAAACTTGCTCTCAGAGAGAATACTACTGCAGCAATTGGTACAAAAAACACCCCAAAACCCCGTGAAAAAACCACAGCTGTTGTGGTTTAGCCCCAGCTGGCAACTAAGCTGCTGCAGCCACTTACTCACTCCCTCACAGTGGAAGAGTCAGAAGAATAAAAGTGAGAAAACTCATGGGTTGAAACAAAGACAATTCATCACAGAAAGCAAAAGCTGTGCACACAAGCAAAAAAAAAAGAAATCCATTCACTGTTACCCATTGCAGGCAGGTGTCCAGCCATTTTCAGGAAAACCAGCTTAATCACACATAGGAGTTACTTGGGCAGATAAATGCCATAGCTGCAAAAGTCCATCCTTCATTCATCTACACCCCATTTTGTAGGCTGAGCATGATGTTATATGGTCTGGAATATCCCTGTGGTCAGTTGGGGACAGCTGTCCTGGCTGTGTCCCCTCCCAGCCCTTGTGCACCCCCACCCTCCTCATTGGTGGGGTGGTGGGAGGAGCAGAATGGGCCTTGGCTCTGTGCAACTGTTGCTCGGCAATAGCTAAGCATCTCTTTATTATCAACACTGCTTTCAGCAGAAAACCGAAACACTGCCCCATGTTAGCTGCTGTGAAGAAAATTAACTCTATCCCAGCCAAAAGCAGCAGAAAACCTCACCCAGCAAACAAGAAAACCCCACATAACGTGACAAAAAAAAGATGTTACCTGATTCAGACAGGAACTTTTTAAGACCCTTGAAAATGAAGTTTTACTTAAAGCACTTTGTTTTAGAAATACAAATTATTTGAAAAAAATGAAAACATGCTAATAAAGAATTTCCAACTTTCCTAAATAAAGCTATCACACTTCAAAAAATTGGCCTAGAAAGGTGAAGAGGACATCAGGAGCTCACAGGACACATCCATCTATCCTGTCTAGTCAGAAATAAGGTCTCAAACACACCTGTTCACTTACCACAAAGTAAGCTACTGTCAAACCCTCAATAAAATTCCACAACTTTTTTTACAGGAACTCATACCATATAAGGCTAGATTGCTAGGAAAACCGCAAGTTATTTAAAGAATAGCCAATACACAAAGCGTGTTTCACTCTAAATGCTAAAGATGTGTGTCTACTAGTAGACTGTGAGCAGTACAGCTTAATCAGCTCCATAGTGTTGTGAGGCAGAGGCTTTGATTGTGCTTAATTTGCTTGCGTTTTTACCAAAAGTCATGCAGATCACGTGCTTGTTCCTGAAATACTGTTGACCTATGAATGAAGTATGAGCTGTGCTGTCATGAAAAAATGTAAGTGAAATATTTGACATGGGATTTTTTAAGGCCTATTGATTTAAGATGACTATGTTGGCAGCAGCATCACACTTTATTCTAGAAGTAAGAGAAAACACTGGGGGAAAAAAAAAAAGTGCTATCAAAATAAGATTACCTAACTACACTGATGACTACGGCAATCTCAATCTACACAACCAAAGGCTGGTACTGCTAGTAAAAAATCTTGATGGCATAATAGAGCAAGAAACGGAATTAGAAAAAAGGAATCAAAGCTTCACTTTGCTTGCAGGCACAAGGACACACACACTCTCATGACATCAGGGTACCAGTACAGAAATGTCTCTAGACTTACTATGATGCATTTATGGCCCTGGAGAGGAATGTTTACATGCAATTTGCATGGTTCTTCTCTTTTTTTATTTCCCTCAACAGAGATGTTTAATAAAAAAAACATAAAAACCTTATCCAGAAGAACCATCTTTGAACTCAAAACACTTGAACCAAGGCATGTGAGCTTGGAATGTTCTAATTAAATTGCTGATTAATGATTTACAAAGTCTCTTCTTTGTTTTTTTCCAAGTTGCTTTGAGGGATGAAATGCTAGACTGGGGCCTTAAACTAGGCTACTCCACACAGAAGAGCACAGTATGTTTGGTCTCTGAGGCTGAGAAAACTAGTTCAAACAAATTAAAAGCAAAAAGGGGAAGCCATTCAAACAAACAAAGCGGAGTATTTACAGTATTTCCATTATATTACTAATTCACAAGGATTCATGCCACACTTTAACCATCAAAAGCATCCTTATTTTAAATTCTACTTCACAGATCATTTTCAGGTTGCTCTCAAATTCAAATTGTTTAATTAATACCGTCAATTGCTGCTCTAGTTGCATAACTTCTATATTTCAATTTATCATATTTATAACAAACTTCTCTTTTGCTTTTTCTCCCCATATATATTGCTAATATCATACTTACTGATCAGCTAACATGCACATCTAAAGAATGAAGCACTCTTACATTAAACTAATAAGAAATACAAAAAGATTACTCTTCAGCAAAAGCAACTGATACAAGTAATATGCCAAAACAAAACACAGACAGATCTACTCAGAGAATTCTGGGCACCTACAAAACCTCTCCTTAAAATTTCTAGAGTAATTCCAAGCCAGGCTGACAAGTTTTAAAAAGCTGCTTTCAATTATGTAAAATAGAGATACTTTTTAATACATATTTCCAAGCTAGATTTAAAAAAAAAACAAACCCCAACTAAAAAGTACAAATTATAATTAGAAGTTTAATTTTCCTTATAGCAACTTTTAGACATTTTGAAGAGTAACAACTTCTTTTTTTCTTATTCCATGGTACAATATACAAATTTTCAAAGCAAGACAGAAAAGTCAATAGAAGCAAGACAATGGTAACTATATGGAGAATAAACATCTGGGATAAACCCAACATGGATGAAAAAAACCAGCAAACATCAGTGAAGCAGTTTCCAAATCTGCTAGCAGGTGTATATTTTTTAATGTATTACTAATTACTGCGGAATCTCAAGGAGTTCCACACATTATAATAGCAAAAAAGACAGCATTATGTTGCAGATTCTACATTTTATGTATATTACTGCTTCCACCACGTAACCAGGATTTTGTCCAAAAGTCCAGTAAGTGGAGACATTTTTGTTTGGTTTTACCTCACAGTACTTAAATCAACAGCCAGCTTACGAAACCATACCTGAGCCTCTAACCATTCTACAAACAAGACTTCTTCAGCAGATAAGAACATGCAGTGTTCATAGAGGTAGATATACAGATACCTTTCTAATTCCAGAATACTTCCCACTTAAAATTTTAGGGGAACAGGTTCTCTTATCAGAAGGCAGTACTAAAAAGAAGAGTTAAAAACTCAATAGATAAGAACAATAGAGAAGATGATAATGAGAAGTGCCTATATCCATAGCTGAATGGTGCTGATTAAACAACACACAGCAATTATTAAGAAAACCAAACAAGACAAAGAATTGCAAAAGCAAAAGGTGGATGCCTGAGGAGGTGTAGCTGGCAGGCAAGTAACAGAAAAAGGGTGAGGTATTTAGAATATCCGATACAGAGAGAGAAGACTGGTTCCAAATCCACAAATTCCAATGAGGACAAGGATTGCTTTAGAAAGAGGACTGATGGTAATCTGTGGATGTGGGACGAGAAAGGAAAAATCAGTATATGATAAATTAAAAGAAAGGAGAGGAAAGAGCAAAATGGTCAGAATTTGTGATGGAAGAACGAGGGCAACAACGATAATGAACAAGAGTTTATGTGCATACAGGGAATAGAACAAAAACCCAAGGTTTCAAGATGTTTTTATAGCAGCAAAGATCTAAAATTAGCCAGCAAAAAAGTGTGTATGCTATAGCCCTCTAATGACAGTTTTCATGCAGTATGACAGCTGACTTTACAGTTTATCTATTGGAAACAAAGACGACTGCTATTTCAGCAAGCAGCATAAAGATTGCAAACATGGAATTTGAAATTTGGGTCCCAGTAGGACACATAGGAGAGAATTTACCTCTTTAAGTTTCTTTTTTCTTCTATAGAAACCAGTTTTCATAACAAACATTAAAAGGCTATAAAATTGTGTTGCAATATCAAGGAATCAAGTTCCAAAAAAGACAACATGAAGGTAGACAAAGCAATACAAATTTCTTGGCTTCCACTATGTGCACTACATATACTCTCATTACATAACTATACAATAATATTATTTATAGGATTTGTGTCACTCATGTAATTCATTTTATAAGAAAGACTATTCTCTGTAAAATAAATAGTTCTCTGGTGAAGGTAGGATGGAAGTAGAAGTATTTTTTCTGTAATTAAATTACTTAAAAGCTACCTTAGTTAACTTAAAAAAAAAACCTGGACAAGCAGAGTCATAACTAATCCATGTTAAAGATTCACTAAAAACAATTGTGGCATACAGACTTACAACAAACTTTTCAGAGGTACTCAGAATGGCAAACTTTTCTGGGCACAAATTTGAAACACTGGCATCTAAAGTACAGAAGTAATCTGCAAATCTGATCTGCAAATGAACAAAAAAGGTTGTACACCAAAAAAAGCTCAACCTCTAATTCTCACCATGGCACTTAAAATTAATGGATGTGTTTAATCTTCATGTTCTTCAGCTCCCCATCTACAAACCAACAAAATAGCACTCTACTTTTCTGCAATATTGCAAGAATTAAGAATTCACAACATGTGTTATACAACATAAAAAACACTATTAGGAAATCAGTAATTCTGCATTCAAAACTGGATTAGACTAGAGTTCAACAAATAAAGCTTGGGGCCACCCATTGAACACTGAGGCCAACAGAAAATATTGAATAATATCCCCTTCAGTGAATGCTGTCTGCAATGTGCACTGAATAAAACAGGAATCCTGTTAAGGAAAACTAGCAAGCAATCATTTAATTAAAGACTGAATCACAGCACAAATGAAAATGGAACGGAATTCAGCTCTTACAAGGAATTTTAATTCTGTTGTGCCTAGTTAATGTTTGGTGTGCAACCTTTCTTTTAACAATTCATACACTGTAATACTTTGGAGACTATTATCTACCATTAGCACTTGAAAAGAGAAATAACCTCTTCATCTGTCTAGTTCAGGACACTTGTATTTCTTGTGACTGCTTGCCATGATGATTTTTCATTAATTAGCTTAACAAAGGCATCAATTACACCCAGAATTGTTGTCAACTGTGATCTTTCTCATTCCATTGCAGGCCACAAACACAAATATACGTAAATACTAAACCCAATACTTATATGATACTTAATAGCAAAGTATTTAGCAAACCTTTAGATAAACCATAACGAGATCACTTTAAACTGATCAGACTTGGAAGAATTAATTTGTTTCATTTTACTAATTTAGAGAACATTTCAGAGTAATTTTACAAACTATTCTTCCATCAAGTTTTAATTAAGATGAAATCATCAAAACATTGTGCACTTTTCCTCATATGTCTAACATCAAAATGGTAGTTTAACATTGTGCCTATCACAGAATTTAATGCAATAAACCAGAACACACGAAAATGTTTATGATCCGACGTTTACTCCAATAAGTCTTTAAAAGATTAGTACCTGCATCTGTGCTTTCAAGAGCTGTTGTGTTGTAATTTTCTCTTTTAGTTGCATCATTTTTTCAATTCGTTGGTTAACTTGTTGATCTTTCTTAAGTTCATTTTCATAAAACTTAGAACCCTGAAAGAAAAAAATCACAAAAACATCATGTTTTTCTTTTTGTCTTTATCTTGTCTTTAAGCAACCACATTTGATCTTTAAATACAGAAAACACAAAACACAGAAATGGTTTCTAATGCATGCTTTGGATTTTCATATAAAAATACAATAAAAAGACCACTGGTTCTTTAGATCTCTCTCTTCAAATGACACACATATATTTCTCCTGCTCAAATGAGTCTAGAGAACTTCGTATGTTTATTCAGTCTAACACTTGACAATAAAAATTTTAAGAGAGTAGATAAAAGTCAAACTATTCTTTGTAACACCTCCAAGGTATGGAGTACAAAACTGTAATAAAAATTTATTGAAGCTTTTTTTCAGACTTCCACATAGCTTAATATATATGGAAATATACAATGACATTGCATAAGTCAAATCCACTTGTAATGTTGAGTATTTTGTTGGCCATTTAATCTTGAAGGACACCGCAGAATCAGAAGCTATTTGGAAGAGGATGATGAAAATGGGTATAAAAAAAGCCCTGTTGCTCTCCAATACATAATTGCTCCTTCAAAAAAAGGCATGAATACAACGAGATGACAAAGACAATAATGAAAAGACAAAATGAAAAGACAATAATCATGTACAGAATGTATAATGTGACTTTCCCTCCTAACTCATAACAAAGAAAGGAGGGCATACAATGAAGTAGAAAAGATAAAAATTCAAAACTAGGAAATAAAATACTTCTCTTGCAACATCTCTTAGCTTATAAGTGAAATAATACTTGCAATAAAAGGCTTTTGTTGAGCTACCTGGTAAAATCTGCAAAAATGAACAAATTTTTAGTCAAAGTGTCTGACTACCAAACTGTCACTGATACCAAGAATTCAGCCACAGTGAAGTCAGATTCAGGCATTTATATAAAAAGCAAAAATATCCACTTTTACAATAATTATAAAAGAGATGAATGACAGGGCTGTAATATGTCATGTTTCATTAGGAGAGATATCTAATTAGAACAAATTAAGGTGTATTCTCTTCAACTATCAGATATGCCTTTTATCTTTTCTTCCCTATGCCATCAAATACGACTTGTTGAGACTCGTTTAAAGAAATGAGTACCAAAATGTAGATGTGGAAAGCAACCCGATATATTACTAAGTCTTTTTATTATTAAGTTTTTTACATCTTCTACAGTATTTCACAGTTGGAATGCCATAAATTTGGTTGCAATACAGATACGGGTAGTGTCTGTAGGTGTCATTTTAAAGATTATAGAAAAGCTTAAGGGAAAGAATCAATGCTTCTTTTCAGATTTCTTGATGTGTATCTGGCATTTATAAACTCTTGCACTTTTTTGACAGAAATATATTCAACAAGTTAGATTCCTGTATGTCAGTTTTGAAAGCCCATTTTACAGTTCATTCTATTTAGTACCAGGAAATGAAAAAGTAATTGCTATAACAAAATTATTTATGTAAATATCATTATTTGGGATATGTCTGACAAAGCACTGTTTTCAAGAAAGAGCGAACACAGTAAGCAGAAGAAACACCTAATCAATAAGGAGCTTGATAGCATATAAAATATCTTCAATGTGAAATTGTAAGCAAAAAAAAAAAAGCTTGTTAAATAAGAACTGTTTGCAGCAAGTTTTCTCCTACTCTCTGCCCACCCCTGCAGATCACCATGTAGCAATAGTAGTCACCACAGAATTCATGAGGAAAACATCAAAGTACATAATCTCAGGCCATAGTGACACCAAATAAAATACACACTTGTGCAAGGAAAAGTAAGAAAACCCTGAGTTTATCTGAGTTGCTCAGGTAAAGTGCTATCCTTATATTGTTCTATGAGAACTCTCCAATAAAAACTAGGATGACTAATATATGAATAATATTTCAATGGTTTGTAGATTTGTGAGTGCCTCTGTGGCTCTCTAGTATGAAGTTTCACACTACCGGCCACCTCTCTTGAATACTGAGAACATGGTCACAAAGACAGGCAGTAAGCACAAAGAAATTCTACCGAAAGTACTAGAAAAACTTGATTACATCAAATTCATCAGTTACAGGACGGTGACCAAAAGAAGTTAATCTGCTTGGCTGATTAATGATGGGGTGGACAAAAGGAATGGAAACGGGGAGAAAAAGAGGAAGCTGCAGCCCTCATAATTACCTCTGGAAAATGTCATGATATTTATGTACTGCTTTGGACAAAAAGGGAGCACTTAAGCATATACTTAGTTGTACTCCTCCATGTCCTTGTGGATGAATCCAACAATACCTTACAGCATGCTAAACTACGGTCCCTCCCCTTCCTCCCCACATATGAATTTCTTCTAAGAAGATGCCATCCATATACACATGTGAGGGGTAAATTTTGGGGAAGGGAAGAAGAGAGCCTTACAATACTGGACCACAGATAAAGCACCAGGAAAAAGGCAATCAAACCAACCTTAGTAGCATCCATGATGATTTTATTGATTTTCTCCTTATCCAAACCCTGCATTCCAGCTTTGTTATCATTAAGGCCCATTCTGAGTAGAACATCATTGCAAGAGCTGTTGGCAGCTTTTTTCATGTTGTCCATTGTACTTCTGGAAAACAAGTACCTGTTTTGTGACTTAATATCAGAAAAAAAAAAAGTAATCAAATATTTACGTTCCAACTGAACAATAAGAATAATTAAATTTTGGAATTCATTTGCTTTATTTATTGAATAAGCATTTTATACTTATTCAGAAAATAACATACTTATCACAAATATGAAGACTTGTATTCCTGCAAAGTGGCTGACCTGCCACACTCACCACATAAAACTACCTATAACTCTATCAGTGTTTGGACACAGTAAGACTCTATTTTTTTTATTAAATTAAAACAATTTTCTTTTTAAATCTCTCTTACAGAAATAATTTAGCACAAACTAACCTCAGGTAAAGGCTAGTACCTTACATATGAACACGATATTTATGCCTTTACATCATCCTGTCAGATGAAACATTACTGCCTTAAACACAAAATACTTCTCACTATTACATTAAAAGAAAAAACATGGGAATATTTTTAAATTGAAGAAAACCAGTGCTCATTTGGTCATCATCCCTGCTTGAGACAAGCTGTAGAATCCTTTCCAGTAATTTCTAGCTCAAATTCAGAACCTTTGTGTCAAAGCTCATCTTTTAAAAACAGATGGCTTCAATTAAAAGTTTTGAATAAAACCCTAATTCAGAGTAAAATCCATGCACTCTTTTTTTGCCATTAATGTGTTGAGCCATGGTATCCAACTAGTGGAACTTACCAAGCCTGTATTACTCAACTACAACCATTTCTTATACATGCAGATACTTCTGATATCTGAACTTCTGACATCTTCCCTTGTTCTTTATGAAAGCAAATTGCTAAATCTTCAATAGGCTCTAATTATATGGTAAACTGTTTAGTTATTAAATTGGTCCCAAAAAAATAAAGAGAGCAAATTTCGTCTTATGTAGCATGAACTGGTGGTCTTATTTTTACCAGATTCAGACAAGCAGATTCATAGAACAGTTTGAGTTGGACGGGACCTTTTAAAGGTCACCAAATCCAACCCCCTGCAATGATCAGGGACATCTTCAACTAGAGATCAGGTTGTTCAGAGCCCTGTCCAACTTGACATTGGATGTTTCCAGCAATGGGCATCCACCACTTCTCTGGGCAACCTGCCCCAGTGCTTCATCATCCTCACTGCAAAAAAAAAAAAAAATCTAATCTAAACCAATCCTCCTCAGTTTAAAACCACTACTCCTTGTCATATAGCAACAGGCCCTGCTAAAAAGTCCAAGTGTGATAATAGCATATATTATTTAACGTGTATTTATTACTGAAAAAGCATACAGAAATAATTTCTTCTTACCCCAAGTCACTGACTCATAAACTACTACAGTTTTATGTCATGCAGAATGGACATTCACTCCTCAACTTTATGCTGCTCCCTGTGACAGGAACCCTTCCGATCTGGAGAAGCCCCACCCTTTCAGGCAAATACAGCAGCTTTATTAAACATTCACAAATTATGCAAATATAAGCATGTGTAATTTTTCCTTTAAATGCCACTTTCCCATGCCAGGACTTAAGCGGGCCTCATTAGCAACCAAACATAAGAAGGTCATTATGTATTTTTGCATTTAGAGATGAATTTTTGTTATTAAAGAACCACATGAGTAACTTTAACAAATTAATGATGGCAATGTTCATATTTTCCTGAAGTTCTTCTAATGAAACATACCAGCCAACTGAAGTCAAGATATTAAAGAAAGCCAGGTTTACAAAAAAAGTTCTGTCAAAAATATCCAAATTTTAAAAATATGCTATTAATTCAGATTTTTATTTATGGTGTCTGCTGAAAAACGCAAGATCAGTTACATAATGCTGTGTTTATATACAGTGTGTTGTATTACAAAGAACAGAAGTTGATGTAGAGACCAGAACTCTTCTCTTAACCCTTTAGTAGCACTTGAGCTTCTGGGAATAGGAGTGGCTTCATAGCTCTTACTTGTATTTATCAAATAAAAGACTACAATGCTGAACATCTTCATAAATTTTTCAACTACAGTAGGACAATCTCTTGCCGTTAACATACACATTTATCAGAAAAGGTTTGCTAGACTTCAATCAAAAGAAAAAGCACTGCATCCCAAACAACATTCCAAACTTCATCTCATGCTCATAAGCACCCCTGTATCAATCAGGTCCCAGTAATTCCATTGTTACTGGCAACCTCTAGTAAGTAACAGGCAACATTTCCAAGAAATACTTTCATCAAAGTAAATATCCCTCCACTATTCTCTCTGCTTCTTTTCTCACTCATTGCCTTCAAGAACAGGAATGAACACGATTGCTTCCATTTCCTATTCTAGTATTTTCAAAATGTTTTTAGCTGTTCCTTATTCCTGAAAGTGTCTTTCTCCCTAGCATGTATAAATCTTTCCCGTTCCTCATTGAGAGCACTCGTAAAGGCTCAGTTTATCGCAGAGGCCTTAAAAACTAATTTATGTCAGTCAAAAGAAAGCCTTCTCTATCTCATTGTTATGTAACCAACAACAAAAAAAATATACCATGATGATACCAGTGATGGGAAAAATAATCGTCTTTATAAAGTCTCATAAATGGTGATCACCTGGTTTATTGTATCTTTTGAGTTTACTCTGTGGAACAAAATACATTGCTAGTCCCAGATGAGAAAAGGTATAAATAGTACCTTAGCAGAAATTAAGAAGAAAACATTTATCAGAGCACATGACACTAGTTCTCCACCAGAGCTTACAGGTTTATAGAAGGGAAAACATGAACAACAGGTGATACAATCTCCAGCTGCTTAATATGAAGAGAATTCGGACATTATCTTGGTTTCAAACAAACAGGTCTGAAAAAAAATCCATAAAATATTTAACCTGTTGAAATGAATCACAATAGCTACAATAAGACAACTGATATAGTACTGTCAGATAAGACCAGTGGTCATTTGCCATAGACAAAGATGAAAATATTTAAACATAACAGAGTAGCAGCAGAGTTTTAAAATGTGCAAAACGTGAACAAAACGTAGAAACCTAGTAACTGTTTCAATTAGTCGAGAGAAAACATTGAGCTTGTGGTGACACAATGTTATAAATTGTTTTGCTAAAAAAACTTGGAAAAAGTGGGTAAAGTACTAGAAGCTAACGAAACAGTGTATGCCGAGTGACATACTTTTGGCACGCTGTCACCTCAAGAAGTTGTTGCGAGACTGAGCTGCTTCCTCTAATAGAAAACATGACATCTCTCTCGGTATCATACTGAGCAAGTCTGTGAAGGCAGTCTACAATAATATACTACCCCATTTGATTGGGAAACGAGGGGAAGCAGGAAAATCACAGGTAAGTGGAAGGAGATAACTTTCCCATTACTAAGGAAGGACTTCTAAAGATAAAGGCTTTGGCAGTGAATGTCAACAGTTAATGTAAAGCAAACCAACAAACAAACAAAAAATATGAAAGGAACCACAAAATACCATTACTGTGAAGAAAGTTTTATAAGTAAGCTCATGTAAGGGGTGCCTACAAGTGGAAAAAGATCACTAATAAAACTGTAATCAAGCTCTTCTAGAAGCAGGCATAGACTCTCAACAGAACTAGTAAGACAGGGTTATATAGTATTTGAAAGTGTCAGGAGATTGAAACAGCAATAAAATTAGAGCAACAATTTAATTTCAAGTGCCTCTACCTTCATTCAAATTTAGCAATTTTTTTAACAGTTGACTGAACCAACCTAAAGGAAATTGCTTGTATTTGATCCTGTGCCACTTCTCCAACTGGTCTTCATTAAAAATTCTCCAATTAAAGCAACAGAAACTCTGTGTGCTGTGTGAAAAGATAAATGCCTTTATATTACATTTTCCATGTAATAAAATAATGCAAAATACACAAAATATTTCTAAGAATATTCAGTTCAGTGGACGTAGTGTTATTATGCACATTATTAATATTTGCAAAGTATGTTAACATTTCGTCTTTTGTTGACAGTGTTAACAACGTGGGAAGAAATACTAAGACTGAAAAATGACACTAGTATGGAAAAGCTTGAAAAATAATTTATTTCCATAGTTAGTTATTATTTAATGCATGTAAGTTGTGTACCTGTACTCATAAATAAAACAAATTCTGATATCTTTGTTACCACAGATGCTCATGACAGTGTGAGGTGCAAAGCAGTCACTAAGATACACAACTGTCTACTTAGCCCAGAGCTCAAAAGCTAAACATAGGAATCAAAACATATAGTACAGACATGAAGGAACATCTTTTACACCCTAATTGTCCTGAGTAAGTCTTCATGGAAAATAAAAAAAAATTAAATAAATGTAGTAAATAGCAACACAAATATTAGAGACTCTTTCCAAAATGATTTTTTAATTATTATCTTCAGGAGGGCTAAAACAAGGATCTAAATTAAATATTTTTCTTAATTTCTGTAAAACATATAAAAGCCTCTAATAACATTTAGTCAAAATCTGATACATCATTCACTGTAGCAAGAGCCCAAAATAAACTTCCGATTTTCTCTCAAAATATTTCAGAGATTCCTTTATTTAAACTCTTCCCTTACAACTTTAGCAATAAAAAAGCAAAATTGTAACACCTAACCTGATTTGCAAATGTAGAGAATGGAGAAAGCAATAGCTTCTGGAATCCTGTCATTACATAGGCTGCATCAGAAGAAAACTGGTATTACCCATCATTTCAATGACAAGGTCAAGGTGTTAATAGGTCTGTAAAAGCCCTGAAAGCAGAACAATTATAAAATTAGGACTTCATCCAGTTTTGACCACAAAGAATCACTCCTCAGGGTTTTGGCAAAAATCAAGTGCGGTGTAATACAGATCTCCATGTCCAAAAGTTACATGCCACTAAAGTTAGGACTGTACCAAAAACACCAGAGAGAAGAAAAAGACAGAAAAAACTTCCTGCCCAATATCCCAAGTCTTTTACTCTCCTTATGGTAACTTAAAAAATGACCAACTATCAAAATCTACTAAAGTTTGGAGCACTCACTGCAAGCGTAGGTGGAAAAATTTCTTTCTTGAAACAATTAAGATAATGACATCCATGTAGAAGACAGTTGTGAAGAATGTGAAACTCCTAGAACACTTCATAAGCATTCAACAGATCCTGAAAAGCCAAATATTAAACAATCCAGCTCTGTTATATCTTCAGTAAAAGGGCAATTCAGTAGTTTAAGACTCAAAACACTCAATTTCAGTTACATCAAAAACTTTGCTGGGCCATCACCTTACCACAACAAACAATTGGACCAATCAAAAACCCCATAAGCCAAAACAAGTAACACTAATAAAATAAGCAAGCTGGATAAGTGCGTTTTCCCAGTGAGAATGCTACCAAGAAAAAAGTTACTAATAAGCATTCTTTGCAGCAACTTTGTTTTGTATTGACATGGAATTTAGCCTAGCATTGTAAACAGGTTCCTCCATCAAACCCCTTAAACTAATGGGCAGTTACTGTTCTACATCTCAAACAGGACATCTCATATTTAGCTATTTGCAAAACCTTTTGGTTTATATAAATCTAGAATATAAAATCTACGCCAAGGACACTACGTAGAAAATTATACAATATATTCATGGTCTGAATAAAAGTATAAGATATCAAGTCTTTAAAAACAAACAGACAAACCAACTACAAAATGCCAACACAAACAATAAATTAAAACAAACAAACAAACAAACAACCTAAGGAAAATTGTTTTGACAAGAGATGTGGAAAGGTGTTACACTCTGCTATAAGTGAATGGGGATACTCTGTGAGAGAAATGAAATTCACTTGTACCGAAGACTATACTTCACAAGTAAGCATGAAATAATTTATCTACTTCATTACTTTTTGCCAAGCATTGACCAGTACCAGAAGAACAATGAACTGAACAGCGACATGCAGAGCAAAAAAGCAATGCAGACTGATTCAAGAGTAACTCTCATTCCCAAACTTTTAAATGTCACCTTTGCACTGGAAATGATTGCAGCTGGAAGCCACCTCAAAACAAAGTTTCTGGGTACTACTGAAACAATACTATAAGTAATAAATAAGAGAGACTACATGAGACCTTCCCAATAAGGCCAGAACTCAAATGAAATAAGCATTTTTAATGGATAACACTTGGGTTTTACTCCAGTTGCTAATTTTAGATTGAACTCGTAGCCATGTACTACACTTCTTATTCCACTCACTGCAGAGAAGTATCTTCATCCATGCTGGGCATGCAACACATGCATTGTTAAATAACTAAAACCTATCTAACCCACCTTGGTAAAGAAAATCATGTACCCATAGTTAGGCCCTTTGAACAATAGGTTTCCCAAAAATGCATTGCTTTATTTCTTTAATTTCTAAGATAATAACAAACATAAACTCAACAAACTAGGAAAATTCAACCCTGCTAGAATATTTTCAACATTTCTGATATTTCAAAGGTCACAATTCAAACTGCAGCAGTGATTTCTTTTCATAGTACTATATTTATCCATTACCTGGATAAGGACATTATGCCAACATAGTAACATTTTATTAATCATAGAATATCCCGATTTGGAAGGGACCCACAAGGAACATCAAAGTCCAGCTCCTGGACTTGCATAGGACAACCCTAAGAATCACACCATGTGCCTGAGAGAATACATACGTATATAAAGTATGCATATTGTGTAACTTCACAAAAGAAGTGCACCTGTCTTTTGTAATCATTCATTTGGCAAGGAAACATTTTGGCTGACTGGATCAAATTTAGCAAACTCTTTAACTCTTATTTCCTGTGAAAATATGTTCCTCTGATAATGCTTTAAGTATCAGTTGCTCTGAAGTCTCTCTCAGCAGGCAAATCATCACCAAAGACATGTTCAAGGAAGCACATCAAACTGTCCTAACTTTCTGGTCAATTCCTTTTAGCCACAGGGGGTTTGATTTTTACTAGAAGCCTGGTTTCTGAATAGCCCTGAGAAGAGGACTCCTGTCAGTTCTAATCCTGTAGTGATTTTCAAGAAAAGAACTGGCAGAAGGAACTGCACAAGTGTTGTCAGCATTTAATACATATACATTTAACATATGTAGTGTTAACCACATAGATTCCCAACTAGTGCATTCAAAACTGCTACTGTTTCACTATTCTCTCTCAAAATATAATACAAAAAGTTCCTTAGAAAAAAGAATCTTCCAATAAAGACGTAGTATCTTTACAAATGTAATAAACCAGAACACACAATAAATTAATACTGAACAGAAAACTGGCCAGAATTAATGGAAGTGAAAATTCCAAATGCTCAAGCTGACACAGATGAATGAGACTACTTTTAAAGCAGCAGCTGACTCAGCATTTTACAAAAACATAGATCCCATACAAGCACCTGGAATCAGCCCTGAAAAAAACAAAGTCCTAGAATTATGTCTTCTGTATATTCACTGACTTTAAGATGTAACAAATTACAGACAAATCCATCCTTTAAAAATTAAATAGTTCACACTGAAAGTAAACAGTTAATAGAGACTGCTTCTGACAATGCTCAAAAATAAATGTCAAAATATTTTATGCCATTCACCAAACCGTCTGAATAATTCTTCACTTAGGTGAAGAGTGACACAAGTAAAACGAGTGGACTACTCATCCCCCATCAATTTTCTGTAGGCAAGATGCAATGCAATTCTGTTCTAAATTCTGCTTTCAGTTTCTCTGTCAAAAAATCATCATGTCTTTGGAACATCTAAGTTTATTCGAAGGGCAAAGAACCATGGTATCTTCTTCTGCCTCTGTTCAGTATTTTACAGGACCTTTTCAACTCAAAGGTTTATCTCAAGTCTTTAAGTTTTCATTGCACTTCTAGATTACTGAAAACAAAGGTTTTAGCAGTTTAATCCATAAAGAAAATAATGAAAGAACCGAACATTCATCAGTAAAAACTATACCAGAGATAGCGTAGTTATCTGCAACCTGGCTTCTACAGAATGTTTAGTGCCAACATTCACATAAGGTTTCATATATGATTTATTTAAATTTTTTTTTCACTTAGAAATAAAAGCCTAATACAGTGATACACAGAGAGCAAAACTGTTTTAGAATTAAGTGTCTGAGCCATTAATATTTCTGAGCCTATGCTATTAGGCAATATGCTGTGGCAGAACAAAGCTCCTTTAAGGATCCTCTTAAGAAAAATAGTCTTAAATTTCAGAACAAACATAATGGTAAGAATGAACACACTAGAAAGTGATGTTTTAAAAGAAAGTGAGTGTTTTAAAAACATAAAATCAACACCCTAAAATAGAAGGTATGGCAGTGGAAAGAACATATACAAAAAGGGAGTAGAAAAAAAATAAAGGTATTTATAAAGTCACCCACTTGACAGTGCTTATTATGACTGCCATACCTAGAAGTAAAACTCAACATCCCCCATTTTTGTACTACAATTAGTATTTCAGCAATACAGAACACTATCTGTTCCGCTGTTCTAAAAAAGGTGATAACTATTTCCACTTAAAACAGTAATTTGTAAACTTCTTGCAATCAATAAGACACTAGAAGGGGAACACACTGAGTACAGGGGCACTTGCTATGAAAGAACAAATACAGCAATGAAGCACAAAATAAAGGTTCAGTAGAAAAGGTATAGAAGGAGCTAGAGAGGAGCAAGGGCATCAGGATATTAGTAGGATTTTCTCTATTTCCCATGCTTTGATTTGCATCCTAGATTGCTCTTGGCACAGGCCAACCAGATTGTTTTCAAACCATACACAACTGGAAGACTGCTCTTCCAGAGCACACCTGCTAAACAACAATTGTTATTGTAGGTGCCCTCCAAGGGATCAAACTACTGTAGTCTGAAAAAAACACCTCTCAAAGCACATGTAAGAAGAACTTCAAGTCCTCAGCACTAAATCTTTCCTTTACACATCTAATCCCACTGCATCCCATGCTTGCTGATACAGATATGGCCTGATCTTATCAAGAGTAACAGACAGTATGCTATACTTTTAAAAAACAGTCAGAACATTAGAAAGAAGGGATAACATACACAAGGTATTCACAATCCCAATACAGCTTTTGGAAGAACATAAACTGGTGACACTTTGTTGAAAAACAAGATACATTAGGAGCATGTGACAGATGTAAACAAAAATCTATTACCTAGTACTGCCAATGCATTATATGAAAAGTTGAAAAGGCAAACCTTTTAGCATCCAATATTTTTTCATTTAAAGTTTGTAATATGCTAGCCACAATCAATAATCCAAACAAATACTCTCTCTAAAAACGATGGATATGTTTGTTGAACAACCTGAGAAAATATCTACCCAAGGCATTTTTAATTTATAACACTTGATTGGTTCAATGTTCTGGAGGGGAAGAAAAAAAAGCAAGCTACTTCTGTAACTAAGTGAATAGTTTCAGACCAAAAGCATGACAGGGAATGTCTGTGTACACACCACTGCCACTGCTAAAAGGACTTGCTCAGGCATGTCTCTTCAGCTCCTGAAAAGAAGTTCATTCAGAGTTTAGCTGGGAAAACACAACTGGTTTTACAGGTGATGCCCCTTAACTTGAACAACATATTGCAGAGAAGAACTATAAATTATTCACATACATATCAATACTTACAAAGCTTGCTTGACAAATACAGTACATTGAAACCAACCCTAAGGCAAAAAATTGCACTTGGTTTCTTCCCAAGCACGTAGTGAATCAAAGAACATTGTTTTTTGGCAACGTTTTATATATTAGAAAATTGTCTAAAGTAGCACCCACAGTAGACTTCTGTAAAAGATTTTTCCTGTGCACCACAGTGATTACACAAATATTAAGATGTCTATGACAATTATTTATTTCCAATAGTTTAGGACAATGATGCTGCCTTTTGAATCATCCTCAGTTCTGCATTCATTGTAAATATCTTTATATCTGAGACTCTGAGCACGTACAAACATTATTTAACTTTTAGCTGCTATATATAGAGACTGCACATAAGTAGCTGTGTCAATAGTCTTTCAAAAAGATAATAAACCCTCAATGGAAACTTTCTAACAGCCTAACACAGGAAAATTACACAATGATTGGTCATAAGGAGGAAGTCAGAGAAAGTAGAATTGTGCAGCATTGCTCTTGCAACATAAACAGAAGTTAATCTTCCAAAACTGAAATTTCCTCAACCAACACTCTTTAACACACTTTCCCCCCGCCCAAGATATCACAAGGAAGATGAGTTAGTACAAACCTTAAGTCTTTCCCAAACCACTATATCCACTGTCCACAAATCGTGAAGTGACAGGTTCAACAGGGTTTTCTTTCTTCCTTTCTACAAGTATATCTCCACCCATAAATATCGACGAAAAAACGTATTTCAGACTAAGAAGAAACTAATCACCGTTTTGTTCCCTAAACTACGAAAGCAGTTTAATAAATGGATGACAGGACACCGTAGTACTTCGCAGCCGAAGCCGAACGCTGTCCCATCACTCAGCCTGCTCTGGCCACCCCACGCCTTTGGACACCGCCGGAAAAGCGGAACACGGACGGGTCCGGACGGTCCGCCCTCCCCTCACGTTTCACCCAGAGCCGGCAGCATCTCCCGCCCCTTCTTGCCGCCTCCACCATCTTTGATTAGGGAAAAGTTTGGCGCTCGCCCCCCTCAACTGTCCCCCCATCCCCCGAGTCCCGCCGGTCTGAGGCGAGGAAGAGAGGCTACATCTCCTCACCCCTGAAAGCACGCAGAGCCGGAGAGACGCTTCGCCTCGCTAAAGATAAAGTAAATACCTCCGCGCAAAAGACAAAGCAAACATCGCCCCGGGCAGCACCGTCGCCCTTGGTAGCGGACTTCCCCTCACCTGGGGGCACTGAGGCGAGACCCGCGGCGCCGCCACAGGAACGGCACAACCAAGATGGTGGCCGTCCGCCGCGGGAGTGAAACTACATATCCCAGCACGTCCTGCGGCACGAGCGACAAGCAATGGCTCCAGGGCTCACGGCCGTGCAGGGCAGGACTACAACTCCCGTGGGGTGCCGCGGCCGGGCGGGGTGCTGGTGGATAGTGGCACAGAACGCCCGCCTCACCTAAGATGGCGGCGGCGGGGGCGCGCTGAGCGAGTGCCCGGCAGGCGGACGCGCGCTCGCCCCTCCTCCCCTCACTGCCCTGTGTTGTGGCTCTGGCCGCGGGCGGGGTCTGCGGGGCCGCGGCGAGGGGAGCCCGGGGCTGTGAGCCTGGTTGCCGGCCGGTCGCTGGCAGGGGCGGCGCTCGGCGGCGGCACCCGCTCGGGTAGAGCCCGGCGCTCCGGTCCCTTCGGCAGAAGGAGGCTGCTGTGGGCGGGGGCCGCTCCGGCTCTTTCCCAGCTCGGCGGTGGCTGCGGCTCCGGTCTCCATGTCGGACAACCAGAGCTGGAATTCCTCCGGCTCCGAGGAGGACCCCGAGACCGAGCTCGGACTGCCTGTTGAGCTCTGCGGGGTGCTCAGCAAGGTAAGCCGCCTCTACNGGCCGGAGCGGCGCCGGGCCTGGGTGTCGCGGCTACCCGGTAGCTCCCGGAGGCACCCGCGGCCAGTGGTGGCTCCTCGGGAGCGGGCACGGCTTTTATTGCGAGTATCAAAACAGGGCAATGAAATACTCCTGCGGCAAGAGATAACGGGAGGAGCGGAAAAGGAAAATGGCTCTACGCCTTGTTTCCCCTTTTAAAAAGAACCATAATTATTTTCTCTTTTGTCGCTGATAATAAGGTGACTTCCTAGTATGTGTGGGTTTATACTGGGAAATTTTATTTTCGGAAGTACTTTGGAGTTGAATATTGAATTACTTAGTTTGAATACGGATATTTAATTTTTTTTATTATAGAAAGTATATTCAGAATAGCGTTGAAATATCTGTAAGATTAAAGCACTGTGTTTTGAATTTTTTTCCTGCCCTACACGATGAGGCTAGGCACAAGACAACGTAGGAGGCACGGGACACAGAGATCTTAAACTGCCCTGGAAGACTAGAAAACAGCCATAACTGAGCTCACACTATAGTGAAGGACTTTGTGAACTCCTTCCAGCCTGAAAATGTTTCTAACCCCAGAGATAAGAGGAATGGTTAGGAGAAAAGAAGGATCTCTGCTTTCATTTACAAGATCTTACCTAATAGTGGGTGGGGGAAGGAGGGGATGAGATGGATGTGAGATGGTGTTAGAGCAATTATAATAAGAGATTTTTGTTTGGTGTCGTTTTGCTGTTTTGTTTGCGTTTTTTTCACTGCAAAGTTTTCCTTGGGTAAGATGCTTCCATCGTTAGAAGGGAAGTAACTTGTGGGATATAATTAATTTTTATGTTTGCAAATTAAGTACAAAGTCCAGGTGCTGTTTCTCAGTGGTGTAGCAGGTGAAGTCACAGCTTCAGACATTCTAGCTGAAGTATCTGCAAACTTTTTACTTTTCTGGATGATTATGCTGAGTGTAGCAGAGACTGTCTTTCCCATGAGAACCCGGAATTTAATCTGAATAGTTAAGTATGGCGAAACCTGTCGCAGTGAATATGTTTGAGGGGTAAGGTTACCTTTTGTTAGTTGATACCTCAGTAATAATTGAGGTAAACTAATTAAAATGGAATGGTAGCATACTGAACTTTCTACTAAGGAAATATCTATTTTTAGCAACTTACTGTGTATAGTCAAGTTCTAAAATCATAGAAATAGGCTGCAGTTCACTGTGTGCTTAATAGTGTTTCAGTAGTTCTGCCCTTAAGTAAAGAGAAAAGTATTGAAGGAAATGGAGTAATTTGGTAAGAGAAACTTGTTAGAAATATATCCTGCTGGTCTTATGAAATATTTTGAAACTCTGGGCTTTTTTCCATTGTGTTTCTTGCTAATGATTTTAAGGGGGATACAAAGAAAGAACTTCAGTGTGGAAGAGGCTTTCAGGAAGCATGAGAATCTAGATGCTTGGAAAAACATTGGTCTTTTCTCTGCCGAAACCTCATGCCTACCCAAGTATAGTTTAAGGAGTCTCTTAATTCATGGCACATTTGGATTGCAACAGCAAGCTTTGATTGCAACAACGGATGCAAGATTCATTGCTCTGTATGCTTCTCTTAACTTTTTCAGAGAAGGAAAGGTGTTTTTCCTTGCCTTTTTTTCCCCAAGATAACTTTGGACTCTGCCTTTCACATCTTGGGAGGAGTTGGGAACATAAGAGATAGGAAAAGAGGAAGGCAGGAAATAACATACCTCTATGACCGCTTGTGCTACCACTTCATGCACTAAGCACACTTGAGGCTTTCTTTAAGTAATGCCGTATTTAGCAATGAGATGTATTAAGAGATGAAAAAGGGCTTTGTATTTGGAGAGCAAATCAAGGTCTTGCCTACATTTGAAAATTGTTAGGAATTTCTCAGCTATAATTTTTTTCCTTAGACCTTATCATCTTATTACTAAAGTTAACACGTAATTATGGAATATGTGTTAACTAATGTATGTAGTTTGAAGTGGGAATAAGACTGTTACTTGACTTTTCCCCCTCATTTTTTAGATTACAAAATGTTGAATAAAGGTTAGACTTAAATGTTAACCAGAGTTTTTTGTCAAAGAACATTTGTCAAAATCAAAGAAGAGCTTGCATGATAAGATTGGTTTTTGATGCTTTTGTTTCTATTTTTATCAAATTTATAATATTTGCACCATGATTGATTAATAAGTATCTGTCTATTGTCAGAATTATAGGATAGTCCTGACTTTCTGTCAGTGTTAGATGATTCTATGAAGTTCATATGATTCTACAAAGTGCAGTCTGAAAGATGTTGCAAATACAAGAATAGTAATCAGAAATTTTGGTCACTTCTTACTAGATCTCTCTAGTATTAATCCACACTTTGTTCCCGGAATATTGGTTTTATTCAATGTGTGAATGTGGAGTCCCTAGAAAAATCTGGATAGCAAAAATGTGATTGGATGTCTGCTGGTAAGCAAGTATCTTCTTAGTGAAAATAGTTAGAATTAAAACCTAAAGCAGTATCTATGGACAATATTAAATTGATAAAGCACTGAGTTCTCTGAGCACTACAATAGTTATTTACTGTCCTGTGGGATAATGGCATGTTTGTATGTATATAAAAGAGAACTTTATATAAGATTTTATATAAATTAAATTATTCTGTGTTCCACTTAAGTTTTTTGGCCTAGCTCCAGATTTTAAATCAGGTGCCTAAACTCACCTTAGTCATTAATGTTTGGGTTTTCTTCCCTCCCCTGCTTTCCTCAATTTGTGCTATCAGTATGTTTATTGCCTTTATTTTAACAGGCCTTGGCAATGCAGCTGGAGTCCAGACATCTGTTGTCTTACTGACCCTTCAAAACAACTGAGTTTTTGTGGCTTTAGGAGTTTGTAAAAGCTCTAAGCAGAAAAAAGTTCTCAGTTGGGAAGAACTTGTAAAAATAAGTTGCCTTTTTCGTCGGTTGCTCAAAAGCCTAGAAACTATCCATCATGCTTCTTTTACTGTTGTGTTTCCATTAACTGATCTCTGGAAAATTTTTTTTACAGTGGACCAACTACATTCATGGGTGGCAGGATCGATGGGTAGTTCTGAAAAGCAACACACTCAGTTATTACAAGTCTGAAGATGAAACAGAATATGGCTGCAGAGGCTCTATCTGTCTGAGCAAGGCTGAGATTACAGTAAGTACAATTTTATTATTGCCATTATTCGTGTTTTGAGGTGCTGTATATTTGTGTCTGGTGAAGGCAAACATGGGTATGGCAAATTCTATTAGATCATCTACTTACGACATTTAGTGGCATCAGTGGAACACTGAGCAGCAGGGCAAGGAATTTCCAATGTGAAAACAAACTCATTTAATTTGTGGCTTCAGCAAGCAGCTTTTCATTTCTTACATTAGAGGGTTTTGTGGGTGGATAGACAACTGTCTGCATCTGAAGGCTGCAAAGTTTTTTTCGTGGGTCAATTTAAGACCCCAGACCAACTTCCCAGAGGAGGTACCATCCTTCACAGTCTTTTGTCTAGCAAGAGGGTAGTGGTTCTTTGAGTATGGTTCTTGACTTTCTGAACATAACTCTGTAGGTTTCCAAAAGAAAATGTTCTTCTCTGTGCTTCTTTCTCTGAACAAGTTAGTGTGTTGCTGTTTTTGTCTAATGCTTAAAGATTCAGAATAGACTGATAAGAATAAAGAGCCTCTATGTAAAGGAACACAAGTCTTATAAGGAGTGGTTGAGGGGGTTGGAGTTGCTTAGCCTGGAGAAAGGAGGCTGAGGGGGACCTTAATGCCCTCCACAACTACCTGAGAGGAGGTTGTAGCAAGGTGTGTTTCAGTCTCTTCTTCCAGATAGGAAGTGGAAGGATGAGAGTAAATGCCCTCAAGTTGTGACAGGGTAGGTTTAGATTACACAGTAAAAATGCTTCCTAGAAGGGGCTGTAAAGCATTGAAACAGGATGCCCAGGATAGTGGTGGAGTCACCATCCCTGCAAGCGTCAAAAAAAGTGTGGATATGCACTCGATGACACTGTTTAATGGTGAACGTGGTGGTGGTGCTGGGTTGCTGGTTGGACTTGATGACATTAGGTTTTTTCCCAACCTTTATGACTCCCTGAAATCTTACAAAGATGAATTTGCCTTAGAAGATAAAGAAAAAAATCTGCATTTTTGGCTTTCAGAATTATGATACATATTATGACTAATGCTTGTCAAAAAGCATGCTGTAGTCTTTTTGCAATATGGTTAAATAATCAGTCCATTTATGTGATTTAGAGTAAAAATAGCTGGACTTTCAGGTAGCACACAAATTCCTACAGTAGTAGTGTTAAATCTTAGCATGTATGTTCTTACTCCACCAAATACGTAGAGTTTTTTCAAACTGACTTAAGGATGGCAAACAAGGCGTATTCTTCCCTACTAATAATCAGCTCAGAAATAGAATTTTATTAAACACCTCTTGGTTCAGAAAAAAGAAGACTGGATTGATTACGTCAACCAGTTGCATTTTGGAGAAAAGCTTGTGAAGAAAAGGAGGTTTTTGCATTTAGATGTCTGTCAAGTATTGTAGTCATCTAAAAATTTAAACAGATTATGTAATGTATTTTAAACTATTTTTTTAAACTGTTTGAACTTTTAAAACTTCCTCACGATGCAGCTTAATCAGGAATTTATTGTACACTACAGTCTCTAGGAGTTCTTTCTGTGGTGTACCTATGACAGTCAGTTGAGCCTATGATTAGAACTTCCAAAAATCTCTCAAATTAAGTAACAAGAGCTTAGCATGCCAACGAGGCAGGGACAAGAAGGCGCTGGCAAGGATGTATCCAAAGGAAATCTGCAGGCATGCTGTACAGCACATCTCAGCACAACTGAATTGCAGTTGTGGTGGTGGAGTGACACTGCTATTGCTGCTGGAATGTTTTGGTACATTGCAGTTTATAAAGGGAAGCTGGCGAGCATGTCTTCAGACTAGGATGTATGTAACACTGGAACTTCTTATGGGTAACTTTTTTCTTCTTCTCCCTGGCACTTGTTACGTCTGGTAACTTGGAGTTGAATTGATGCATCTGTTTTTAAGTTCTTGAACTTCTTAAATACATGGAGAAGGAATCAAAAGCAGCTGCAATTCTAAAGGTTAATGTGATATTTTAGTTCCATTTTTGTTCAGGCTCGTGATTTGTGAATGGTATTTGACAGTTCAGTAGGTAGAAGGTATCCCTGAAAGCTAGTAAGTTTCAGTTAATTATATCTAGCTGCAATTAAAATTATTGTTGTGTAAATTTTAGAAGTTGAGGAATACTATTGGATCATTTCATGTCTCTAGGATATAGAAGTATACTTTTGAAACTGTCCTGTAATTATTCTCTCTATTTTTCAGAAGTTTTACTTTTTAAGCCAGAGTCGATGCTTCTAGTTTGATAGCTGTTTAGTAGCAAGTTGAATATTGTATTTTTTAACTAATGTTTTAAATCAAAAATTGATTATGCTCAAAGATAAATGTTTTAAATATTCTTCCTGAGGTACACAGTTGATCTTTACTTCTGTATCCTTAGATATTATAGATTATAATTAGTCTTCTCTAATTATAAGCTTTCTAGCATGTATTTAAATGCATAGGAAAACACCAATAGCTGATAAAATAAGTGTTGAAGTGCTAATGTGTGAAAACTACTTTTGCTGTCAGTGGAAGTTACTATTTACTGAATGATTTGTGATTAATTTGGTAAGGCGGAAACATCAGATTTCTTATTGGCTTAATGTTCAGTTGCCCTGATTTGATGTAGTTGAGATCTTAATGTTTAATATTTTTCAACAATCTTTCACTATACTGTAAGTTCAGTTTCCCTTGATCTTGCTGATTCAGAGTCAGGCATATTAACTACTTCTATCTTAACCTGTTATATTTCAGTAAAGTTTTCTTTGGCATGATGCAGGACATGAGTAGTATGAGATGGTGTTGATGACTGTAATGTTCCCTTGTAAGAAAAGATGGCTGGATTTTCATGAAGCTTTCTTTTAAGCTCTCAGATTAGGTATGCATGTTTGAATCTGATGGGGAATGTAATGATTTTCTGTGCGTAATTAGTTCTACTGTTATTATAGAATGTCCAAATTTTGTTAATGTATAAGCATAAATTTGGAAAGCTGCTGTCGCTGAGTAGTCTTACTGTACTTTCAGCAATGAAAATGAGTCTGATTATAAGTCATAGTATTAATTGAGACATGCATGTTGTAATGTTGTACGCAGAAACCCACAGTTGCTTCTGCTCTTGATTATCATTTGTGTTGCACTGGGTAGGGATTGATAGACAGATAATTTTACAGGGATATTTTGTAAGACACTCATCTCTCCCCTTTATTTGATGAAAGAATACTGGTTAAATTAACTTATTAGCATAGCTTTTTTTGTGTGTTTCAAGTGCAGGATTATATTGTCATACGTCCAGAACAGGTATGGCCTTGTGACAGTAGTCTCTAATTGAATGAAAAATATGGGATCTGGTTGGACTACTGGGACTGAAAGGAGCTGATTTCTCTGGAGTAGAGAACCAAGGGATGAATATTGTACACTCACTGGATTACATCAAGTAATGAACTGGTCACATGAATTAAGTTTGGGGAAGGTTGATGAAAGTCAATGTATGATGCTAACTGAGTTGCTTTTATCCAGGTGAGATAAAACACCTCAAAGGTATTTAATTGGTTTATAACTGAAACTGAAGACAAAGTTCTGCTGTATGGTCAATGGATGAGATGAAATTATGGATATTATAAAAAGTTCATATATGGACAAACTTAAGCTTTCTTAGATTAATCTAGCCTGGGCATACTAAATTACTGCTGTTGATTGTAGTCAGTGCCAGTTGGTCTTTATTAAGGATACCCTTCTTTATTTTAAATCTTTGTAGTTCTTTCATTCTTGAAGTCAAACTTCCAGTGGGGAATTCCGCATATGAGATTAAGAATGGATGTTCATGGCAGTACTGTAAGTGTGGATCCCTGGGACGTGGTTTTGGAGTTGGAAGGTCTAGGGTTTGTTATTAAAAGAACAAAAAGAAAATGCTCTGCGGGGCTGGAAGTCCAACTTTCGGGCAATCTGCTCCCTAAGGTGGTACTGTCTTTGCCTTGATTGCTGTGTCTATTCTTATACTGCCATCACCACTGTTGTACAGTGACTTGCACTATTCATGTAGTCACAGCATGATAAATCAAGAATAACATGGTATGTTGTGCCCCAACTTCAGGCAATCTAAGAGGAAGGCCAGCACTAATTTAATCATGGTAGCAATTTCTATTAATAGATTCTCAAATCTCTTTATAAAGTTCTTAATAACAAAGTGTTTATCTGTTGAATTCTAGGGATTTTTTTCAGAAAGTATTTGCCTGGTCAGGGTAGCTCTTCTGCATGGATCTGTACAGAGGACCTTGAAAAATGCTTAGAGCATTTAGATGCATGATAAGATTTTAAGAATGCTTAAACTCAGCTATGTGTGAACTTTGTATTTTTTGTCACTAGAGGTGACTGCCTACGCTGCCTTCCAGAAGCTTATGTTTCAATTTAAAACTTCAGCTTTTCCACTGATAGAATCTGTATTTCCCATGTTGCTTTAATCCAGTGGTTGGTATTCATCTTCTTTCCTGTGTATGTTATTGATGTAGAAAAACTTGGTTTTAGTTACTTAAACAAGATGCAATAGCTGTGGTTTTCCTTGGCTTTGGTTATATTGCAATGATGTATATACATATCAAAACCTTTATGGAAACTTGCTATTGGTTTTTAGTTTGGGGTTTTTGGAGTACTTTGTTTTTATTGTGTTGCAAAGAGACAATTAGGCAGCTCTGTGGAACTGCCTGAACTAGGACTGAGCAATAAATTCAGTTTGCATAGTGGAGGTACTTTCAAGTAAACTAGTTTGTTGGGGCCCTTTTCTTCCAGAAACAGCAATTGGAAAGCACAGTTGCTTAATGAAGGCAGTAATGACATTTTAAATGTTCATCTTTAAAATAAACTTCTAAAAGGTGTTGGGGTTGAGTATATATTGTGAATATCTGGAACTCAGGACAAGCAAGAAGATAGAAAATGGAAGTCTGTCTGAGGGACAGCTTAATGAATTGTCTTAGCCTTTTTTTCCCCCTAAGTAGTAATAAATTGTTGTTGTAAAGAACTTCATAAATATTCATTTTATAAATTAGGGCAGATGTAAACATGTATTAGTTTCAGTTTACAAAAAGAACAAGAATACTGTATATGAAAGAGCTAAACAGGCAGTTTTCAATTTTACATTTCTCATTTCCTTATATATAGTCTGAAGAGAGACTAAAATGTTTGTATCCAGTAATCAGCCACTAAAAATAAAAAAACTTACTCCACTTTTTAAAGATACAGTTAGTTGAACAGCCACTGTTCCTCACTCTAGTAGTATTTCTGTTCTATTTATAGAATGATACTGGCCACCATTAATAATTGGGCACTTGTGAGAGGAAGTACAGATTGACATTTTTAAAAATAGATTGGCAAGTTAACAGAAAATGCTTCATGTGTTCATCAGTTAAAACACATGCAGAACCTTCCTATGAGTTTTTTTCACAGAAATGTCAAACCCTACAAATCTCTAAGTTTTGTAATAAAGATGTGTATTTTTAATTGAAAGAGATATCAGTGCTAGAGAAATATTCTTAGTAGCATGAAGAATCATGTCTTGCAAAACAGACTTTCAAAAATTCACTTTGACATTAACAGTATACTGGTGTGTTTCTTTTACATTTTGTACAATGTGAAATGAAACAGTATTTTGGACTCAGTTGATGCAGTAGTGTGTAGAAGTGGACCCCCTTGGAGGACTAATGTGGGTTAAGTTTGGAATTTTTTTTGGTAGCTACTGCTTCAGGATTTGATCTTGCTAATGTACCTGCTTATGATAAAAGAATGCTGTAGTTGCAGTTTTTATCTACTGTTAGGTTTACTTGAGTTCATTGCTAGTTAAGTTGAATGGGAACGGATAGATTTTAGTTGGTGAAAGGTTTTTTTTAAAAAGCTAAGCCAGAAGTCCATGCCCTGGGCAGAAACACTAGTAGGAAATCTGTAGTAATTGCTAATTGCTTGGGAAAATATTGTTTCCAACTGTCTGAGGTTGGAAAACAATCTGTTTTAGTATGATGTGATGGGCATTTGATTGAATAATTAATTTTGTATAATTTGATAAAGTGCCTCCTCAGCCTTAGTTGCTACTAAAAAGATGACCTGAGTAAACTAAGACACATAATACAAGCCCTAACTAGGTCGGGGTTTATTTAGGACGTGTGGCAATTAGTACTGTTAGGCTTTGGTGTGTGTCTCAATCAAGTAGCTAAATCTAGACTGGTGGGAGATTTTGGCTAAATGGGAAATGGATTTTCTAAGCAGAGGCAAATGTGCTTAGGAATACTTACTCATATGTGAAAGGCCTGAGGTGATTTTGTTCTGGAGAGGAAAATGCCAAAGAGCAACAGGGTAGTGAGGAAGGGAAAGGAAGTAAATGCCTAGGAGATAATGACACTGGGCTGCTGCTGGTGCAGCATGTGGAAGTTGCTTGAAATATGGGATTCTCCTGGACAATTAGTTTTGGCATTCACATCCTCAGTACAAATTTATATATGCCTCTGAGTTATCTGAACCAGCCATTGATGGGTTGATGTGAAGTGAAAATGTGTGTATATATCAAAGTTCTATAAAGTGCTAATATCCTTGTCAAGCAAAAAACAATTATTTGGTGTGGCAGAGAAATGGATGATTTCTTTTGTAGTGTGTATTAGAGAAATTAAGTCAGAAACGGAAAAATACACTTCCATATCAGCTCAGTGAGGCTGTTCTTTGTATTATGATGCAGGTTGTATAGTGATTAAGATGTAAAAAAAATCTATAATGTACATTAACCAAATATTTTAGCACTACTTAATATTGCTGAAGAATTAGTCTTTAGTACTTGAATATAATCATGTGTTACCACACACTTGAAATTAGGGCTGTAATCCAGCTGTACTTCTGTTGTCTTATTATCAGTGAGAATATTATTCCCCCACATGACTTTTTTATTAAGGTAATTAAATTCTAATGTGGTTCATTATTTGACATACACTTCAGGGTCATAATTCATGCCTGTGTTTTATATTGGAGCAGTTTCATGCTGGGGAGTATTTCTCACAGATGTATACGAAGTCTTAAATAATATCAGTGTTTGCATTAGGTATTAAAGCTATGATTTTATAACTCAGCAAATTTTTCTATGCTACTTGCAATCCTTATTCTTGCTCAGTCTGAATTTCTATGCATTTTCATAGTATTGATTTACAGTTGATTTCTTGTTCATGATACAGTTGGTTCATATGTCACCCCCTCCAGGGGTGTAGTGTTGCTCAATAGTCTTCCTAGGCAACTTGCTGTTGATTATCTGATGTGTCTTGTGATAGCCATTGATGACACGTTCAACAACTCTATTGAAGATTTGTACAATATTAGACCTCACTTTTGAATATGCGTTCATAGAATACTAAGTTTAAAAGTCAGAATACTTTTTATCTACTAATATGCAGCTGCAGCTGGCCATCTCTTTTTAGGTGCTCCCTGAAGTCGATAGCTTAACCATCCTTTATGTTCATATATTTAAAACAGTTTGTCATAGATCACTGCTTGAGTGTTGTTTTCTTCTTCTCCCAGTTCATCTTCTTTCCTCCTCCTTTAGGCATATACTTTAGTGGCTATTTTCCCTTGTTTTTGTTGAATTCTAGTCAGGTTGAATTTGATCAAATAGTGTGGCCAACTTCGCCACTTTTTAAATCTGTTTTATGTGTCTTTCATATCAACTGAAGTCTATCATTGCTTCGTTAAGAAGGACTAGTTGGAACAGAATTTACTACCCCAGGTCTCCGGGTACTTAACTGAGGCTGTATTGTAACTGGTGTCTTAAAGCTTTTTAAGTAGCTGTCTTTTAAGGACAAGTGTTGCTCTTTCTTAAGTTCTCTTTTTCAGCTCTTTCAAAACTAATTATGTGTGCATATATAGCTATATATGTACACACATGCAAGTATTTATATAAACAAAAAGAGAATTAGAGGTAGCTGTGATGACAGAGTTTAGACTGACAATTCAGGTCAATTTTAAACTTTAGAATGAAAGCTTTTAGACTGACATTCATTAGCAACATGCCTTGTCCTTTTAATTAGTTCTTACACATTGTTAATTATTGCTGTACATTAGTTCTTACACAGTAACCGTTATCATTATGTATTCAAAGCAGTAACTTACATCTGACTTACATCCTACATTATCTGTAACTATGCAGTACCATGGAGCCAGTATCATATTTCCAGCCTGATATCTTTGTTCTTGATGGTCCTAGTTGCTGAGGTGAAGGTCACCTAATTGAAGAGCTCATCAGTGAGGGATGGGGGGAGGTGGATGACAGGACAGGTGTAGAATTGAAGTGTGCATCTTTTGCTAAAACACACATACAGGCCTAAATTAGGATCTTCTGTAAGTTTCTTTTAATATGTGATTGAGGCACCTGGCACTGGCTGCATGTGGTGTGATAGCTGGAGAGGTGTTCCTTTCCCAGGCTGCAGCCTCGTTGCTTCCTTGCCCTGTTGCTCAGTTGTTTGGGTTTTTTCTTTTAAGTAGCTGCTGCTACCAAGAGCAAGAACAGCCTTCCCAGCTGTGAAGGTTGCATGTTTTCACTGACCAGTATTTGACCATTAAGGAGTTGTTTATGGTTCTGGGGCCTCTGCTTTTCATCTGTGTCCATAGTTTCAAGGTCTTTGATAGCTCATGCTTAAATTTTATATCATAACAAGAGACACCTGGTTCCAAGGTCTAGTTCAAAGAGCCAGTTTTCATAACAAGTTAATAATGAGATCAGATCAGGACTGGGAATTGCATAGTTAGCATAAGTCCTGTTGCTAATGATGTTAGTACTGCATTTATAGAAATGCTTATACAGTTGTATTGTGTTAAGTTGCTTATGTTTGGATTCAAACCAAGCTAATCTTAAGTCTTAGTATGGTGTTTTTGCAGGTACAGCAGGCCTCTATTCTAGCTGTAATGCCACTGATTTACTAGAATCAGAATTTCCATTCCCATCACCATGAATCTAAGTCTGGAATGCTCTACTCTATCCATCAGCTCAATGTAGTGCTGTGAAGCACGGCTTTTCTCTTAGGGTAGAGTACCTTCTCTGGATACTCACTCATGATTTTCTTGTGAAATCCCTATTGTTCCATTGCCACGGGTGTGTGTGAGAGTGTTGGGTCTCTCGTGCCACACTGCAGTGTATCTCACATAGTGTGAGATACAACTAAACTAATCGTATACAAATATTTATTTTTAGGAGTGCAGCAGTGTGAGTGTGATTCCTGCTCCTATATTTGACTGTCCAATAAGAATAAACTTTAAAAAAAGTTGCTCAGACAGTGTTTCTGCATTCTCAAAAGTTGATACAAAATTGCTTGGCTTCCTTCCTGATTAATAACTCTAGCTTCTTGCTGTATATGATGGGATTATTAAGAAATTTAATGTGGTGATTTCTAATCAATTCTAGGTTGATATTTTTCTATAGTATAATTCTCTTGGGTTTTTTTTTCTGCGGCTGATGCATGTTGTTGGTGGATAATGCAAGTATTTTGCTCCAGCTGGAAACCTGAAAAGTATCACATGGATTTGTCTGCAAGGGACTCACTTTGACTTGGTTCTCACCAAAACAATAACATGTATGCTTCCTTTTCCATAACTGATAATTAGTTCTAAAGGTAAGTTTTATGAGTTAGACCAAGTTTCACATTCTTCAGACTATGTTTAAACAGGACAGGCCCATTAGTTATATCTTGATTTCTCTCTATGTATATCTAAATCTGTTAATACCAACTCACTAATCCATGGAGCTTCTACATGTATCCATACTCACTAGTAGATCACTTAAGGTGATGGCTGCAAGCACATGCTGGTTTACAACTATTTCAGTCTTGGCCTCTTTCTTCTAGTAACACAGTGCCATTCTGTGTCTTTGACTGAAGTTTAGCTGACACTTCAAGTGCAAAGTATTTGTTATACTTTAGGTTTTGCTAGTACAAGTAATTTTTTTTTAATAGACACTTGAGAATAGCAGTGTCAGGGGTATGTTTATATATAAATCAATACAGTATGACTTGATACTACGTACTAATTCGACTTCATCAACACAGAAATAATTTGATAAAATACTAATCTAAAAAATCATGTACTGTAAGATACTGTACTGTGAGATAGGTGATTCCTCACAAAAAATGTGAAAATTGTTTTTATATTATCACTTTTGCATCTGAATCTATTCAGCAGGTGTGCAGAAAACCAGATTGACCAGGATTACACCTGAGGTCTGTAGGTTTGAAATTTTAAATGTGGTTTCGGTGCTAAAGTAACATATGATGTATACTTGATCCAGACTTGTCCCATGAGATAGCTTCTTTGCAATAGATTAAACCAAGCTAATTTTAAATTTGCATACCATGCTATCAAACTAATTTTAAATTCTGCTTACCGTGCTTCTGCTTTCACTGGCCTCTACTTTAGCTAGGTTTTGAAAAGATAAGATCATTATTTAAAAGAAAAATAAGTGTTGAAAGGCATTTTGAAAAGAATCCTGGCTAAAGACCTGAAGTGGAATATTTGGGTAGTAGCAAAGAATGTAAAAACATTTAATAGGCTTTTATATTTTTAAGCCCGTTTTCTTGATAAGTTTTTTTCCTACATGTGTAAATATACCATTATGAGAAAGTTTTCTTTTTAATGTGGTAATGAACAAGCAATTAGATATCCCATATTTTGCCCCTAAAGGTTTATCACTTTCAATAGGCACAGAACTGTCTTGTTTACTTGCTTGTTTGTAATAAGGTTTTCCTACACTGTTGTAAAAAAAATACAGTACAAATAAATGTAAAAAGAATACAGCCAGTCAGTGTAACTAAAAAGTGGATTCGTATTGCTTAAGAATGACAACAAGAAAAGGCAAGACATCGTAGTCCAGTGTTTCTATTGTGTTTTGGCTGATTTTAGAACTCAGACAGGGAAACCAGAATTTTGTGTTGTGACTCTTGGCAGACCTTAATTTGCCAGGTTTGTGGATCTACTTGGCTTTTCTTGGGGTAGTACTGGGAGCAAATATTACAACTATGGGAAATTAGAACTTGCAATGTCTTTTGGGACTTCAGTACATTTTTAATAAAACGTATTATAAGCAATGAAGTATAATGCTTTTTTTAAGTTGTTCCATCCTGAGGCTTAGGATAGATAGACTAGGATAGATATTGATATTAAAAAATCCTTGCAAAATTAATTACTTCAGTAACTTCAATGTTTATAGTTTTAAAGCCAAGTGTCTTCAAAAATAAGTCATAGTGACAGAAGGATCTTGATGAGCTTTTATGATTGCACTAAGCGTACCTGGTGGGGCTGGGGTCTGCCACGCAGCCTCTGTGAGGAGACTCCACATTGTCCTGCACAGAACATGGTCAGCTTCAGCAGACCAAGCGCAGGGCACAGCTCAGCCCCACAGCCACTGTGATGATACTTCAAGGTGTAAGTAGAGTTAAATGGCAAAAATGCTGCTCAGCAGTGTGTGAGAAAGAGAGGAATGAGGAAAAAGTGTGAGAAAACAGCTGGGTGGGCAGGAAGGGATGCTTCAGCCACAGAGCAGAGTTCCCCTGCAGCCTGTAGAGGAAAGTATTGTGCAGGCATTTTTGTGTAACTTGTGTAGAGAACCATGCCAGACCAGATGACCACATTGCAACCTGTTTAGAACCCAGCCATGGCAGCTGGAAATGTCCTGACAGAGACTGCAGCCTCCAAACAGCCCATGCTGTGACAGGTTTACCCTGAAGAATTGCAGTGATGGATACGGTCCTTGCTGGAGCGTGTAAAAGCACGAGGAAGGAGTGGCAGAATTAAAGTGTTACCAACTGACTATAGCCCTCATTCCCAATCCCCCTGTGCCTGTGTTTTTAGTTTTGTCTTGTTTCTCACCATCCAACTCTACTTGGCAATAAATTAAGTCAGTTTTCTCCAAGTCAAATCTGTTTGACCATGCTGGCAGTAGGTAATCTCCTTGTCTTTATCTTGACCCATGAGCTTTTCAGTGGCCCCAGAGAGAAATACTCTAACTTGAAAAATACTACTATTTACTATTTAATAAAGCATGAAAGACAGAGTTTTGACTGGTCTTGTCTAGTAAAATCCTAACCATGCATATTATTTGGTAAAACACATAATTGTAATTCAGCTGGTAGGATCTTTCCACTGATGATTTTAAGTATTATTCACCATCTAGAATGCAATTTCAAAATCATGTCAGTGGTACTTCATTTTACTATCTTTCTGTTCTAAGTTTTTTTCATAAGTTAGCATGTTTTCAGACATTTTACATTTTGGAAGCAGAGGAAAATTTCTTCACAGTTTGGGTCTCTCATGAATTTAATGATTTCGAAAAATTATTTAAGATATGCACTTTTTGAAACTTGGCTGAGATTTTTTTTTCATTTGCTTTTTTCTAGTTAACTTATCACAGCTTTTGCCAGTTCCAAACTGGTTTTGCATGGGAGCTGAAATACAGTTTTCTTGTGTGCTTTTAGAACTAATTCCTTCAGTCATACAGCACAAATCTTAAAGTAAACTTTTTATTTTGGGGTTTTTATTAGCACCTCAATGTAGGTACATGTAGAATGTGTTCATATAGCTTTTTTTTTTTCTGATATAAAATAAGCTTTTTCCTTATTCCCGCAGTCAAAGTACTCGCTTTGGTATTGGCCTCAATTCTCAGTAACTGCAGTGTTTTTCTTGCTTTGATACATGTTGCTTACTGAGAATTATGGGGTGATTTTTTTGTGTTGTTGTTTTCCTTATTTAATGTTGTTACCTGCTACATTGCGTTGCTTTTCCTTTTTCTATTCCATCAGGTAAACTAATTTTCAAGGTGCTCAGTATCTTCTTTCTATAGCTCATCATATATTGTGCCTTCTCTTTTTTTAACATAGGATACTGGTTTTGTCCATTGCATTGTAAATTATCCCATGCACATTTCTCCCTTTGTCCAGTTTGCTGCCTTCTGTTGTGAGGTTTCCTTGCTTATGGGTGACAACAGTGCTCTTTTTCTGTCTGTTTCGAAAGTAATACCATGTTACAGATGCAATTTATTTTATTCTGATCATTGCTTGTGCCTCTCTGTCCTTTCTTGTCCTGTCCGTATTATCCTGGAGTGATCTTTTGAATTTCCTGTTGAAAACTTGAGAGGATAGAGGTGGTTTTGGCATTTGAATGAGTACATCCAGGTCCGGAACCTATTGAATGATCTATGAAAACAAATAAGCAAATCTTTGGGTTTGTGGTAACTGCTCTGAACATCTTTTTTTTTTTTTTTTTTTTTTTTTTTTTTTTTTTTTTTTTTTTTTTTTTTTTTTTTTTTTTTTTTTTTTTTTTTTTTTTTTTTTTNTGTTCAGGTATTTTGTAACTGGAGGATTTCAGGAAGTTGAAAAACAGTGCAAAAAGGACACTTTTTCCTGAACTCCATGCAAATGGTGAAAAAAACGTAACCAGTAGATAAATTTTACCTTGCATGGTAGGACAGTGACATTGTTCACATGGGAAAAGTTGTGTGTTCAGCTCTCTTGAGCTAGAAACATTGGTTATGAATAGCTATAGTCTGGCTTGTATCTCATTTTCCAGAGTATAACTTTTCATGTCTACTTTCATAAGAGGTATTTAAGTTGAAACTGGTGAAGCTTGCTATATTTAAAAGATTTACAGGCCTATTAACATGAAAGATGCTTGCAAATCAGAGTTGCAAAGTGGTGTTTTGGTATTTCCTCAGCAGATGAAGCAAAGGGCAGAATGCACCAAGTTGTATTCTAACTGGAAAATAAGTGATTGTGGGGTGGTTTGTCCCTATACACGTGCTACATGCAGAAAAAAAAATCTGCAGGCGTGAGTTACAGCATTTGTGTCAATGAAATATATGCAAAACACTTAAGTCAGTTTTACTTGATAAGGCTTTTGTTTCTTAAAAGCTGCGTATTGGCATTTTTAGTAGCTTTAGGTACTCTGATATAAGGCATATATGTGTAGGCCATTTTTTAAAGAAAAAATGTACCAAAACTTGAGTTTGTTTTCTCAATTTTCAGTTGAGTAACTTCTGATTGACACCATACTCAAACTTATTTGGAAAAAAGAATGTGAAGTTCTCTTAACTTGCTTTGAGTTGTGCTAAGAGAAGCAAAGGGGGAACATCAGGTTTCATGTTTTAGCTTAGGCTGTATGACAGCCTCTGTTGAATTTATGCTAGTGACATTCATGTCTGAGAACTAAAGAAATGTAGTTTTCATTTTCTGTAGGCCTCTATTGTTTGTCTTGTGTCAGAGTTCCCAGCTCAGGATTTTCTTAATAAGAAAAACCTTCAAAATTTTAAAATAATTTTGGCTTAGATAAATTCTAGTTCTGCAATGAGAATAGTGGCAGGAGCACACTGTAATAATTGTAATATGCAGACTTGAGTTGTATCTGCTATGAATCACCCTGGCTTTCCTCTGGAAGGAAAGGACAAAATGCCATTAACACCATTTGGAGTAGTGAGAGAGCAAGCAAAAGTTTCTTCATTCAAGGCTGGGTTTTGTTTTTTTTTTCTCCCATGGAGTACTCTTGAGGGTTATGAAGTATATAAAAACACCTAATCTTTCCTGTGTGATTGCCTTAAGCACCTGAACCAGTATTTTTCAAGCAGATACTGCTCTGAAGCTTGTTTTATGAATACCTCAGGCTTGACAGTTCTATAGCAGGAAGGATTTTGTGGCAATGCAATCAGCTATGACTCATGAGACCTGAGCTGGCTACTGACTTCCTCAGTAACTGTAGCCAAGTAAGTGTTTTTTCCTGTAAACTGGTCTTGCTTAGAAATGTTTAGAATTTAAGAGCTAGTATCCATTGGTTTTGGAAGGATCTAGGATGCTTGAATACTTGGAATTGCTATTGTTTCTGCAGGATTCTCTGCAGATGCCTTGGAAAAAAGCCTAGGAGTCATATAGAAAGGGTGTTTGGGGATGCTGGAGGCCTATTTCTTGCACTACATTCTTGAATGGAGTTATGATTTAGCTGTGGGGGCTTTTTGTTGGTTTTGGTTTTTTTTAATGTGGGCTCTTGAAGGAGCCCTTGGCATACACAGAGGTTGCCTCTGCCCCAGACTCTTAAGTCTGTCTAACTCAGCTTTGAAAATACTGTAAATGTTTTCAGGTGCCCCCATTCAAAGTGTCTTGATCTGGGTTTTATTCCCCAGTGCCTGCTAAATCTATGTATGTTGCTTGAGACTGCTGTGGGGTGGGAAAAAGCAGCTGAAGTTCTCCAAGGTGCTTTAAATCCTCAGGGTAGATGGTGAGCTCCTACTTGCTTCCTGCTTCCCTGCGTAGCTAAAACATTCCTCTTTCTTGCCTTATCTTGGTTGTGAAAGGTCATTAGGACATATCCTGGCCTCAGCACATGTCCTTAGCTTGTTACAGATGAAAATCCCTATTTATCCTCCAAAGTCCAATCATGTGACTGGCTAAGAACTGTACCATTTTATAACAGCTTCTGAGTGGAAGGGGGAGAGGGAACACTAGGCTAGAAACAGTGAACCTCAGAAAAAAATGAGATCTAAATGAAATGAGTTGATGTCTACAGGAAAGAAAGTGAAGAGAAATGGAAAAACTTCCACGAAGCATGAAGGAGAGAGTCAAACTAGTCTGATGAGAATATTAGAAAAAGAAAGGACAGACTTGAAAAGTTGTGAATAACACTTTGTGGTCTTTGCTAGATGCAGCTACAGAAAAAAATATACGCACTGTAGCCAGAGGTAAACCAAGGAAGTTTGTCTATAGCATGGGGGGAGGAGAATGTAACAGATGATGCCAAGAAGTTACATACAGAAGTCTGCCAAGTTATCGGTGAAAATGAAATGTGAGCTCTGTGCTGGCTGAGAAGGGGGTTAACTGACAATGACCTGATTTGTTCTGTGTTAAGAAAAGAACACATCACATGATTCAGGTAATTTATTTGTCTTCTGTCTTCAGCTAATTCAGGGTTCTTCCAATGAAGCATGTTTTCAAAAAAAAAAAAAATCAAAGGAAAAGGATGATAAACAATTATTTCAGTTGCCAAAAAAATGGCATATAGTCAATTAATACGTACTATAGGATGTTAAATAGGTAAACAGCAAATAATGTATCGCCTGCCTAACTTCCTTTTGAAGCATATTTAACCTTGTTAGTGGTTTTTTCCTTAAGCAACTTAGTCTAACAGGATCACCTGATCAGCTGGTTTTTTTATAACATGGAACTGCACAGTGAGCTGAGTATAACCCTAGACCTGATTTATAGAATCACAGAATATGCTGTGTTGGAAGGTATGCATCAGGATCATTGAGTCCAACTCCTGGCCCTGTGCAGGACAGGCTCAAGATTCACACCATGTGCCCAAGAGCATCATCCAAACACTTCTTGAACTCTGTCAGGCTGGTGCTGTGACCACTTCCCTGGGGAGCCTCTTCCACTGCCCCGCAGCCCTCTGGGTGAAAAACTTCTTCCTGATATCCAACCTAAGCCTCCCCTTACTCAGCTTCATGCCATTTCCTCAGGTCCTATCACTGGCCATGAGAATGAAGAGATCAGTGCCTGCCCCACTGCTTTCCCTTGTGAGGATGTTGAAGACCACAATGAGGTCTCCCCTCAGTCTCCTCCAGGCTGAACAAAGCAAGTGTCCTGAGCCTCTCCTCATAAGGCTTCCCCTCCAGACTCTTCACCATCCTCGTGGCCCTCCTTTGGATGCTCTCTAATAGCTTTATGTCTTTCTTACATTGCTGTGCCTGAACCTGTACACAGTGCTGGAGGTGAGACTGCACCAGTGCAGAGCAGAGCAGGACAATCTCTTCCTTTGACTGGCTGGTCAATTATATATGTATAGAGGGAGGGAAAGAGATGGCTTAGTCTCTTAAAACTACATGTATTGCAGAAGTGTGTATGCAGTAAATGGCCCAGAAAAGTGTTTAAAAGTTTTCACTAGACTGCAGAGAAAACATTTTCTTTCTCTGTCTTAGCAACAAGGCATGGATTTTCAAATATATTAAAAGCTGCTTTGGAAAGAAGGGGAGTACAAAAACCTGCCTTTGAAAAGAACAGAGGTGATAATCTTAAGTTGCATTAGAAAATGTTTCGGTTAGAGATGAGATTCAGGGGAAAGCAAGGATGGTTGTGAGCTGAAGTAAGTGCACCATATGGAAGTGTGGGATCAGTAGTGCTACAGGCTTTTAAGATGAATTTTGGCCAGTCTTCCTAATCACGTACAATGTAATTGCTTATAACTCTTCCCAAAAGACTTCAAGAATGAGAGATCAAGCTGAGGAATGTTATCATGTCAGGAAAAACCTTGGTAGCTAATCTTCCTACACTTTTTGTTTGGCTGATCTTTTTGGAATATCTTTGATTGTTATAGATGCATGTCCCCCATCACATGACTAAATGAGGGCCTATCAGACAAGTGACTGGGAACAGGCATATAAGCATGACACATTGCCTTAGCAAGTTTGCTGTTCTAAAGCAGATGAACTTCTTTTACATATATATTAATAATAGAAAATGCAGCTTGAAGAAGAGGGGCCTGGACTAGAAGACTTAGTGTCCTGTATTGGGCCTGTGTGGCAGGTTTTGGTAGCCAGGAGGCTACAGGTACAACTATGTGCAGAAGTTGCCTTTGTATCTCACAGACTCAGTTCTGTCTGGCTCCAGGAGGGACCTGCTGATGGCCGAAACTGAGCTTATCAGTGATGATGGTATACTGCCTCTTTGATAACATACTTAAGAAAGCGTAAAAACTGCTGTGCAACAGGGATTGGGAGAGAGGGCTGAGAGTATGTAAGAGCAGCAGCTCTGCAGACACGGAGGTCGGTGAGGAAGGAGAGGGAAGACATTGTCAAGCGCTGGAGCATAGATTCCCCTGCAGCCTGTGGGGAAGACTGTGGTAAGGCAGCTTGTCTCTCTGCAGCTCATGAGCATCCATGGGCTGTGGGAAACCCATGCTGGAGCAGGCTCCTAGCAGGACCTGTGGCCCTATGGAGAGAGGAGCCCACATTGTAGCAAGTTTGCTGGCAGGGCTTTGTGACCCTGTGGGAGACCCTTGCTGGAGCAGGCTGCATCTGAAGGACTGTGCCCTGTGGAAAGGACCCACACTGGAGCAGTTCATGAAGAGCTGCAGCCCTTAGGAAGGACCCATGTTGGAGAAGACCACAGAGGTCTGTATCCTGTGAGAAAATTCTTATGCTGGAACAGGGAAAGAGCATGAGGAAGGAGTGACAGAAAGTGTTTGGGCTGACTGCAGCTCCCATTCCCTTTTGCCCTGCAGTGCTTGGGGGGATGAAATAGAGGAAAATAGCTAGTGAAGTTGAGTTTGGTAAGGAGTGGGGTGCCTTTAATTTTTTTGTTATCCTACTCTGATTTGATTGGTAATAAATTAAACTGTTTTCCCTGAGTCAAGTCTGTTTTATCTGTGGCATTAATTGGTGAGTGATTTCCCTGTCCTTATCTCAGTTCATGAGTCTTTTGTCATATTCTCTCTTCCCTCTCCAGCTTAGGAGAGTAGTGATTAAGGCTTTGGTGGGCACCTGGCATCCAGCTGGGCTCAAACAACCTCATGTCTCTTTTCAAGCCCCTTTGCCTGGTTCAGTGAAGGTGAAGGAGTGTATAGAACCAGTTTTGAAAGTTGGTTCAATTTAATTGACTTGAGATAGTTAGGTATTAGGTAATTAGCAGCTATAGTTGTTTGACTTGATTGTCAATTTTTTCAGTTGCTGGAGATTCTTCCTATGGGAAGTTTAAATTTCTTTGAAATTGAACATTCAGATGCTTGACCAAATACATGAAGCTTTAAGCTTACACTTTGGTTTTTTTAATGCACATCTGTTAAAACTCTTTCTAGCTCATTTTTTTATTTGGTAATTTGAATTCTCTTATACTTTGCTTCTTCCTTAGTATATTAAAAACAGAAAAAGAGAAAGTTTGGGGTTTTTTGGGTTTTTTTAAAATATATAAGTAGCTTCTGGTTTCCCAATTACTTGAAAAAAAAAATCTCACTACAATGGTGTGCATGACAACAAATGACACTGACTTCTAGGTTTTCTTTTGTGGAGTGTTTAATGAGTGATTCACAGTGTTTTAGTCTGCAAGATGAATGTATTGGCAGAGTGGTCCCTGTGTTGTAAAGGATATTCCTAACATGCATAGACTTGTCTTCAGTGTCTAGTATCAATATTTGTGGTCCTTCAGACTGTGTCACTAGCCTTTTTCCTGGAGCCTGTTAACCCCCTGCAATTATTTTCATGTGTGTTTTTTCTTCGTATTCAAATTCAAAAAGGTATTCAGCTATACCTGTATTATGTGTCTTTAAGAATGGCTTTCAAAGATGAAGGGTGCGGGGAATATTGGGCTCAGTTGGATGTTTGCTAAGGAGTAACTTCTAACTGACAGTGTCAGGGTACAGGGCAGATAGATTAGATCATTGTTTTCCCTGTACTTTCCTTAACAGTTTCATTGTTACATTAGTAAAAGCTTATTAGAATTTAAGGCGTGTGAACTGAAAGTTACATTCGGTTGAGTGGAGAAGTGTGAAAGGATTGCTTGTGGCTTCCAATTATCTGTGAAATATTCATGGTGAAAATAGTTGAGGCAGAGCATGTCACAGCTTCCTTAAGTTCCTGCTCTGGCTTGTCATTTAGATATACTCTGCTTTTGTGTTTCTATCCTGGTATTTTTTTGCTATGATGTTTGTATTTCATCTAAAATTAATACTGGTAGCAGTAATGTTATGGAGTTCTTGTCCTGTTTTGAAATTAAAATGTATATATAGGCAAAGTAAAATGTATATATAGGCATATTTTCCAGTATAGTAGATACTTTGCTAAAGGATTTGTTTCAAAATATTTGAAAATATGGAACTTATTTGTGTGTGGAATTTATTTATGAAAATTTTATTTAATAAGAATGTATTACACAGGCTTTTCTATTTCAGAAGACCAGCATCTTTCATTATGAGAGTATATGTTCATTACTTGAGACAGCTACTCAACACAGAATTTAGAATCTAGGGTGAATTCGAGACAGATTTTCTAATCAGTGTTTGAGTGTCAAAATAATGTGAGGTAACATTGATCAAGTTGCTAATTTTAGCTACTCTTACACTCTCTTCTGTCACAGCCCCATGACTTTGATGAATGCAGATTTGATATCAGCGTGAATGACAGTGTTTGGTACCTCCGGGCTCAGGACCCAGACCACAGACAACAGTGGGTAGATGCAATAGAACAACACAAGGTATGTAATTTTCTGTTTTCTAATTTCCTTTCTCATTCCGTCATTAGATCAAGCATAGTGCTTGCAGAGAGTTTAAGGTTCCCTGTACAGTCATTAAAGTACTCACGGTATTTATGACTGGTAAAAGTTCAAGATTGAAGCTGTGTGTTAAATATGTTACGAAGGAATTGGCTTACTTGTTCTTCATAGATAAGACTTTACTGGGAGCTAACAACTGTGAGCCTTTCTTTGAGCTCTCTAGCCTGAAACAAGAAAAGCTTTCATTATGTTTGAATGACGTTTTCATGGTTTTGTCCATCCTCTCACTGATTATTGAATTGCTTCTTATCTATCCTAGATGTTAACTCGTTAGTCTTAGAGTCAATTCTCTAGGTTATCATTCTGATTTTAGGCTCTTCTTTTTCATCATTTGATCACTTTTACTGTATCTGATTACTGGCTTTTGTCTCTTTATCTTTTAAGGCACTACTCTTTATCAACATTTTCGTTCAGCTTTCTTGATCTGTTCCTTATATCTTCCAATGAACTCGGTTAATTTAATTTTAAAAGTACCTGTCCTTCAAGCCCTTCAGGTCAGGTAGAAAGTACACAAAACATCCATTATGTTTTCAGGTACAAGATAGGCACTGTCCCAAGGTGTAGCATTAAACTACAATACCTAGCACAATGCAGCCTCTCAATCTGGATTACACAACTATTACAGGAATACAAATTATAATAGATATCCAAGTAGGTATGAATTTTTACCTTGAGCTTCTTGAAGTGTTGTCTGTTTAGGTACTGTGTGTAATCAAGAGGTTTCACCTCCTATTGGCCATTCCTTGCAGTAAGCAGTACCCGTTCTTAAATTTAAAGTGCTGCCTTTTGATAATGGTTCTCCAAAAAAAGATCATCTCAGTTGGACTATGCATCATCACTTTATATCTTGGCATTTTGCCTTCATTTTGATACAGAGGTAAAATTAAAACATAAGAAATTAAGTTGCAAAGTCAGGATTCTTTCCTGTAGTCTAATGAAAAAATATGAAGTTAACAGTGGAGTGTTCTTGAGACAACAATACTGCAATTTATTCCTAGTGAATAAACCTGAGAGAAATTTTTCATGAGGATACACCAAACAAGTTAGTGGATTGCATATCGATAGAGCTGGCATTTCAAAAACTGGTTTATATTCTTGGGGGTCTTCAGGTATGGTTTAGTGTAGTCACGGAACTTGATAGCCCTAAGTTAAAATTCAGACTAGGTTTCGTGAATCATTTAGCTGGGGAGATGCAGAACTTAACCTGAAGCTGGAAAAGCAGAAATGCGGTCTGTGTCATTGCATGCTACCCTGTAGGAATGAGTGATGAAAAAACCCAGATCCTGTCTTAAACTCTGCTCATCACACCTCAAACCTTTTTCATGCTATTTTTCTATTCCCTTTTGTAAGTCTCACCTTAACTGTTGCTGAGTTCTGAGCTGCAACTTTATGGAATCGCCAACTCATAATATGTGATCGTTGAATGGTAGTAGTTTAGAGTTTGCCATTTTAAGTGTTAATTTGGAATTGTTTCTCTGAACAATTTAAAAAAAAAAAATTGTGTTTTTCAACACTGATTTTTTTACCTGCATTAGTGCTTGGCCCCTATAATGAGGTATGTGTTTATTTTTCTTTGTTGGTCTGGTATTACTGGTAAGCTTAAGTTGTCTTATTCAACCTCCTTTTCAGATCATGAATGAGTATTAAGGACTACCAATTCTAGCATTCCGAAAGTGACCTCCCTTTGTAAAGATACCTGGTTAATTATGCAATTTTTCCACTTCAAAAAATAATATTTTAGCATTGATTTAAGTTTGGACAGTTTAAACTTCCATGCTTTGCAAGAATTTGGTAGTTATTTAAATAAATAAATTGTGCCTGATCTCTGCCTTTATGCTTAAAGGAGTAGAATGAAGGGTTGGTTACTTCCACTATCCATTTTTTTCCCCATGTTTAGAATTATTATAGGGATAGGGATAATGAGAGCGTTTTTTATTATTTTAATAAAGTTATTTTCAGCTTGTTTTTTAAAGAGTGAGGATGTTCTGGAATGTTGTAAAAACAGTAGAAAAGTATGTCTAGAAGTAGGAAGTGGTAATAAGTCCTTCTCTGTATGCTGAACTGACAAGAAACAGTTCAGTTTGCAACTTGCTATCCTAAGGTAGTAACACTGGGCTGAATCTTACAGCTTTTTCAGTATGTGTAGTTTGCAGTTTCACGGCTGTTTGACATTTTTCAGTTTCTTTCGTATTCCTTTTTACTCTCTAGTTCTTGCAGTATTTAAGGCAAATAGCAGTTGTTTTCATTCTTAAATGGAGTAGAAAATATTATGGCACATCACTTCTAAGTAAACCATCAAAGCATTTAATATGTTAAAGCAATACATTATTTAAAAGCATCCTTTTCATATTATGCAACTAAATATCATGAATATCATGATCAAGACAAAGCAAGGTAAACAGCAGAAGTTATTGCAGTCTTGTAATAATAGCTTAGACTTAAGTTGAAAGTAGATAATGAAATATCAGAGTTACTAACATCTTCTTTCCAGTGCAATGTTCTGTTGCCTTCATAATACAGTAGGAGTTTTGTGTGATAAGTGTTGTAGGTGTAGAGGTGCATCTGTTCCTTCTAACTGATCTTAGAAAAATAAATAGTAATCTTATCACCAGAAACCTTGGAGAAGTGCTGTATTTACATAAATAGGTGTTTGGTAGAATTAAACACAACACAGAAGTGTCCAAATCCAGTTTTCACTCTGGTTATTATTAGTGGTTCTTGAAGAATATGTCTCCAAATGTCTTGTTTCTGTACCTTCATTGAGGGGTTCCTGCTGTGTCCTGTAATTTTTATATAAGTTTGTATGGAAAATATTTAAGAAACAGTACATTTTTCCAATATAACTTTGATAGGATCAGAAAAAAAAAAATTTCATGGAATCTGGAAGTTAATGCCATTTTTTGTTCAAATTTGTATGGACAGCACTTAAGTGAGCCTTAGTTTTAAGTAACTCTTTATCCATCCTTTAATTTATTTTGGCTCATGCAAGTTTTATATCCAAAAACTTGATTAAGAGTGGAAGAAGATGGGCAGAATATCTCATTGCACTGAAAAGTTCAGATTTGTGTCTGCTTACTCTTGACATTTTCTGAAGGAACTTTCTGGTCAGGTTACCAAACCTCAAGAAAAAGTTCCTTAATAAGCTGTTCCTTCTGGGTGAAAATGGGTTTTGTTTGGGAACCAGGTTCTTCAAATGAGACATAATAATTTGAAAAAAAATCAAGAGAGGAAATTATTTCCTGTACTAAACAGTTATTTTTATTATTAGTCCACTGCTCCATAAAGTACTTTTTTTGTTTGTTTTTGAAGTTCTTTGTTGCTTACTGAGTGGGTAGGTAGTTCTGGTAGGCTGCTTAAGCTATTTGCTAACAAAAGTGTGTTTGTGAGATTTAAAGTAGCATGTCACAAGGTTGTTGATCTTCAGAGTAAGAAAAATAGACCAAAACTTTGACTGTGTTTCATTGTGCTCCAAACAGAGGGAACACTGATTTAAAATTAATTTTATATTAAATATGAGTATAAGCAGACGTAGAAAATCTTCATGCTTTGCAGAACCAGTAAGTAGCTGATGGCTGAGAAATGTAAAATAGCTAATGTTCAAACATAAAAACCGTTAGAATTTGCAGGGGGGTTTATAATTGTATTCTTCTTGTCTTGTATTGTGGTCCTGAATCTTTACCACATTAAGTGTTTCAAGTATAGCTTTAAAACGTTTATTCACGGCCCTGAACTGGAGGAGGGATACATCTAAAGCTACTGTAAAGCCATCAGTGAGGTAAATGAGGAAATAGTTCATGTGTAACCAGGAGTCTATTCTTCTACTTAAATGTTTCATTAAATGTATTGATCGGGAGTTTCTCTGGTGTCTAAACATTGATGGTACTTGAGCGCCACAGTGCTGATGTATTTTGAAAGTTACTCTCTTAATAATAATTTGAAAGACTGCCTCCTCCGAGTCTCTTCCATGGTTTCAAAATGTAGTTTGGAATTTCTAACCTAATATTAGATAAACTGGCTTAAATGTTGTTAGTTCAGTGCTGTGAGGAAATGAGGGGAGTGAATTGCTGCTTATTGTGAGAAAGAAACATCTGTATAAGTAAACTTGTTTTGAGCAAAGGAACTTTATCTCCTGAGATCCATATAATGATTTCTTGTAATGTTAATCTACTACCTGAGTTGAGAACTTGATGAGAATTTATTTAGAAATGAATACTTCATGAGAAACTACCTTGGTTTAGGTTTGTCCCATTTTGTTCCATCATAGTTTTTATTTTTTGCACACAGACTCATGTCTTCATTATTGACTTCATGGCTCGTCAGCAAAACAGATTGATAGTTTTTTTGGTCTTGTATTTGCAAAACCTTCCGTTTGTCAAACTGAAATACTGTTTTAAGTCTTGCTGAACTTCTTACAATATCTGATTTTGCTGTTTCAAACTGGAAAAAGTAGTTTTTCAGAAAGGTACCTAGATACCCAACAAGTTGGCATGTAGGGACTAGGTAGGTTTTCTTTTTCATTTTGAAGTGATCATGTACAAGGTGTTTATATCTAGAGCAGGAGGCATGAATCTCAAAGTTTGACTGTGAAAGGTATCAGGTGGCTATTTTCCAAACCTAATTGACCTATATCCCTTTTCTAGGATGAAGGGACCTGTCCCCCTTAAATGAAGGTGGCCTGTCTCCCTCAGTAAAAGTTTTTCTTGAAGGAGTGACTACTGCTTTATTGTTTTTTCTCTTGATTAGACACTGGGGAAGGTGTTAGCTAGTTAGAACAGGGGTGTACAAAAACATCAAGAAGAGTAAAACTTGTATCTCCATTTTTAACTTTTTTTTTCACTGTATGGGGGGAGGAGACGTGGCAACCTTGGGGTCAAAAATAGTTTGGCTTTTAAGTAATTCTAATTTTGTGCAATTCTTTGTATACTACAACTTGTTTCTTAAAATACCAGTTGTCAAAACAAGTAAGATGTTTTGGATACCATTTTTTGCATTGTTTAAGTGCAGATCTAGTTAAAATGGTGGAAAAAACCCAAAACACTGGATTTGGCAGTCTGTTAAATTCAAATTTAAGAAAAAGTTAAGTAATTATTAACTTGATTCATTTCATTTATTAAACACTGATACAATTTCACACAAGTAAGCTAGAATTGAGATATTTAGTTGTGAGGTAGTTGTTTTCTGACTGTTGATCCTAGTTCATAAGTTTATTTAGAAAACTGTAGAGCAAACTTTAAACAGCATAATTTTGGTTGCGGTCAATAAGGGCACTTCAGGATATCATTGTGAGAAACTTCAAAACTAAAAGCATCAGCAGCCTGAAATTTTCAGGAAATTCACTTCATAAAATGGAGTTCCTTTTTCCCAAGTAACCTAAAAAAAGCTAGCAGTTACCTTATTTATAAGAGTCATTAGTTTCACTGTTACCGTCATCTGCATGTTTTGTTTTCCCTTGTCAATGTACTGTTCTAAAAGAATTACTGAATGTGCTATTACACATTGAAAAATATTGCTAATGACAGTAATGGTGATGTTGGACCAGAAAAGGCAGCCAGGTGGAGAGGACAAGGGGTGTCGGAACCCACGACATACCTCTATCTAATTTAGGGGATCGGACACCCAGAAATGGGGGTCCAGGAGTCGGGCTGAGTGCCCCGGAGGGCACTGCCTTTGATCTTTGTCCTTGGAGAACTTTGCCAACTCTGAGAGGTGAATTACAGGCCACAAGAGTTTAATATAAGCATTAATAGTTAATTTGCACAGGGTGAAATATAGTATATAGAATGTTAGATGATATGTACATGAGGGTAAAATATGTACAGGGGGGTTAAGATGGAGTCTAAAGGGTGTGGTCGCCTTCTCCTTCTTCTTCTCCACTGTCCACCATATTCTTGGTGACGGGAGCACAGATTCATTGGTAGAATAGAGATAAGACAGGAAATTGCATGTCTAGAACAGGTTAGAATTAATTGGTATAAAGTTATAAATAAAGACACGTACCGTCCTCTGGTTGGGTTTGTAACAGGGTATATAAATTACGGGACGCCCATCCAGGGGGCAGAACCAGGGTACTTCGGCTGCTGGGTGGACCTGTGGCTTTTCAAGACACTGCAGCTATAGATAACATTAGAATAAACAACCTCTGCACAGCAGCTTGCGGCCTCTGACTGAGTTTCTGGGCAAATGCGCTGAACCTGGGGTTTTAACAGTCGTTCCTCTTAAATGTGCAAAGACCAGGATAAGGGTCGGCACAAAGGGGTAGAGGTGGGCTTTTGCTAGTCTAACAGGACTGCAAAACCATTCAAAAGCAAAACTCCCAGTGGCTAAAACCAGAGCACCACAATGTTGAGCACTTGAGAAGCATCTTAATAACAAAGTAACCCACAGAGTACCCTACCCAGAGCTAAGGGACCCCCTCTCTTACTGCTCTAGTTGTTCCTGTTCTGAAAGGTTGAGTTGATGTCAGATTGCTTAAATCTGTTAGTAATACAAGTCAGCTTCTGGATAAACAGGGTGAAGGACTTCAGGCAAAATATTGAAGTATTTATAAATTAAAATTGCTTTCTATCTTTGTGTTATTTCTCTTAGGAAGTTAAGTGTAAGAGGTTCTGCATGAGTAAGTTTTATTAAACTCAGAGGAAGCCTTTAATTTTACTTCAAACTTGAATATAAGCACCCAGAGTTTCTCAGTTCTTGGTTTTTGTTTTGTAATTTGATTGTGTCACCTTCAGACTGAGACCCAAGTGCATCTACCTGTTCCTTCAACCTATTAATGCCTTAAGAAATTGCACATTAACTATACTTAAAAGTCGAGCTTTTGCTTTAATACTGTATGTAAATATTGATCTATGAGATTATTTTTACTTAGCTGTTCTAAAAAAACGTTGAAAAATGCAAATAGAGGTAACTTTCTCAAAGTAATGTTTTACTAGCAGTGGGTGCCAGAGCAAAAAAATTTGATCCATTAATCAGAAACCAATATCAGGGTTTCAATTCGTGAAATAATGAGCTGAGGTTATCAACAGGAAGGGGAGAGTACAGAAGGGTAGTACATGTTTAACTTGTCCACAGGCTTTGAGCAATTTGAAGTAGAGCTGTAACATTGAAGGCTGTGAAGGCAGGGTAGTTTCCTCCTCTTTTACACCTCTCTAATCTTGCCCTAAAATTGATTTAATATACTGATAATGGCAGTAAAGGCATGCAAATAAATCACTCCAAAGCTGATCTGGACTGAAATTAGTATTAGTAAGATAATTAGAATGAATAGGAAAGTATATGCAGAGGAATGATACATTCAGAGGAATGAAACATTTTAACTCAACATACTAATGTAGCAAGCTTTTAAAATAGATATTAAATGAGAAGCATAAATTTCTGCCATCAGTAAATAGTTTTGTACATTAAATTTAGTGTTCTTATTTTCTGGCAGACCTTTGTGGAATTGCTGAAACAAGTAGTTTGGATGTTTGTGTAGACTGTATTTAAGTGTCATGAAATGCTGCAAATAGTCTTCAGAAGCCTCTTTTTATGTTACGACCTGTATAAATCTATTTTTTTTTAATCAGCTTACTATATTGTTGACTACTAATCACTGTCAATTTCTAGCAATGGTAAATATTCTAACGTTGATGAGTGACTGTTATTTATAAATACAATCTTGTTAATTATTTTAAAATAAAACCTTTCCAGCAGTGTAACTTCAGTTACATCATACAGGAGGGAGCACTAGGAACAGTCTCTGTTGCCATAGCTCTATCTACTTCCTCTCCTGGCTGTTTCAGTAATGTGTGATTTTTAAAGTATTTGCTTCTTCAGCAGTCGTTGCTGAGGTCTGAAAAGGAAAGAGAATGTGGCTCCCTAGTATTTTAATTTTTTGCTATTTCATACTAATACTAGTTCCTCTGGCCATAATTCCCTCTGTACTCATTCACAAATAAGACTGACGTAAGTGGAAGCAACAGTGCAGATGAAGGAAAGCATGGGATATATGGGAGTAGATATATATTGTTCAACTTTGGTTTTATTTATCAAGTTCATAGTGAGGATTGTAGGAGTGTGATGATGAGGCCTCCTTTTGCCTGTGTTGATATCCATGTCCTAAGTGTTGGAACAAGTTTCTTAAGTAATCTTGATGGCAGCTATTGTTTCCTATTAACCTGATTTGGATTTCCTTGTTCTTTTGTCTGATGCTCTGCAGCACACAACAAAGTCTAAATGTTTCTGTTTGATGCCAGCATGGATTGTATAGTACACACTCTTACTGTTTCTGTGGTAATGCATTTTGCTCCAGAAGCTAGTCACCCACTCTCACATTGTGGCATTGTGAGGCTCTGGCTTGCAGCAGTAGTGCAGCTTGCCTTAGAGGAGGCTGGAGGACAGCATTCAGATATCTATATTAAACTATTAAAAGCTATTTTAAAAGCCTGTTTACCTGTTTAAAAGACTGAAATGTGTAGGCAAGTCGCTGATAAGTGGCAGAGACACAGGCTTAAAAGTGTTGCAAAAACACCCTGTACTAGTTTGAAACTAAAAAGCTGTGAACTGTTGCTCAAGCTTATGCAGGAACTTAGATGTGTTTTGGTTGCTGTTCTGTCACTGTTGTATGTTGACGTTAAATATGTAACTTAAGTTCTTGTGTATTCACATATGACATCTCCCAGCAAAGCTGAATTTGAAGTGTTTGCAAAACTGCTCCTTGATAACTAAATAACTGTTGCTATTGTTCAGCCTCGGTGGGAAACATGGGCTGATTTCCCACCGCAGGACTCTGCCTCCGAAGACAGACCTAAGGCAGAAGCTACAGTATAGCCCAGCCCTTGCATGTCACTCACACCACGTCGGCCTTCTTATCACAGAAGTTTCAAGTCCTGTAACAGNATAACAAAATATGTTCAAGCATGGTCTTCTGAACTTGGCAGTAATAAGCTTATTTATATTGGATTTTGGCCAGAACCTTAGGTAGAGTGGGAAATACACAGGAGAAGGATGCAGCTGTCTCAAGTCTGGGCACCCTGTCTAGCTTTTCAGATTCATTCGTCCTTCAGTTGTGAATACCCTCTTTTTCTTTTTGCTCTTCAGTGACATCTGAGTGGTATAGATATCAGCAAAGAAATAAACTGAAGTACTCTCCTGAAGGAAGAGTCATAAGGTTCCTTGTAATTCTTCCCCTAATATGAACTAAAGTCATCCTTATTAGGTGCTATGTTTCACTATAAGTTAGATTGGGAAGTGTTGTAACGGTAAGGGTTTATGAAATCATTTTAGCCTGTTTCTGCTGTCAAAGGAATTTCTTGCCATCCTCATAAAATATGAATTCTCCTTTATTAAGTAGTCTTACAGTAAATCTAGAGAGATTATTCTGTTCATTTTTGAAACACTTAAAATTTCTTGTCTTTTTCTGTTAGAACAGTTCCCCATTCCTCAGTTGTTGTTCACATGGATGTCTTTTACAGCTTTCTGATACCTTGTATGTCTCTGTTCCAAACTCAGTCCTCATCATTCTTTGAAGTATAGCACCAAAATAGAATGCATCATTCCCACTAGGATCCTATATGTGTTGTATAGAACGTAGGATTATTTTGTGGATCTTGTATGCTACCATTTTACAACCCAGAGTTTTTTAACTTATTCAGCTTGAGAACCACTAAATCTGATTCATCTCTAGAACTATCTGCAGATCATTATTACCTGTCCTGTATGTGTACCGTACAATATTTCCTATAACCAAGTAAGCTTTGGACTCCATTTTTCTCCTGTGTACATAAGTGTTAAGTTTATACTGCTCTTCTGTCAACTTCAGTCTTTCCAGCTCAGCTGTTTTGGGTAATAATTATTGTGCTGTGTGGGTTTGGTTCAGTTTCTTAAGTGATTGTGCTTCTTCTAGTACTTTGTAAAGTATGGGCACTACATGAAGAAACTGCTAAATGATATAACCTATCTCAGTTCATAGCTGATCTTGCCTGTTACTCTGTTGGGAGCACTTAAGATAATTTTAAATCTTTGTATCCATGAAAGCTGTGATCACCTACATGTTCCTAATAAAAAAATGTTCTCTCCTATCTAGTCAGAGCATTAATAGGTAGTCTTCATAGTCTTAGCAGAGGTCTTGAACTCTCCTCTCAAGCCCCTGCCCCCAAAAGGTAGTGAACTTAATTGAGATGGCTTACTCCTATCTTTCCCTTAAATTAGCTAAATATGCTAATTGATTCAAGATTCAAATGCACAGAAAGGTTAACGTAAATTTTGGATCACTGCATAGCCAGGCTGGTGAACCAGTGTGTTCTGAAATAGCTAATGGATGCCTGAAAGTTACAGTTCAAATTGCAGATTAGCAGAGCGTTGCCTTTTGGGTGCAATACTGTGTGAAGGAAAACACTTGCAAAACTGCTAACTCAGTATCAAATAATGTGAAAGGCTTGTGACACTACAGCTCCACTAAGTTGTTAAGAGTATGTCAGTCAACGTTTTTGCAGTGCTATTTAACAAAGGGTGATGTACATGGCTAACGTAAACTTGGTCTCAAGACTAATGCTCAGCTGGCTGTGCAGTAAATAGCCAGTCTTATTGCTATAAACCAGTGGGATTCCAGTAGTAAACCCAAAAGTGTTATTAATTCACTTCGTAAAAACTGTGGTAAATCATTTTGATAGTATATACTTTCATTTAATAGAAGTAAGAGGAATGTCAAGGTTTGTCATGGGCAGAATGACATGCAGTTTTCTTTAGGAGTCTGATTTCTCCATGGCAGAATGGTAGCATGTTTTTACAAGGTCTCCCTGAAAACAGTATTGTTCATTGAGAGAGACCTGTGTCAAGCTTGACTTCAGTGGAAAATGCCCCTTCAGATTAGGGTAAGCTCTTGGTATGAAGAACAGGAAGTAGAGAGCTGCAGTGTAAAAGTAGTGAGTTGTTAAAAGTTGGCACTTGCCATATACTTTATGCTGCTTACTCAGAGTTATTACTCATCACCTCAAAAAATACTGTGCATTAACAGCTTAATAGAATAAACTTGGATACTCTGTATGCCTCAATCTACCACAGGCAGTCTTCTTTGCTTTCTAAAAGAACTTTTTAGAAGGTGGCTTTTCTTCAGTGAGCTTTCATTACAGTGAAACTCAGTGAGGTGATATTACCAGATCATAGTTAATCCTCCTGCTGTAGGGAGGAGTGCTCAGCCATTTGGGTGGAGTGCACAAGTACCAATGAGACATAGTAATGTTGAACAGAGGTAACCTTTTGGCTCTTTTGAGAGGCACGCACACCACCACCATCCAGTTAAACTCCTGAAAAAGAGAGTAACTTCAGAAGCTAATGTCACTCCAAAGAGCTGGCGGAATTCTTTTGAAAACACAACATGGCTTGGGGCACCTGCTCTTTTAATCTAATGTCCTTGCCATTTATCGGAACCCCTTAAGGTAATTCTTCCAATATAATTTTCAATGTAGATCAGCAAAAAGATCCTTTTTTTTCCTCAGAAAACAGATCAAGCATGAAAATATGCATTTGCTGTTGTTTTAATGTCAGCTGTGTACAGACTGACTGCAGAGGAAACAAAAGTTCTGTTCTTGAGCATACACATTTTAAATAGTAGGTGAGGAAGAAGGGGTTTAATATTTAACTGCTAGTATTTAAATATCCCATATTGCTTGATATGAACATAGGCATCAGAAAACTGGGGGAATGGAGGGTCAAATACAGAAAGGTGTCTATCTTTCTACCCCCTTGGTAATCTGGAATAATTTGTGAGGATTTGTGTATTACTGTAAAATTGCTTGTTTAAGCAAACAAATACACTTGAGCCTGCTCAGTTGATAAGAATTACTTGCCTTGATGTACAGTATGATGCTGCTACTGAAAGTTGTCAATGTTGTAAGAAACTGTATGTTCAGGGAAAGATTAAATGGATTATTCAAGTTATTATTCCTTTACTGTCAATAACTGAGGGTTCTTTCTTTACAATTGAATTAAATATGAATTAAATTTCAATGAGAAAAACTAAGCTTGGATATATCTTGTACATTCCATTATTTTAGCACTGATATCAGCAGGAACTCTAATACATATGATAGTGCATGTCATTTGATGTTGCTAAATTTGCTAAGCGCACTTATTGCTGAAAACTCTGTATTTCCTGAAAGAAGACTTTAAGGGAATGCCAATGAATCAGCAGTTTCAGTTGACTACACAAGCGTGTTTGCTGCAGCAAACCTAAATGTTGTCACTTCCAAATTGTTGAAACTTCCCTTTCAGGACAGAAAACAATAGTTCTTTGTCTGTCTTGGCACCCTTTTGCCATTCTTGGGCCTATGTTCGAACAGCAGCTGTTAAATTACAGCTTTATTAATAAGTAGTTACAGTTAGTACTGTTTAAAGCCAGACTAAAGCTTTGTCCATTCCAGCCCAACACACTTGATTAATTATAAACAAAACAGATTGTTTCACTTTGACCAACCCAGCCTTTCTTTGCCTGTGTGTTCCAGTTATGTTTTGTAACAATTGCTTTGGCTTTGAAAATAGATACAATTCTCTGAAGAATGCATCCCTGTGGGGTGTAGGCCTGAGTATGTAAATGGACATGTTCTGAGCAGGAGGTGGTACTAGAGATTTTGCATCCTAGTCATTCCGATTCTATGGTAGAGCACATTTCTTATATAGCAGTTAACTCTTCCTTGCTTGTGTTATAATATTTTCTGCTTCCCAGCAAAAGAATTCCTCTATCCTGAAACAGTTCTTTTTTAACAAGATGAAGTTTTTTTGCCTCAATTTGCTGGTTGTCAGACTTTCAGATGTAAATGAAAGGTCTGGCTAAATTCTGTCTCCTTCAAGTTTTGCTTTATTCTTGTGCAGTTCAAAAAGTGCAGCATGTACTTATTTCCATTCTTATTTCTACCTGTCCCCAAATATACTGAGCAAGGTTAAAGAGAAAATATATAATTCATGTGTTTAGTGGGTTTGAGGAAATTTTAGGTAAACCTGCCAATTTTGCAGAGCAACAAGAAAGTGCAAAGATAACAGCTACTTAGACTGTAGCTCCCATAATCTAATCAAACAATAGGTAGGACTTAAGTTTTGTACATCTAATTGACCTTCAGACATTTACTGGACTTGTTTGTGTTTTAGTTCTTGAAGAGGCCATCATGCTGGCTAGACACATCTTCAACAGATGGAGAGTGTTCAGCTGACAGTGCTAGTCATACGTAGTCTCTCTTGGAGTATCCACCTAAGTAGATAGAACCTGAAGTAAAAAACATGCTCCATTATGGTCATATGGGAAGAAAGTCTGAAATATGTGGATATGAGGCTGCATTTAGGAGAAAAACTTGTGTTACACTTGACTGGAAAGGTTCTCTACCCTCCTTGTTGATTTATGCTGTCTTGGTATAAGAGCCCTATGTTACACAGCAAATCTGCCATTTTTCTTTACTGTTCTCAACTGTGAGGCAGATTTGAGTCTGGAGTGCTCTTGGATGTAGATACAGTAGCTTCACTTTTGTCATTTTTATGGCTGCTGCTTTTTTAATGTCTGAACCAGACTATAAGCAGATCTGTCACATTATGAAGATCTGGTGACAGAACATGCATTTTGTTACTGCCATGCAGAATGGTCATGAAACAACACCTTATCTACAGTCAGGTGGGAGTTTCCCTCCCCTCACTTCACAATGGGGTGAAGTCAGCTTTTACTGCGTTGCAGTTCAAAGCAGTTAACAGCAAAAATATGGCCATTCTCCTGAAGTCTTACGTCACACCCCCATATGCACACTGCTGTGTCTGCAGGCAGTAGCATTAGTGTTTCAGTTTGTCAGCTCTTAACACATGTGTGTAGCTTTCTCACGATGACTTATTGAGGAGTACACTGCTGTGAGAGAACCAACAATGGGGTTGGACTTCAGCAGTATTTAGAAAATATGAGTCTTCAAAATAATTGATGATGTACATACTGAATGTGTTTCTGCAGTTGCTTGGGCTTTTCATAGTACAGTGTGCAATTAAGGCACAAGTTCATATAGAAAGGGCTCTACAGCTTGTACAAAACAAACATGCTGTCATGAAATAGGATAATTTAGTTACTATAGAAGACTTGAGTTGAAATAGGCACTAAACTGCTTGTTTTATTATACTATTCTCTAGCTAATGCTTATCACAGGGAGGTTTTTATGTTGGTACCACTGCTGCACTGGCACCCTTTATCTTGTTCATACTTTCTACCCCTCTGGAAAGCAAAGTATGACCAAAATGGTGTCCCAAGACTTAGTGCACAGCCTAATATGGACCCACAGTATTACAGTTCTGTGTAAAGCTCATGATAACAATAATCTTTAAAGTCCTGGACATTTTAGGGCCTAGATCCTTTGATTTGTTTTCTTCTAATGTACTAGAAGCAGCCTTTTGTGAGCTGTTTTCCAAACAGTTTCCAGATTTTTCCTTCAAGGGCAGGGTAGGTCAGCTTATTGTAGAGACCTGTGCCATACTTGAAGTTGTTTTTCCTATTACACAGAGGGTGTTGGCTTTCAGCAAATAAAAGCAGTCTGTTTGTTTTTGCATCAATGAACAATGATAGTGTGGAGGTTGTTTTTGTATTGGCAAATGAGTTTAGTATCTTTACTGATGTGTTCGTTAATATTGTATCAGTTAATATTTTAATTTTCAAAGATGAGTTTTCTGATAGTTGCATTTCATAAAACAGTTTTACAAACTTCTAAGTAAGCCTGTATAAACTTAAGTGTTATGAATAGAGTAAATAACTTATTTCACATGAAATATGTCTGTATCATTATTTCATGACTTTTAGTGAGTTTGGTAGGCTTTACCTAAAAGTTTGTTTCTTCTGATGCTTCCTGAAGTGTGCATACATACAGGGAAAACCAGTTTGGTGAGGGCCTACTTAACGTATAACCTGTATATGAAGAAATCCTGTGCCTGTTCATCTGGCTAGTATGTAAAACTACTTTTCATGATGAGCTGTGTGTTTGCAGATTAATGCGAGGACAGCTGAATGTAAAGAAAAGTCCTCTACTTGGACATGGTGCTTGAGACGGATGTGCCAAATTTTCTCCATGTCAAGTATTAAATTTTTTTTAAAGCTAAATTGTATTGAGCCCAACTATTTCTTGTTAGATGCAGTTCTAAAAAATCTGAACCAGAACATTTGTTGGATTGATTTGTACCATGTCTTTGGACAATCTGAACTGAAAATAAATGCGTTCTTAGTTGGTTCACTGTTTTGAACTGGCTGAGAAGTGTGAGTAGAATAGAACTTCAGAAAAATTTCTTTAATCTCTATTACAATTTCTGTCATCCATTCAGGACTAAATGTCATTGTTACTACTTGCATACTAAGTCGAAAACTTTATCCTCACTAAGCAGTGTGTCTCAAATGTAATTATAAAGGCTAAAGGTAAAACTGCTCTGGTTTTAATTGTCTACCACGAAAAGGAGGTTTCTGTGCCCAGAGTCTGAAGCAGAAACAGGGTAAGGGTTACTGTTGGTCTTTGACCATTAGTAACCTCCAGCCGTGTCTGTTTCCTTTTCGCTATTTCCCTCTAGTGGTCACACACGACACTGATTTGGGGAGGTTTGACAGATGAACTGGTACTAACACGAAAGTAATATGAGTGTATGACAACTTAATTTTCCCAGTCCTGACCACAGAGACTGTGAAACCTTGTGACAGGAGGACATACTCTCATGTTTTGAATTGGCGATTCACCAAGGTTTTGGAAATTACCTGAATTTTTATCCTTTTAGATATCCAAATGTGTCTTTTACATGAAATATACAAAGCTCTTAGCATAATCTAAGTTTGTTTATGAAGTTTTTTGATGTGGGATCTGCTTTATATGCCTATCTTTGCCCTTCTGTATCTGGGGCTAGGTCTTATGTTTAAACATTGAATGTGTTCAGATGATTTATCCCTTTAGCATTTTGTTTTATGTCATGTTGGACTTGTACTTAACCCGTAAACTAAAATGAGAATTATAGAATCATATTGTGCTATTCTTTGTAAAAAAACTGTTTTCATATAACTTTACAGCCATTGTGTATCAAGTGTTTCATAGAATTGCTAAGATTGAAAAAGACCTTTAATATTTCCACATTAAATTGTCAACCCAGCATCACCACCATGTTCACCACTAAACCATGTCCTCAAGTGCCGTATCCACATGTTTTTTTAACACTTTCAGGTGTGTTGACTCCACCACTTCTCTGAGCAGTATGTTCCAGTGCTTTACAACCCTTTCCATGAAAAAAATTTCATAATGTCTAAACTAAACTTCCCCTGCTGCAACTTGAGGCCATTTCTGCTTGTCCTGTCACTTCCTACTTGGAATAAGAGACTGACACCCATTTCACTACGGCCTCCTTTCAGGTAGCTATAGAGAGTGATAAGGTCTCCTCTGAGCCTCCTTTTATTCAGGCTGAGCTACCCCAACTCTCTCAGCCACTCCTCATCAGACTTGTGCTCCAGACCCTTCTCCAGCTTCATTTGACTTAAGATCTTGCAAGTGATGTTTCCGATGTAAGTTGGGGTAGGCACCTCAGGAAGAGTACAAGGATGTTGGTAAGTCACATAGAGAAGAAAATTAGAAAGGCAAAACTTAGCTAGAACTCAGTCTGGTCACTGCTGAATAAGATCAAATGTTTTTACAAATACATTAACAACAAAAGGAGGGCCAAGGAAAATCTGCATCCTCTATTGGTTATGTGGATGGGGAACACTGTCACCAAGGATAAGGAAAAGGATGAGGTACTTAATGCTTTCCTTGCCTCAGTCTTTAACAGAAAGACCAAATATTTTCAGGGCAAGCAGCCCCCGAGCTGCTAAACAGGAATGGGGATCAGAATAGACTTCCTGTAACTCAGGATGATGTGGCCTCCTGTGTCACTTAGACACTCACAAGTCTATGGGGCCAAATGAGATTCACCCAAGGGGTCTGAGGGAGCTGATGAAAAAGCTTTCCAAGCCACTCTGCATCACTTATCATCAATCCTAGTTAACCAGGGATGTCTCAGATTACTCTAGGTTTGCAAATGTGGTGTCCACCTACAAGAAGGGTCAAAATGAGGATCTGCAGAACTACGGCCTGTCAGCCTGCCCTTGGTGACCTCAGTGCTGGGGAAGGTCATAGATCAGTGTATCTTGAGTGTAATGACTGACACACACAGGACAACGAGGGCATCAGGCCCAGCCAGCATGGATTTGTGAAAGGCAGGTGCTGCCTGACCAACCTGATCTCATTTTATGACAGGATCGCTTGCTTAGTGGATGAGGGAAAGGCTGTGGATGTTGTCTACCTAGACTTCACTAAAGCCTTTGACACCATTTCTCATAGCATTATCCTGGAGAAACTGGCAGCCCATGGCTTGGACCAGGTGCACTGTTCACTGGGTAAAAAACTGTCAGGGTGGTCAAGACCAGGGAGTGGTGTTGAATGGAGTTACACCCAGCTGGTGGCTGGTCACCAGTGCTGTTAACCAGGGCTCAGCACTGGGGCCAGTTCTGTTTCATATCCTTACAGATGATCTGGATGAGGGGATCAAGGATACCCTCACTCAGTTTGCAGGTGACAAGTTGGGTGGGAGTGTTGATCTGCTGGAAGGTAGGAAGGCTCTGCAGGTTGGACATTGGGAAGAATTTTTTCACTGGAAGGGTGGTCAGGTATTGGGATGGGCTGCCCAGGAAAGCAATGGAGCCACCATCCCTGGAGGCATTCAGTAAAAGTCTGGATGTGGCACTTAGTGTTACGGTCTAGTTGGCATGGTGGTGTTAGGTCAAAGGCTGTACTTGATGGTCTTGAAAGTCTTTTCCAACCTTAATAGTTCTGATTATTTTCTGCCTGTCACACAGAAAGGTTGAGTTTGTCCTTAGAGAATTATGCCTTCAGAACTCTGATACTTTATATCCAATATGTTCGTGTTTTGTTTAAAAGGAAAATTACCTTTGGACAGAATTATTGCCTAGAAAGTTTGAGCTTAACATATGGAATCTTTATGTTGTCCAGTTGATGTATGATTAGAAATGCATGTAAAGCTTCTACTGATGGCAGAATGCTGTTGCATGAAGAGCTTTTAAACCAGACTGGGCTTTGTTTTTAAACAAACATGGTTTTGGCTTAGTAGAAGGCTGGTTTTTATGAATTTTCAACCCTGGACAACTTTGGGAATCTGAAGCTGTATCAGAAACATGACAAAAAGTTGTGTGTCTTGGAGTCCCTTATTTCATATAACTTTTTTGTTCAAGTGTGTAATAGGTGCAGTGAGCCTCTGTTGTTTTTGAGGGAAGTAGGTGTTGAGAGCTGATAAGGGCTACAGCAAGAAGGAAATAAGAATAGGTAATAGGTTTTGAATATGAAGAAAATTGGTTTAGATTTAATAGGGTGTGAGATGCAAAACAAGCAGTGTATTAAAAGTAAACCTTTCTTTATCCCTGCTTTTCCCCAAATTACTGTTAGGAGATTGCAGTTTAAACAGCATGTGTTCTTATGTATTTCCTTAGGGTGTAAGGTAGTTTTCCTTGAATTCTTTGTCAAATATATTATGGAATTAGACAATTCCAACTTTTTTTATCCTCCAGAGCTTGCTATATATTTCATACTCAGAGGTATGCCAGCCATTTCATAGATATTTCTATTCTGATGGCTAAATGAATTTTTAAGGATTGAGTGGAAGGGAAAAAACAATCTGTTTCTGAGTTTAGTGGTGGCAAGATACCTGCTAATTGCACTAGGTGAACAAAGGACTTTGTGGAGCAAAGGGTTTTGCAGGAGCATTTGCTTTGGCAGTTTTTCTACTTATTGTCAAGAAGCTAAGCATATTTATCTGTTGATAGATGTGTTCTGTGTTGCTGTAAAGCTTTTTTTACACCATTTCTTTTAGTGCAAGTAAGAACCTTGCCTGCACCTGTATTTTGAATCCTAGGGTTTCTTGTTAAGAAAATGTTTATTCTGATTAAGCAAAGTGTAAGCTTCTCAAGTCCATATCCAAAACAGGCTCAGGCGTGCAACAAGTACCTCTTCACAAAGGTGAAACCCCCCTGCCCCCCGCCATTGCTGTTTAACCATGCTCTTTCAAAATCCCATTATGGTCTTTAGCGCAAGATTCTTCACCATAATACAGATGGTGGATGTGTTTTCCTAGTTCTACAGAGGCGATATTAATATGATACTTAACTACCTTAGGTTAAAAAATAAACCTAAACCAACAATCGGAGTAAGAAGCAATCACTCCTTCTCTGCCGTTTTGAAGGATAAGTAAGATTGCCTAAATGCCTGTTACTGTGAACACGGTGTGTGGCTTAGTCCTCCTTGCTCTGTCCCGCTGTTGAGACGGGCTGGGTTATCCTTACGTGCTCAGTGCCTGCAAGGCGCGGGCTTTCCCTCCACCTAGTGGATGCTCCATGGGAGAGCCGGTTCCCGGACTCCTGCAGCAGCTTTTCTACTGCCTCCTGGCTCATCTCCCTTAGCTGGCACTTATGCATTAACCCTGGCAACACTCCCTTTTGAATTTTGCACATCCTGATGGTGTAATAATATTTAATATAACTATTATGCAATTTTGTATAACTGCTGGAAAGAATGATGTGACTAGTGCTTTCAGCTGGGATCAGAACTATTTCTATTTTTAAAGGCACAGTTGCACAAGGGCTAGCCTTAAACCAAGATCAGACAATATGTAATGAAATTAATTCATTCTTTAAAATCTGTAACTATTCCCACAAGCTTGCAAAGCACAAAAACTAGTAAGAATACTTACTTCAGTGCATTGGGAGCTGAGGCCAAAACATCAGTGCTTTTTCTGCTGGTGTCTAATAGAATGGAGTTTATTAGTTCTTGTATAACAATACAGACCTTACCTGTCTCTCTCTGGACAGCTTAAATTCATAGGAGGAATGAGTATAGTCTCTCCCAGTCTTACTTGTATAGTCTTATGACCCAGCAGTACAAGCTGCTTTAGTTTTATTACTAAGTGTTGGAGTTATTGTCAGCTTGGGTTTTGGTACTTTTGCTCAGCAAAGAATTTTATTTTTATACTTATTTTTCAACTTGGAATTCCTGGGGTTTCCTGCTGTACACATAATATGCATATTTACTGTGGAATTGCAACATGTATCACTGCTGGAGAAAAGTTATGTCTGCAGTGTCTTTCCCTGTTTTTGCAGTTGCAAGAAAGGTCATTTTAGAAGCTCCTTCCTTTTAAGTAGTCATGTGCACTGTGCTTGGGAGGGATGTGGGTGGGGGATCATCGTCATCCAGCTGCCCTGACCTGGATTGTGGAATTTCTATCTCTGCCTTCCCACTAACTACCACCTTGGTTTTGCAGCCTTAAATTTCCATTGTCAGCAGCTTCAGAATAATTGAAAAATCAGATCTATAGTCACATGATAATTATATCTTTAACTTCAGTCCTCAGAAATGCATCCTGTACTGCCCTGTCTATAGTGTCTGTTGTGTTCTTACTGTCTGCAATCATTTCCTAGGGTAGCCCTGCCTTGGCTCAGCCTAGAACTAACCCATCTTGCTGAAGCACTTGCAGCAAGTCTAAAAATTGCCTTTGGGACATAGTCATTTTACAGAGCTTATCTGCTTATTTTCCACCAAGCCTTTCATAGTACCTTCCAGCTCTTTTGTGGTATTACTTTTTTATATACTCTGGTTTTTTTCATAAGGTGTTGTGGCTTGATCTCCTAGATGATTGGTGGGATTTTGCACAAGTACTGCAGAGAACGAGATTAGAGTCACTATGTCCTAATATCTGTTTCATCACCTTCATCTGTTTCATCCAGGGTGAGCTGGATGCCTTAGAGGGAGGAGCTGCCTGCTCTTGTGTTATGTAAAATAATAAATAATTTATAGTGCTAACTGAATATATCTGCCTTGGACAAACCTACATTGAAGTGCTTCACAGGCGCTAAATTGAGACATAATCAAAATAATTCCTTGAAGACGTGAGAATAATTTGCTTCATTCGATTTTTTAAGTGGGAGAACTTTGCTGTGAGTCTGTGCTTTGCTCAAGGATATTATTTTCCACTTAAGGATCAGTGTGAGCAGTGACGGAGATCTGCAATATGATTCTGCAAATACTTAGCTTTTTTTATTGAGAGCAGCTTTTCTGATGTACTGCCTTGTTGCTGATATGCTGATCTGCTCCAGTTAAAGGATCACATGAAGCTTTGGATCATGTGGCTCTTTCCTCTTGTCTGTTGTAACAAAAGGATTAATGGATTTTGTGCATTGCCTTAGAAAGCTGAAGGTGTTGCAATTACTATCAAATGGCAGTTTTAATGTAGCTTTGAAGCTGTGATGTATGCATGGAATTTCAAAGAACTGCATCTTTTTACTGAGCATGGCAATTTAGCATTAGTGCTTGATGGTATGAAGTGATACGACTTCTACAAGTAATTTTGTTTTCAAGCAGAGACTGTTGGTTTCTATCATATGAACTCTACCTGCTTTTCCAATTTTTATCTTGGGAAAATAAATTTGTATAAACAGAAGAAACTTGTCTACATTCCTCTTCTCAATGTAATTGATTATTTCTGCAGTGAATAGTTAATGATGATCTGCTTTGCAAGACATAAATGCGGCAGTGACCTGCTCTCGTTTAGATGTTGCGGTAGTAGAATGGTGGGGCTTTGCATGATTCATGCTTTCTTTGTTTGTGTTCATCTGCCTGCATGTGTCTGCTGTGAGCGGGATGGCTTGTCTGTGCATCAGTTAGAAATGAGTACTTATTTTCTGGTTCTTGTGAAAAATAAGTGTTCTCAATGTAATTTTATTTTTTTCCTCTTGGCTATTTGAACATAAATGTCTGACACAGTTTTGTGAACATGGTCTGTAAATGCACATGCTTTTGATTCATGTTGTATGCTGTTCAGTCTGATCTTAATGCCTGCTGAATTTGCTTCTCAATAGCAAATAGTTACCTACGTTTCACGTTTTTACTGGTAGACTTTGCAAGCTGATAGCTGTATCCATATAATTGTGTTTGCTGTAATGTGTATGATTCTGTAGCATGGATAAATTGTTTGGTGGAATCAATAATCTCAAGCATAAATGACAGACAAATAAATATACTGCTGAAAAGGTACCTTAAAAAAATCAATCTTACATGTTGATACGGAAAGAAGGGTTGTTTTTTTTTCTTTCATCTTTAACTTTTATTTTGTGAACTAAATTAGCTGAGCATTGACTGTATGCATAATATTGGAAGAAAAGGTTTTAATTCAGATGTAGAATATAAGGCATCAGATTTTCTACTTATAAGTTTACATCTATTCTTGGAAGTTCTAAAGTAGGACTGTTAAGGTGTGGCTTTGACTAAATCTCAAATGAAGAAATCCAGAAATTTCACTTCCTAAGCTTAAAGCAAGGTCTTGCATAGGTGTGTCTTTCTTACTTACCGGAGAAATTCAGAAAACACTTGCTATCCTTAGGTAAAATACTCTAACCTCAATGAGATTGCTATTTTGGCTTCATTTTAAAATTGATCTGCTCTTTAAGCCATATCCTATTGGAATGAAATTTTATCATCTTTCCTCGTGTGTACAGCTTACAGAGAAAATTAAATGAATTTTCATTGTCAAACTGACTATAATAAAAGCATATTGGATCATCTTAAGATTTGTAGTATATGCTTAAATAAATATTGAAGGTACTGATTAAACAGAGAAGTCTTTTTGTATTTGTGCTTAAAGGAAATTTTAAAAGAAATGTTTCAAAGTGTTGTGTGACTCTTGTAAAATGTTCTTTTCAGATTTATTCTTATTATATGCTTTTGAAACAAAGCGGTTGTATTCCCAAACTCTTACTTGTAGCTCAGACATATGTACTTTGTCCCACTTCGTCCAAATTCTTAACCAACACTTCAACACTTACCTTTCTCTGCTTTTGACTTATCCACACTCTCCTGCCTTCCTAAAGCCTATACAGCTTCCAATTTTTCCAAAAAATGTACAACAACTGGAATTTTATCACTGCTTTGTTTGTTCTATGCCATTTGTTTTGTCTCCCCTCTCCCCACCCCATTTGAGTTTTGGTGCTACTGCAGAATTTATTTCTGTCAAATGTTCTTCACAGTTATCTCCATCTACTGGATCAAATTTATCTGCTAGCAGTATTTCATATATTATTCTGAACCATCTGTTTATTGCTTACGTTCTCTATCAGGATTTTTCATCTCCTTTGCCATGCACATGTCATTTACATTAACATTCAGAGAAATTTATTTTCTTCCAGTTCCTCAGTATCTGTTTCTGTTTGACTTGTGAGGAAATTTGTCAAACTCTATTTTTAGATCTTTTAAGTGTTATTCTAATCAAGAGATGTTTTTCTGTTTTCATTGTTTAGTTAATTACTATTGTTGTATCCTCTCTCTTAGTGTCTTACCTTGTTTTATGTAGACCTTTGTTCTCAGTACAAAAATAATTACAGTCTAGTATAAATAATTTTGCTATAGAAGCCTGAAACAGGGAAAAAACTTGATAGAAGTAATTGTCTGATTTTCTTTGATATCTATTTTGTTGCTTTTAAAAAGAAAGTGGTACTATTTGTATGTTTGGAAGGATTGACTGAAGCTGATTGTCTTGAGGCTGAACCATGTTAATCCCCCAATAAATTGCAGAGTAGTGTAAGTTTTTTAATAGGCTGTGTAAAAGTTACTTCTTAGGAATTATGTAAACCAAAATAATGAAACACTGTCCCTTTTTTGAACCATTAAATATATATTTCTGTATCCTTTTGGGGACACATAATTCATTGTAGGTAACAAATTATTTTACAAATCAATTTGATAATAAAAAATAAATTCATAATAACTTTACAGGTACTGAATCAACAGTTTGAGTTATTTAAATCTTTACTGCAAAAAACAAATGAGTGGGTTTCAGAGAAAATTACATTAGTCTTGTTTTCATTATTTCTATTTTATCAAAAGCCTCAGCACTCTAGTTTTTTGTGTGGTTTGCTTTTTAGACTGAATCTGGCTATGGATCAGAGTCAAGTTTGCGACGCCATGGCTCCATGGTGTCTCTTGTCTCTGGAGCAAGTGGATACTCTGCAACATCCACCTCTTCATTCAAGGTTGGTGCAAAAAGTTTTAGTGTTTGTGCATAAATAATGTGCAACTGGAAAAGAAGTAACATGTGAAGACTCATTCACATAATTATAGAAAAAATACAAAATATTTAGTTTAAATAGCAGCAGTCCATCGTATGATGGTGAGCAGATGAACAGGAAGCTCTCTTGTGCCTCAGTGCAATCATCCCTTTTAAACTATGGTGTCATCTTCTGTGGCAAGAAAATCAAACCTGTGAGTGTGTTCATTAACTTTTTCTAATATACTCACCAGAATATCCTGGGCTCCAAATGAAAACAAGCACTAATTCTGTAGCTTAATAAATATGATATAGTACTGGTTGACAAATTATGGCTTTCCTTGTGTCATGCATATGAATATTTAATGTATGAACTCAGTGTGCTGTATTTTTGGGAGAGCAGAAGAGGAACAACACAAGAAAAGGGAATAAGGATCGGAACAAAGATTTTAAACTAGTGCTGACTGCTTTCAGGCAAATATGCATAAAGCTGGTAGCATGCAAGATCCCATTTTTAATAAGCTTTTGTGGAGTGCTCTGAAGTAGCAGATACAGTCAAGAGAAAACATTGAGACCATTGAGAAAACAGTGAAAAAATGAGTAAGAAATACTTGGATATGGTTTCTTCTGACATTACCAGTATTTCATAATTGCTGATATCTAAAATGCCCTTAATGTACTTCAGTTTCTCTTAATAGCTGCAGAAATATATTTTTTACATCAAATTTTAATTTTAATGCATCAAGCTATTGTTGAGTATGTAGAAACATTCCAGGCTTTTTTCTTTTGTGCTTTCAGAAGGGCCATAGCTTACGTGAGAAGCTTGCAGAAATGGAAACCTTTAGAGACATCTTATGTAGACAAGTTGATACTTTACAGAAATACTTCGATGCTTGTGCAGATGCAGTTTCCAAAGATGAACTCCAGAGGGATAAAGGTAACGCTGTAACTGAAAACTCTTCCCTCCACAGAATGTAGCTTTTTAGGTAGGAAACCACTTGATACAGTTACAGTATAATTTAATGTCATATAAATAAAATATGTATCTTAAATTTACTTTAGTAAAGGATCAATCATTTGCATAAATGCATAAATATGTTAACTATTTTTACTTTAAAATTCAGATTTGCTTGAAAATCTGCTTGATGTTAACCTGTAGCTGTCAACTGTACAAAAGCAATGCTTTTTAAAAGTGTTTTTTTATAGAATACCAGTTGCTAACTGTCATGAATTCAATTTATTGCTGTCTCTTACCTGTTATTTTGAAAACCAAATGGGATATTAGTTTTGATAGAAACAATACACTGTTTAAAAAAAGCCAAAAGTGCTGCCTTAAGTAATGCTTCTGAGACATACTGTCTGGAAATAGAGCACTGAATGCACACTTGAGACCATACTAGACTATGGTGTGGATGTCTACATATCTGTGAATTGCTTATATCAGAGTACAGCTTGTCACCATATCTGTGCACTCTGCTGAGGCATTTATATTCATCCCTGTGTTTGTTCTGGCAGTGTGAAACTTTTGGTAGTAATAAAACACCAGAGAAGTGCAATTCCACTTTTTTTTTAACTTTCCAGTGTAGAAGATTAGATAGCTACTGAATCATGGCTCCTGCTTATCCACTTGTAACACCAAAATACATTGCTCTTACCAGAGAATTGAGTGCTAAACTTCAATGCCGAGCAATGTTAGATTCTGCTGTTCACTGACATTTACACTGGTAGTGGTCTTGGGTCAAAAAGAAAAAAAACAAACCCAAAAGGGAGGGAGGGTTCATGACTGCTGTTATAGGAAAAAGTGCTGGGTAGCCATGAAGATGCTCTTAATTCTTTCTTGCACACCACAGAACTAGAAAAGCTTTCTCACTCCCATAATACACTCTCTTGCAAATCTAGTGGTAGAAGATGACGAAGATGATTTCCCTACAGTACGTCCTGATGGAGATTTCGTACATAACAGTAACAGCAGTAAGGAAAAATGTAAGTGTGTTTCAGTTTCTTCACTGATGAAAATTTGAATGAGTGGGATGATGATAAGTCTGATACAAGACAGGTATTTTGTGCTCTTTTCTAAACAGAAAATGGCAAGAATAGTTATTTAAATGTATGTGAATGGAAGTTCTTAGTCATGCTATAATTCTTTAGCAGCTTTTCGTGATTCTCTGAGTTATTCTTAATTCACACAAATACTAATGCAAGCTTGTCAAGCTGGAATTTCCTATTCTGTGTCTAAAGTCAGTGCTGCTACAAAATTCTGTTGAAACAGCTGCATTATTCAAATATTGGGAACTGAGAGTTTTTTAACAGGTTAGTACAAGTGTTACCTGCTTTAGAAGTTTGGTGGAGTTCAGTGCTTTTCCACTTAGGGATGTCCCCCTATGGTTTTCCTAAGTACTATGGCTGTGGAATGGTTAAGACAACACTGTTACTGATTCTCACTTAACATAATCTTAGTGCTTTTTTGCTGTCCTTTTCATTGTTATAATGAGCAGAATTTGGATTTCTATTCTTACCATAAATGAGCTAGTTATTGTACTCACTGTATCCGTGCAGCAAATGTGAAGAACTCATGCAAGTCTTGTTGTTTCAGAAATCTGATGGTTCTGGCCTGGAGGAAGTTGTGTATGCATTTAAAGTGTATTTGCATTCTTCTTAGACCTTTTCCATGTTTTCTGACTGAAATATTTTAGTGTTTACACTTTCTGCTTGTTGACAATTGACTTAGTCCTAAGGTATTTCTTAGACTTGATTCACAAAGCTTGGAAGTTGCACCTACAGTTTCAAGTGTGATGGAATCTTCCAAAGTACTCACCAGAAATGTTTTTGAAAATGTAAATGCTTTCATCAAGAACCTGGAAAATACAGGGCAAAATAAGCCTTTTGTGTGTCTTCTGTTTTCTTTTTAATTGGCTGTTGTTCTTGTGTATTACGTATTTCCTTGTTGCATTTAAGTGCTTTTTCTAGACCATAGCCAAAACTGTTGTGATGGAAGAGGAAAGGAAAGGAAATGGAGGGAGCTTTTCAGGATACTTCCAGAATTCATCACATAAGTAGATTATTCTACTGAGGACTGATTGTAGTGCTAATTTCAGAGACTAAGTAGCATATAACTGGAATTTTGAAGCATGTGTAAGCAAGTGTATGGTTCCGCTACTGTCTGTATGAAACTGTACTTTTTTTTTTTTTTTTGAGAACTGTTAAGTTAGAATTCAGAAAACTGGAAAAGCCTTCTTTAACAAATGTTAAGTAAGAGTTTAATTTTACTGCGTGATTCATTTTGGAAGAGATGTCTTTGTCAAACTTAATTTTTGTATGGTTATGTAGGAGTTTCAGCTTCATTTACCCGTAGAAATTTTTTTTCGTATCTACGTTGTTCTGGTGCATCTGCAGTATATATGCATACACTATGGGAAATGTCATTAGGAAAGTCTGTATTTTTAATGCAGCTGGTCATCAAGCCTTTGGGAACTTACATACTAAGAAATTGATACTTGGTATTATGGATACCTGTATCCATATCACTATAGGTCGCTACAGGAATAATTGCCTTCTGCAGAACTTCTAATTCCAGTTGTTATGACTCCTGTATTCCATTAAATTTACTTTCCATCAATTATTTCTATGAAAATATTTATCCCTGTTTCAGTTTCTCTGTGCCTCAGTTTGATTTCTAATGGCTAAATTCATTAAATATTTAGTAGCTGAGTGCTGCAAAGCTTGATTAGAAATGAAAAATTAAGTGGAATCATTAGTAATACAGTGGGGGAAGTAGATGTCTCAGGTTGAGACAGCCATGATCACATATTGGGCAGAAAAGTAGTTCAGACTAACTGGCAATGAAAGATTTATCTTCATCTTCACCCTTTTTTAAAGCTTAGCCTCAGAGCAGCTGTTAATACTTGGTTTCTCAGATTTCAGGTTCTGTTCTTGAAATTTCTATTCAGTCCTGGAAGGACTGAAAAATCATCTTAACTGTAGCTGACATGTGATTGCTTGTTTATTCTGAGACCGTTCTCCACTGAGTGCTTCAGGAAGTGAGGCATAGGTTCAACCTCTAATTTAGCTTACTATGATACGGAGGAGTGTTTAAGCCTACTGTTCAAACTGCTAGCGCACCAATCTAAAGCTCAAATCATTAGATTTAAGGCTGACCTAAGGGACCATATGCACACTGTCTTTTGCAACTTGTTCTCTGGATGGGAGGAGAAAGTTAATTTGAGTATGGTCATTTGTGTACTGCTCTGAAGGTGATATGGGTAGAAAGGATATTCTTTTCTGTGTTCTCTAGGATCTTTAAGTGAAGAGCTAGGTAGAGTACTATGAAGTTGTTTAAATATATCGCTTTCCAATTAAAAGATCTGGTAACTGGAACTGTGATAATTTATATAAAACACCAAGGTATGATGTCTGGCTGATGCCTATTTACCCATTGGGATCTTATATTTAGGAATGTAGACTCTTAATCTCAAAATGTTCCCATTCATCCCCTCCGGAAAGAGAACATATTTGGATTTAAATTTTCTAAGAATAGGAAGAGCAGGTGTAACCTACTTAAGGAACCTCCTTGAATACGGAAGGTGTCTTTTATACTGGAACTATAAAGATGGAAATGGTACAAAGGCTGAAGGAGAGAAATTTGATGTAAATTACAGCAGAGATTTATGTTGGATTTTTGTGCTTTGAATGGAGGAAGAATATTTGCCAAAATATTGCTGAAAATTGGGGTTATTCTTAGAGGAATCACGCTGGTCGTATTACTATCCACAGAAGATAACAACAGTAGGTATCAATAAATGGGTCATGGATACAAATGTTTGTTTTTCACTTAAAATTAGTTTAGTGACATAATATGTTAAGGGGTGTAAGAATGTCTTTCTACTTATTATCTTTAGAATACTTTCCTGTTTCACTGGAAAACTGATTTGATCAAAGAGTGGGAAAGTATCACAAGCAGAATCTCAGGAACAAGAAGGGAAAACACCTATCCTAACAGACACAGAGATCTAGGAGAGAAAAGCTAAAGAGCTATTGAAGGTTAAAGTGCATGGTATGAAGAATTCCTTGTATGAAACACGAGAGAAAACAAATCAGAAATAGAGCGTAGATGAGATAATGAGAAAGGAACTGCTTGGAAGATGTTGAAATTGAAGTTAAGGTGGGGACAAATTATCCTGCTTTTTTCAGTTGATGGCATGGAGCTTGATAACCAAAGAGAAGTTGCAACAGTAAGAATACTTTCCTATTAGTCTTTACCTGTCAATATAGATCTCCAGATGCCTGATTTAATTTTGAGTCAATCTGTAGCAGACGTGAAAAAAAGTGTAAAAAAGGAATCAGAAAGATGTTTTGTCTCTCCAAACAGAAAATATCCTCACAAGTACTTCTGAAGTGCTGTACCTCACTTGTTCTTGAGGTGAGGGTTGAGGTCATCTCTCAACACGTTTCAGAAAGACAGAGATTTCCTGTGATTAGGAATGAATCAAAATACTTGTATCCATCATTAGGAACCTACTGAGTGACCATCTCTTCAGAGAAATAGGCTTTACATCCTTCTGCAACACGTTCATTTTTGCCCATAATTGTAATGACTGAAAGGAACTTTGGGCACTGACTTTAAGTCTGCAGCTCTGCATCTATCACAGCTTATCTGAGGCTAGTCATTAAAGAATGCCTTAGAATATGTGATGACTAAAACTGTATGGAAGTGTTAATGAGATGTGGCTGAGACCTAGGAAGGGACAAAAGCTCTCTCTTTTCCAGGAAATTAAGCTGTGTTGCTGTATTTCCCTTAAAATCTACCACAGAGATATCTGAAATTGTTTTTACAGTGTTGCAGCTGGTGGCAGTTTCTTCAGCACATCTACATATTTCCTAATTGAGAGAGAAAAATCACATCTGTAAACTGTGCTGTTAAGCCTGCGTGTGAACATAGCCTACACCAATAGGAGGAATTATTGGTGTAAAACTGTCTTTTTCAGTTGTTAAGTTTTGTGGGCAAAGTTCTTGTATAAAACCAGTGCTGAAGACCATGTGACAATTGCTTTCTGTTCCCAAAGTGCAGACACTGTGCTCTATCATTACAGAATGGAACTGCTTGAAAGCTCTGCTTTGCTCTTGTAGACAGATAAATTTACTCAAATATTAATTTGTACTTTTAAAATTTTAACAGTGATATGTTGACAAACTGATAGACCGGAGAAAAAAATTATATCAAGCTAGGTGATACGTCATGAGCTTGCCCTTTGGCATAGCAGGAGTTACTTTAACTTGCTGGGTTCAGTCAGCTTCAACTTGAGTGTTACTTCTGCTTTGTAATATTTTCTGACATTCATGTGCAATGCTTGATATGTTATTATGTCAACCTACGTACCAGTTTGACATATAATAGGTACTTTTTTTGTCACACATTTTAAACTACTAGTTTAAATAGCCTTAGCAACAGATGGCCTGGTTGACAGCATGAAGTAGTTCTTGGAACTGTAAAACTCACAGTACTTGGAAAATTCAGCACATTTGATGCTTTTATCTTATACCTTTTTACTTTGAGGTTTTAAAATCTATAATTACGTGCTTAAAACAACCTTGAATTTTACATTTTGGGTTTGATGACATTTTGAAATTGTTCCTTTGTTAATGCTGAATCTGATATGTTTTAAGGTTGCTCTGTGTTAATTAGGCCCCATTTCAAGCTGTCAAACTCCTATTGTTACAAACTATTACCACTCCCTCCACCCACATGATTTGCAGAGTGCAGAGTAATACAGCATTACAAGCAGGCTTGAAATACAGTATAGCAAAATGAAGCTGCAAGGATCTGTTTCTCCTTTTGGATCTCTTTCCTTATCCTGTGGATAGCTGTGGACATTATTACCACTTTCGATTTTTAAATTAACTTTCTAGCCAGTCTGTTGTCTTCAAGTATAACACATCTATGTGAGAGCTTGTTTGATTTAAGGACGACTATCAGTGATCTCATTCATGTGTTTTTAGTGTTTCCACATGTGACACCCAAAGGAATTAATGGCATAGACTTTAAAGGAGAAGCTATAACTTTCAAGGCAACTACTGCTGGAATCCTTGCTACACTCTCTCATTGTATTGAACTCATGGTAAAACGTGAAGAAAGCTGGCAAAAAAGGCTAGATAAGGTAAGATCATTTTCCTTTTACTTTTGTTGAAAAAAAAGTTTCTTTAGCTTGAAATTGAAATTTCAAGTAAGCTGTTATTAACTTTTGTACTCCATCAACTGCTTTTATTTTTATGTTTAATTTATTATTAATTTATTTGTTAATTTCAGGTGCTTTCATTATTAACCCTATAAAATGTTAAGGAGCCTCATTCTGACTGGTGATACAGTAGGTCTTTTCATCATAGTCTTTTTTTCATAGCGCTTACTCAGATGGTAGTCCTATATTCTTTGTATCTATAAAGAACCTGAAATTATTTCATAGGAATTAGTGTATTGCTTGCAGCCTTCTAACACAGACCTAATTATCCATGCATGCAAAATGATGTGCAAGTCTCTGAACTGTTTTAGTGTGATAAGAGGTGGAGACAATATTGGGGAGAACAACTAGTTCTAGCTTTAAATGTCTTCTCAAGATAAAATTACCTCCTTTAGGAGATTGGTGAGCTTAAGTTATGCTTTATACTAATTGGTTAAATCTTCTGTGTGTGGTGTTAGAATGTCTATTATTCTAATGGCACTGATATAGTTCATGCTGAACCTACTCAACCACTGTGACAGCTCTAAATGAGCAGTGTCTTCTTGCCTGAGATCTGTTGCTGGAAGCATGGCAGGTTGTAATTCAGGCTTTAATTCTTAGAGCCTTGCTGTTGCTGGCTGGTGTGCAGTGCAGCTGTTGTTCTGTTCTCGTTTCATGTATTTCCATGTGATATAAATCATGTATCAAACCTTACTCTGTTTAGTGATACACTATTCAAGAGTGAACATTTTCAGACTAAATACATCCATATTTGAATCCTTGACCCTGTCTTCTGTATTGTTTGTGCATATGTCAAAGGCCTGGCCTGTCTCACTGTATTGTGTCTTCTGTCAACAATTTGTTACTGGTTCAGCTGAGCAGTTGGAGGAATTACAGTAGGTCCAAGACTTGAAGCCTGTTTGTAGGATCATAGGGGAGTTCAAGTTGGATAATGACCTCAAGAGGTCTCTCTTGCTCTAACCTTCTTCTTAAAGTAAGGACAGTTTGAGTCAGACCAGGTTGCTCAAGGCTTTATCAAGGCTGTAGACTGCACAGCTCTTCAGAGCAGGTGTGCTGCTCACCTGCTGTTAGAGTGAAAAAGTTTTGCCTTATATCCTGTTGGAGTAACTTTTATTCCAGTATCTGATACTTATTTTTCAGCCTTCTCCGATAAACTGTGAAGAGTCTGGCTCAGTTTCGTTAAGACTCCCTTGAACATATTGGAAGGCTACTGTTAGGTCCCATAGCAAAAGCCTTCCCTGTGCTGGACAAACACACTTCATTTGTGTTAATGAGACTTTCCTTAGAGCATGGATAAAGTGATGTCTTCCTTGCTTGTAGTTCAGTATATTTTAATGAAGAATATATGTTAAAATATAATTTGAATTTATTTAGATTTGCTTTTTGTCACTTTTTTTGTTATCTTGTGGACTAACTTCAAAGCACTTATTTAAGATGCGAGTGGTTAACAAATTCAAAACTAAATTTCACTTGTGGTCTCATGGAACTAATAGCTCATACAGCATGAGTAAGTACATTTTAAAGGGTCTCACAAACTTCTTTCAACTTCTTTTCCCAGGAATTAAAAGGGCAAAAGCTCCTGAAACCTCAGGTTTCAACTTGCTCTGCTTTGGCAGACTTGAAACTTTCAAAAAGTCCCATTTGTCAATGACATTTTCTGGGGTTTAGAGGGCAGTCATGGTAAAGTACCTTAATTACTATATGAAGTCATTAGTTTGTATTCCAGCTTTTGCTAGCCTTTTGGAAGAGGAGCATTTTTATTGAATGAAATAACTAGAATTATGGTGGGATAGCCTTGGCAAAGAGTGACACGCTCACCACTTATTCAGCTTAAAGAGAAAAGTAGAATGAGAAAGCTCATGGGTCAAGAGAAAGACAGGGAGATTGCTCCCTGGTTTTTGTCATGGCAGAACAATCTTGGCATGTGGAAAATCAATGTGTTGCTGGTTTAAAATAATGGGAAGTTAATGGGAGACAGAAGGACAAACGCTAGCACAGCTTTCTTGCCCCTTTTCCCGAGCTCAGCTTCATTCCTTCCCTGTAGGCTCCTCTACCTAGAATCAAAAAATCATTAAGGTTGGAAAAGACCTCAAACCTTATCAAGTCCAATGCTTAACCTAACACTTCCAGGTCCACCACTGAACCATGTCCCTGAGTGCCACATCTACACCTTTTGTAGCAGTTCCAGGGTCGGTGATACCACCACCTGCCAGGGCAGTCTGTTTCAATGCTTGTCTGCCCTTTCAGTGAAGAACTTTTTCCTAGTATCCAATCTAGCCCTCCCCTGCTGCAAGTAGAGACCGTTTCCTCTTCTCCTTGTGCTTGTTACCTGGGAGAAAAGAGCAACCCCACCTGGCTACAGCCTCCTTCTCCTTTCAGGCAGTTGTAGAGAGTGAGAAGGTCCCCCCTGAGCCTCCTTTGCTCCAGACTAGACACCCCCAGCTCCTTCAGCTGCGCCTCACAGGACTTGGGCTCCAGACCCTTCATCAGCTCCATTGCTCTTTTCTGAATATCATCTCAATGTCATTCTTGAACTGAGGGACCCAGAACTGAACATAGGATTTGAAGTGTGGCCTCACCTTTTCTGAGTACAGAAGGACAATCCCTGGTCCTGCTGGCCACACTGTTGTTGATCCAGGCCAGGATGCCATTGGCCTTCTTGGCCACCTGGGCACACCCTGGCCCATGTTCAGCTGCTATCACCAGCACCCCCAGGTCCTGTTCCTGTGGGCAGCTTTGCAGCCATTCTGCCCCAGCCTGTGGCACTGCCTGGGGTTGTTGTGACCCAAGGGCAGGACCCAGCACTGGGCCTTGTTGAACCTCACGCCACTGGCCTCAGCCCATGATCCAGCCTGTCCAGATCCCTCTGCAGAGCCTTCCTGCCCTCCAGCAGATTAGCACTCCCACCCAAGCTGGTGTCACCTGCAAACTGACTGAGGGTGCACTCGATCCCGTTGTCCAGATCATCAATGAAGATATGACTGAGGACTGACCCCAGTACTGAGCCCTGCCAACAGCATTGGTGACCAGCCACCAGCTGGATGTAACTCCATTCAACACCACTGTCTGAGCCCAGGTGTCCAGACAGACGTTTCTTAACCATCGAAGAGTATACTTATCCAAGCCGTGAGCTGCCAGTTTCTCCAGGATAATGCTATGAGGAATGGTGTCAAAGGCTCTAGTGAAGTCTAGACAATGACATCCACAGCCTTTCCCTCATGCACTAAGCAAGTCACCCTATCATAGAAGTTCAGGTTGGTCAGGCAGAACCTGCCTTTCACAAATCCCTGCTGGCTGGGCTGGATGCCTTGATTGTCATGCTGTGTGTTCTCACCTGAGGTAGTATGTTCCATAACGTTACTGCCTGCTAGCAGCAGGCAGTGCAGGGTGAGGAATGGAGGGGTTGCAATTAGTCCAAAATACTTCATCTTTGCCATTCCTTGCTCCTCATATGTTTTCCCAGCTCCAGTGCAGGGAGCCTCCATCAGTGACAGACCTCTGGGAAAAATCTCTTGCAGTGTGGATCCTTCATAGGACAGGGTTCCTTCAGGAAATATGCCTGCAATGTGGATATATATGTTCTCTGCCCTGGAGCTGCATCTCCTCATCTTCTTTGTCTTAGCATCTTCTCTGTGGTTTCTCACTTTTCCTTCCAATTCTTCTCTCCACTGAGTGTTTTTTTTTTCCCTCAGAGAAGTGTCACATACATGGTGGATGGGCTCAGCTGTGTGTTGGAGTGAGTCTGTTTTGGACCTGGCAAGACCCACCTGTGTCTGCCACAAGGCAACCCCACTCTCCTCCCACAAATGCTACCCCTGTGAGCAGCACCTTGATGCCTACACCCTTAAAGACAGCAATTGACAGTATTCAGACCTCTGCTACCACTATTAGACAGTGGTAGAGCTGCTTTTGGTTTAATTTTATCTTTTTGTTTTAGTGCTTAAACATCACTTTGTGAGAGTAGTTTTTATAACTATGGGCCTGGTCAAAAGACATGGCTTTCTGATAGATAGATGTGGGATGAGGATGGTGTAGATCTTTGTACTTTTGGTTTTCTTGGATATGTGTGTAAACTTCTGTGAAAAGGAAATAAATACTGTGAGATGATAGAAGTATAGATTCTATGGTTAGTTTTCTTCCATTACCAAAATAGTCAAATGTCCAGAATGAAATGAATATGAAGCATGTAGTATTATCTAAAGTAATTGTAGTTACAGCTTTTCTTTCCACCTTTTACACTTAGCTCTTAAGATCTTGAGCTTGACTTTTTCTTTCCAGTGCAGTATATAATACATTGAGTGTATTTTAAAACAGACTTTTTAAAAAATGGGTACACAAGGAAAGGATTTTGTCAGTAGTATTTGATTCACTGTTTTACTTGCATCAAAGTCTTTGTGATAATGCTTTTCATGTTGTCTTGACTGCTGCAGCATTTTTCTGTTCGTGTTTCTGCCTTCTTTAATATTATTGCCAAGAGAAGCTGGCAAATTTGGAGAGCTGTATTTTGACACATGTGAACTGTAACTAATTTGCAGAAGTACAGAAAGTGTGGGGATTTGGGCTGAGTGAAAGGAGGAATTGTGTTTTGGGTGGGGTTTGTTTTGTTTTTCATTCCAAGTCTGGTAAAATTTCTGTTTTTCTCAGTGACTTATACTCAAGTCGTGTTTTATGCATCTTCAGAACTCTCCAGTTCCTTTCAAAAGAGATGAACATGCAAAATTTTGTGAAATCTGTTAGCAGGTACTGCCTCTTTGATAGTTTCAGGAGGGGAAAGCCTACAGTCACAGTTAAAGACAATACTGTCTCCATCAAAGTGCTTTTTTTTCTTTTTTCCTGTGGAAAACTATACTACCTTGTTCTGCATCAAAACAATTGCCTAACTGTAAACTGGAAAATGTGTTCAAGTGAATGTTACCACCAAATTCCCCGTTGGTAAACTCAGCCTTTGAGTATTGCTTCAGGGTTTTCCACTGAATCTATGAATTTCAATTTGTGTTGCTGAATAATTATACCCATATCTGCAAGAAGTAGTGTGTGGTGTCCACCTGTGAGACTTAACTTGCTTTCACCTGAAGTGGTTTTGAAAGGGGACAGGGAAACATCTTGCAAAAAAAGCTGAATTTTGCAAGGATTTCAGAATTGTTTATAGCTTTTTCATGGAAAGTATCTGGCAGTATGCAGAATTTGTAGAGGAAATATTAGACTTAATCTGATTTTGGCATTACTACTATGTTATTGAAAATATACAGTATTATAGTCACCATCTGGTGTCTACGTAGACTGGCTCCTAGTACAGTCACAACCTATTATGGGATAAGGATGTCAAGTTGTACTCTCTGCGTGAAGTCCACACAATTATTCACCCTGCCCTAATTATAGATGCAGACTTACACGGTGTGACTTGTTAGTGTATCACTACATTCAGCAAGTTAGCTTTTTAGCAGTTTTACTTTTTACCTTTTGTCATCCTTGCCCCAAGCATCTGTGTCAAGGAGATTATATGAAGTGTCAGATACAAAGTATGACCCCCAATGAACCATGAACAGGTATGCTTAAACTAGAAATCAGTTTTTGCTTGCTGATCTGGTTTCTTCCACATGACTTAGAAGGTATCCTCAAGGTACCTTAGTTCCCCAAGCTTTCTATTATATATGCATTTATATTGGCACATATACGCAAATAAATTCAGAAATTCCTCAGCTTTGCAGTTGCTGCTTGGAAAAAAAACCTACCCTGGTCATTCCATTTATTGGCATGGTGACAATTCATTCTCACTGCATCAAATGGTCATGTAATTTTACAGGAGACAGAGAAAAGGAGAAGAATTGAAGAAGCATACAAAAATGCTGTGACAGAACTGAAGAAAAAGTCTCACTTTGGAGGGCCAGACTATGAGGTATGAATTCTGCTTTTGAAATTTTTTAAAACACTGACTTTCTGGTGGGATGCTGGCTGGATACCAGGTGCCCACTAAGCCACTCTACTACTCCCCTCAGGTAGACAGGGGAGAGAGAATATTATTAAAGTCTTCTGGGTTGAGAAAAGGACAGGGATAGGTCACTCACCAATTACTGACACAGGCAAAACAGCCTCACCTTGGGGAAATACAGCTGAATCACTGATCAGATCTCAAAAACACCCTTCCCCTACCCCTCTCTTCTTCCTGGGTTTAACTTTGCTTCCAAAGTTTCTGCCTTCTACACCTCAGCTGTGCAGAGAGAAAAGGAATGGAGGTTGTGGTCAGTTCATCACACATTGTCTCTGTCACTCTTTCCTCCTCACAGGGAGCACTCCTTACAGTCTTACCCTTCTCCAGTGTGGGATCCCTCCCACAGAAGATAGTTCTCCATTAACTCCTCCACCATAAGTCCTTCCCATGGACTGCAGTTGTTTATGAACTGCTCTGCCTGAGTCCTTCCCATGGGATGCAGTCTTTCAGGAACAGGCTGTTCCAGCATGGGATCACAGTCCTGCCAGTAAACCTGCTCCAGCATGAGCTTCTCTCCGTGGGGCCACAGGTCCTGCCAGAAGCCTGCTCCAATGTGGGGTTCCCACAGGATCATTCTTTGGGCATCCACCTGCTCCAGTGTGGGCTTCTCAGTGGGTTGCAGGTGGATCTCTGCTCCTCCATGGACTCTCCATGGCTGCAGGGGCACAGCTGCTTCACCATGGTCTGCACCAGGGCCTGCAGGGAAATCTCAGCTCCAGCATGTGGAGCACCTCCTGCTCCTCCTTCTTCACTGATCTGGAACCTACTGGGCTGTTTCTCTCACATACTCTCACTCTGCTCTTCTGCAGCTGCAGTTGCATGGGGGTTTTTTTTCCCCCTTCTTAAATACGTTATCCCAGAGATGCTGCCATAGTTGCTGATGGGTGCGGCCTTGGGCAATGGCAGCAGCGGGTCCATCCTAGAGCCAGCTGGCACTGGCCCAGTTGGACATGGCAGAAGCTTCTATCAGCTTCTTGCAGAAGCCATCCCCTGTAGCCACTCCAGCTACAGAAACCTACACCAACCCAATACATTTTTGGGATTGGGTTGTTTCTCAAACAGGGAAAGTGAAGTTTTGCAAGCCAGTACAAGCGTGATTTACAAGTGTGTTCATGCCACACTTATTTTTTCACCTTGGAAACTGAAACTGTATGAAGACTCTCCGTCCTTAATTTCTTGAGAGTGGAAGTATATCTTTACCTTTGATGTTTTTCTTTTGTCTGAAGTATGTTTCGTACAGATATTTCTGTTGATTTTTTTGTTATTTTGTCGTAGATTTGATACTGCTTATACATAATTGTATTGTACTTTCCCTTTTTATGGGCTGTAGAGATAAGTCAAGCAAAGATAAACTCTGACATCAGAGGCAGTCCTAGAATATGAAGTTTAACTTGAATTAATTTTTAATTAATTAAACTTGAAATATCCTGTTGTCAAATTCAGATTTTAGGTTCCTTTCTTCTGTTAAATTTCATTTCATCAGCACTCTCCTCAGTGAGGTATTTAGTTCTATCCTAAGATGCGCAAACCACCTTTTGAAGAGTAATCATAGAATGGTTTAGGTTGGAAAGATCATCTAGTTCCAATCTCTCTGTCATGGGCAGGGACTCCTCCCACCGACCAGGTTGCTCAACACCCCATCCAGCCTGGCCTTGAACACTTCCACAGGTGATGCATCCACACTAATATAAGCTAATGTACCTGTAATAAAGTGTGCATAACTTTTAAGAGCTTGACCCTTTCATGTACATTAATCAAACACATTTCTGCTTACAAGTCATAGCCTGAGAAATAGTGCTGTACAGATATTTAAGGTACTTGATCTCAGATTAACTGTTGTCACTGAGACATGGACTGTAAAAGAATAAAATAAATAAGAAGTTGGACTTTGTCTGCTTGGTTATGAACCCAACTGCTTCTTCCAGGTATCACTGCTGATACACAGTTTGGGGATTTTTTTTCATTTTTAGGACTAGGTTGTTTTACAATACAGTAAAAGCAGTAAACCTAATTTTATGACATTACGATTTTAATTAGTAGACTAGAGTTTTTAATCCTTGATCTCACTCTACCTGCTCTTTAGTGTTAAACTGTTATTTCCAAGTATTTTCAATAGAGATCCCCAAAATTTTGTCTTCTCTTGTTATATTTTTGAGCACATACTGAATATCAGTGCCTTAAGGCACTGAAATACTTGAAAGGAGTCTCACAACACAGTTATGTTAATAGATGTACTTTACTGGCACTGTAAACATTTTCAAGAGAAGATATTTATTAATTAAACCCTAAATTTGGTGTCAAAGCATACTGACACTATTACTCAGTTTCCTGGATTTTTTTCTTCTTTATGCAGCTGTCATTAAATTGTTGTTAGAGGGAGACACTTCCTTTAACAAGTAAAGGTTTTCAAAGAACTTGTAATCCAAGAATATTGGTGAAAATATTTGAGGTCTACAGTTTCCGGTAGACTGCTTCCATCAGTTACATATACAACATAAATATGTATTTCTGATATTAAATTTAAGTGGAACTTTTATGTCTGCAGAATTTTTAACTAGTTTTGTTTCTTATGCTCTAGGAGGGTCCTAATAGTCTGATTAATGAAGAAGAATTCTTTGATGCTGTTGAAGCTGCTCTCGATAGACAGGATAAAATGGAAGAACAGGTACTGATATTTGAAGAATGTCTTAATGATGAGCACTTCCTGAGAGACTTCTGTGACTTACACTCTGTCCTGAAGGGTATCTCCCGAAGCTCTAGTTGTTTTATTCTGACACTGATCAAGGAATTTCCCTTAAATATTTTTACAATAAAATGTTGTTGCTTAATGCTAATTTTGAGAAAGCAACTTCGCAGCTTATCTAGAAAAGAATAGTATAAGTGCTAAGTTTATTGAATGTCTCTAGTTTCTAATCCCTAAATAAGTGTCCTGTATGAAAATTATATGTGAGTGATGCTGTGTTAAAATAAAAATATCAAACACTACAGCTGTCTCTCAAAATCCAATTATTGGTCTGAAGTTTCTTTTTACTTAGTGGTATTTGGAGTAGGAAAGACATAGTTCTGTTGGTGTTTGTTTTCATTTTAAAATTCTGTAGTCTCTGGCTACTTCACGAACTCATTTCTTAAATACACTTCAGTGACAAGGATCAAAAAGGGATAAAATGCATTCTAGAAAATATATAGAGTATGAGAAAGTATAGCAGCATATAAAATGAGAGGGAGTAACAAAGTGGTGCACCCTTTGTCTTAAAAGGGTTTACACTTAGGAATATAGTAAATAACAATGACTTGAGAATTAAAAGACTTTCTAGTGGACCTGTAGTACCCAATAGAGTTTATCCTATGTTGGGATCTCTTAGCAAAGAGTAAAGGTTTTGAGTGACTGTGGTAGTACTACATGGATCTTTAGTGCTGCCAGTGTGTTTTGCTTAACTTGGAAATACACCTTGAAGTTTAGATGAATTCAGTCTTCAGGCCCACTCACTGCGAATTCCTGTGGGATGACAGCTTCATGCCTTTCATGGACAGCATTAGTTGTTGTAGTCACTATGTAGATTGAGCATGACTCACTTTGTTTCACAGTCCACCCAGTAGCAGCTGACTAATAATAATTAAACCTATGTTGTTGCAGTCCCAAAGCGAAAAGGTTAGATTACACTGGCCAACATCTTTACCTTCTGGAGATGCATATTCTGCTGCGGGGACTCATCGGTTTGTGCAAACGGTAGGATATTTATCCTGATCTTCTCAGAATAATGGGCTGGTCTGTGCTGTTTCTGTGTAATACTTTGTATGGGCAGGTGAGATTTTTAGGTGTTTCCAGTAACTTCCAGTGGCCTAGTCATCTTTGAAGTAGCCAGAACTGAAGAAGGACTGCTTTTTGTCTTGGCTCAAAAACACTGATTTGAGAACCGTTTAGAGTACTCTTTACTTGTATCAGACTTGTCAGGCAAAAAATAAAGGAAAAATCCCAGGGTTTTCAAGATACCTTCACCCAAATTCATTGAATTGATTTTATTTAAAAAAAAACGAAAAAAACAAACCAAACAAAAAACCAACCAAAAAAAAACCAAACAAACCAACCACAAAAATCCCGTTGGTTGCATCCAAATCAGTTGACTTGTTTTTTAGTGTTACTGGAAACACTATGCTCCTGTCAGGGCTACACTGGGAGCATAATATATAATAGGTGCATGAAATCAGCATTCGCTGCTGTGCTTGCTGCTTATGGTGCTTTTGTTTTCCTTTTCTTCATTATCTTGTGCTTGCAAGTTGGTACTGAACGCTCTGTTGTGCCTTTGTTCTGATTACTTGGTTTTTTCTTTGTCTGTCTCTGGTAGCCCTATAGTCGCTCTTCCTCCATGTCTTCCATTGATCTAGTCAGTGCCTCTGATGATGTTCACAGATTCAGCGCCCAGGTACTGTATTGATGTGTCAAGTGGGGGTTGCGTATCTTTGCTGTATTTCATCCTCTTCTCTAGAACCTGGGGGTTTTTTTTGTTACATCAATCACTGCTTGCTTTAAATTAGTACATTGAAACAAACAAAGGAGTTCTCTATTCCTGTACTAAATGGTTGTCTTTCTTTACATCCAGCTTGCTTGCATACCACTTGTGCAGAGGCCCAAATTTTGTGAAACTATTTGATTTACTTGAACAGCTTTAATAAAAATGCCTATAGTATGAAAAATTTGTATTTCTAGTTATAATGAAAGTAGAATAACACACGTTTTACAGAGGCTGGAGATGGTCTTTGCTTCGGATTGAATAGTTTTTCTTGCTTTTAAGTCAAAGGTTTGATTTTTGTCTAAAGTGTTTATTTGTAATGATGTTAATATACTGAGTCTTACGGTTCTCTATTACTATTTTTTACCTCTATGACTAGTTTGATTACCAAAAGGCCATTAAACATGTTGACCAACAAGACTGTGGGTATGACAAATCATACTGAAGAGTTTATATATATTCACTTGTCCTTCAGAAAATAAGTCTGGCGTCCTGAATATGTCAATGTAGCCATAATGACATATTCCAGTTATACACAAAATTACTTTAGGTGCTTGGTAGGAAGACGATAGTTTAGAGTAGAATTAGATAAGTGTGTTCACATGTTTGCTTTTTAGTCTCCAAAACTAACCATGTTATTCATGCTATTACTTTCCTTCTGCTGTGGTCCATATATGATTGTCAATATGGAGCTTCCTTCTAGGATCTGCTCTTTTGGAGATTTTTTAAAGTATTAGCAAAAGCTCCAACTAATCTTTTTTTTTCAAACAGGAATGGATTTCTATTTATTTTTTAAACAGAGCCTGGAATTTTATTACCTGCAGACCTTACTACCAGCTTCATGAGCAGGATCAACACTTAAGAACGTGGCTAGTGGACTAAAATTCCAAGACCTTTTGCAGTCAATTTACTTCTGAAATTTGGACTTATTGCAAGGGAAAAAGTGTGCAAGTCCTATTGCACAACAGTGATAGATTCATCTACCGGTACTCCAGTAGTTGAGTTAATTTTCTAAGTTGTTTTTACTTTGGGAGGAGGGGTAATAAAAGGGAATAATAAGTAATAGAAAGCAAGTTTGTTTGCCAAGACAGGAAATAGTACTCTGTCAGGTTGGGCGTGCAGAGATCATTCAGCATAAGGGAAATTCATATTTGCCAAGATACACGGGTATCCTCATTTTCACCTCTTTTATGCCTGTGATTGGCATAAAACATTTCTGCATTCATATGATAAATCTGAGTTGTAGAGCACCACTGTGACTGCAGAACTAATCACTTAAAAACAAACCTGAGGTGGACCAAGTCCTTATCACAATAATGCAAATTGTGGTTAAGTATCAGGACCAAATGGACTGGAGTAAAGTTGCTCTTTTTGCCTGCTGCATGGATTATACTACATGGAAGTTACTATGGAGTGCCTCCTAATCCAGTTTCAAGTTAATGCACTCACTACAGAAAGTATGAGTATCCCCCCATGCAGCCCCACCCTCCAAGTATTTTCCCTAGAACAAATTTTTGCCAGACCAACAAGTCACTCTACCTGCTCTGGAGTTTCAGTTCTGCTGAACAAGACAACAGAGAGCATGATGAGAAAAGCAGACCTTTTCATTCTGCCTGCTCTAGACTTTATTAAAAAATGTGTAGAAAATTGGCCTCTGTCCCCAGGCTGACAATTTGGCTTTTGGGAAGGCAAGCTAATATCTTGATTCTTAATAAATGTGACTTTTTTCCTAGATTTCATGTGAATGAAGGGAATTTTAGTATCAGTAAAAGGTCAAGTAGCAACTTGCAACCCTGTTTTTAAGACTGAGAAGTATAAACATGTATTCTGATGGGAGTCGGTTCTTCAGTGTCCATCTAGTAAGGTATTCATTTGTCTCTGCCAGTTGAGTGGGAGTTCAGATCACTTTCTTTTAAACATCTACGAGCTTTATCATAGTTTGAGCTGTTCTGATTCCCTTTACAGGTAAGAATTTGCCACTCAAAGTTCAGGTCAAGGCTGGATGGCATACAGGTTGCAAGTATTTTTGCAGACTGTTCCTGTAGCCAACTAGGAACCCAGAGGTAACAGTGAGCCTCTCAGGTGGAAGAGAATCTGTGGATCTTGACTGCAGTCCTGAAATAGGTGCAGGTTGACAGATGGTGACCAGCGCATAGACTAAATACAGTTTGGACAGACAGTATGCACAAGCAGGTTGTGTAAATATACTGCGTTTCCTGGTGAAGCAGGAGCCTATTTCCTGTGGGTGCCTTCTTCTCTTCATTCCTTGGTATTTCCCTCATCCCTTTGCATTTAGGACATAAAGAAAAAAGTAGCAAAAGACAAAAATAAGTGTATAAAGCATAGTTTTGTCCTTAATAAATTGAGGTGGGATAGAAAATACGTAAGGGCCTGAAGGTATGGTAAGTAAGTGTTGGGAGCATGGCAAGGATTCCTTTCTTAAAGAAGCGTGACTTAGAGCTAATAAATTGAATATTTAAATAGCCCACATTCTTACCTGTTTTGTATAGTACTGTCATTGTATTCACTGGAAAAAAAAGGAAGAATCTTTTGTAGGAAACCTGCTATAGTAACTGGCAGCAAAAGTTGGCTTGTCTAGAAGCTGAAACAGATATCTTGGTGGTGCATTTCGTTCACTGAAACTCAAAAACAAAACACCCAAAACCTGGGGTGATAGCTTGTCCTTGTCTAGAGAAGACTCTACTTAGTTAAACCAAGACAAACCAGGATTTCCATCCAATGGATTTTCTTTTTTCATGTCGTGCTTCGAGAGTTTTATTTGATTCAATTACCTTTTTTCTTCCTGGTCTTAAGTGTATTGTACATAGTACAAACAAAATTACTGCCTTAAATTAAAAGTAAATAACATCTTTCAATTCTTTATCGTGTAAAAAAAGATTATTTATTATTAATTTTGCTTTTTACTTGTTTTCATACTTGCTTAAGTATATGTTTTACATATTTTACTGCACACTAGGCTTCATATTTTTGTAAATTGTGCAAAAGCACCCTACGGTTCAGACTGTTAATCTTGTGATTATGCACTTCTTCAACTAATCTTCATGTTGGCCCATTAACTAATTTTGTTTGTAGTGCTTTCCCTTTTGGAAAAAAAAAAGGTATTTCCAGTAGTTCAGGAGAGTTATGTGAACCATGTGGACTTGCTTGCTGTGACAAGTTTTAGTAGTCATCTACCTTTTGGGTGGAAAAATGTTATTAAAGTGTTTCCAATAGTTGAAGCATTACACAGCAATGCATACCATTTGATTTTGCTTCTGTTTTTATTTAGGGCATTTGGAAAAGGGTGGGGAACCAAAGAAACAGAATAATATATTAGTTCTAAAATAAAAATCCACTTCCTTTCCCAATACCCGTTTTCATGCATATTATATGGAATAAAAAATGAGGTGTTCACATAACTTGATAAAAATATAGCAAATATTTGGCCTTAAAAAAGGCACAGCTATTAGCTAAGTAAGTTTTAAATGAGCATTTTATAATTATAGAATCTCTGTGCCATCATAATCCTTTGAGTGTAGGCATTTCTAGCTGTCAACTGTGCAAAGATGGCATTGAAACAGAGCAGGCATTCTTTGCTCGTGACTGTTTCCTTCACTGCTCTTCCAATATGACTTTTGATATGCATTTGCTTTTGTAGAGTTTGTCAGTCTTCCTCCCTAACCCCCCCTGCCTTTGTTCAGCTTTTCAAATGCTCTGCAGTGAATATCTTACAGTGCATTGCAGTTCCATTTAGAGATACCTGCAGTTCCTATCTGTTGAAATAAAGAACTGGTTTAGGTAGAAGTAGTGAGATTTGACAGTTTAAAGGCACAAAGGCATAATAGGAAGTACCCACAAAGAGCGAAGTTGGAAGTTGAATCAAGATTTTGGCTTTTGTTTCTGAGGGCCAACTTTATTTTTTTGTTCCTAACTTAACAGAGAGCTCTCTTGTTCAAATTCAGTTCCTGCACAGGAATTGAAGTATTATCTTATGACTTCCAATGCAGCACAGTATCTCCCCAAAAAGACGGAAGGAATGGGTTAAAAATTCCTATTTATTTTTTTCCTTTACAGGTGGAAGAGATGGTACAAAACCACATGACGTACTCTTTGCAAGATGTAGGAGGAGATGCCAATTGGCAGCTAGTGGTAGAAGAAGGAGAAATGAAGGTAAATGTTTCGGGTTTGGTTAATTTGTATAAGATGATACACTGTGAAGATGGATACGTGTACATTTGGCAGTGTTATGTTTACTGCTGCACCCTGTGATCTTAAGGGTCTTTTCCAACCTAAATCAGTCTATACTTTTCTGGTAATATTATCAATCAGCAAGTTATGCTGTTGAAACAAACCTCTGGGAATAGCATATTTTACGTTGGGGCTGGGGTTCATGAGAGCTGTGGCTTGTAATATATTTATTCATATAAAATCCTGTGTAACTCTTGCAATAGCTTCATCTTTGCAGATTCCTTTCTCATTCCCTCCTACTTAAAGCTTGGTATCAAAGTAATGTGTAAATTCTATGTACAAAAATAACAAGAGTAGCAAGCTACTGTGTTGGCTGCTCTACTGTATTTATGAATCCATGTGGATGGTGATAAGTAAGGTAGCTTAATCATTTTTGGAGTAGAAACCTTAAAGTACTGATATTTTAATGTGAATTGCCACTTAATAATGTCTTCAACGGTAGCTACCAGAGAACACTTTCATGGCAAATTATTCATGTGATAGTCTTCTAGGTAAGTGGTTTGTTGGTTTGGGTTTTTTTAACCTGATTAAATTTAAAGAGTTAAAACATGAACAGTTTTGACAGTTTCTGTTCTACATTTCTTTCTTTGTGTTTGGCTATAGGTATACAGACGAGAAGTGGAAGAGAATGGAATAGTTCTAGATCCTTTGAAAGCAACCCATGCTGTTAAAGGGGTAACAGGGCATGAAGTTTGCCACTACTTCTGGAATGTTGATGTTCGTAATGACTGGGAAAGTAAGGAATTAGTTCTTCAGCTTTGCACATTTATCAACAAGAGTAGTATTGATAACATTGTCCTGTTGTCTGTGACTGTTTGCTGATGGATTTTTTTTTTTTCTCCCCTTCCCCTCCTTCTTTTAGCAACAATTGAAAATTTCCATGTTGTGGAAAATTTAGCTGATAACGCAATCATCATTTACCAGACACATAAGGTAATAACACTTCATTTGCATACCTTACTGAGACAGTCTGAGGCATGTGTGTTCCAGTACTATTCTCAATACTTCACTGGCATAACTTAAAATACTGTTCCGGACGATATTCCAGAAAAAGTTCTCTATTACAACTTCCATCAATTTTTCAAACTTTTCTTGAGAGCATAATTGGTTGTGCATCTGTCTTATAGAGCTTGTTTAGCAAGTGAGGCCTGCTTTTAATCTCATGATTATATCACTGCCAGCAAGGCCAGAGTCATCCAAAGCAAACAGAAGCAATAAATTACCACTGACTACAAGGAAGAAACCTACCCCACTGTATCAGATGTTTTTTTGCAAAAATGACGGTTACAGTTCACCACAATTAGTTGACATACCACCTTGTAATGCAAGTGTTTTTAATTGTTGGTACAACGTTTGTTCTTGTACCTTCATTGTGTTTTCCCCCAAAATGGTTCTGGTGTCAGTTTATAAAAATGTTCATTTGAATTATAACCCAGCAACTGAAATGTAAAGATTTTAAAAATTTATAGGAATGAAATATACAGACTCATCCTTATTCTTGCGTGTTTCTAAGTATTAGTATATTGAAATGTTAAAACAAATATTTTTCTTTGACAATTTTACCAGTAGTGCAGTTAAGTTAAAACTACTTTAATACAGGACTCATAATTTTGAGTAAGACAGTTGTGTCATCTGTATTGGTTGTGGTAAAAGTCAGAACTTGTTTCTCCTATTGAGTGTCAGGAAAATAACTTCTGTATATTTTCTTATATTGTCAGACATTTCACTTCTGAAACTTTCTCTTGTATAGTATCAGTTTGCTATGTCTGTCTTACTGAAGTAGTAGCAGTAACAGTAGCTTTTAAAGTAATAATTATTTTAAATACATCCCTCCTCTCTCTTTCTCTCCAGAGACATAAGTAACTGTAGATGTATCCCTATACACTTAACCATTAGTACAGTTTGTAGCTGACAAGTATTAACTAAAATGCAAAACTGAAATTGAGGGAACAGGAGGGGAACTGCCTCTTTCTGGTTTTTTTTAATGAAAAATTCATTGCCGTTTGGCGCTCTGCATTTCAAAGGTCTTAAAAGTTTTGCCTTAATTTTTTTGGTATGAAGTGTATCCAACCTGAAATTTCTATTACCTATTTACATAGGTATGTACAGTGGTATGTTTACGACATAGCTATGTTCTCTTTCAGTTTTGAAAATGAAATTACTAACTTGAAGATGCTTTAACATAATAATATAACTGACCTGGTTTGCCTTGCTTGACTTTTTATTTTAACTAAGGATAGTGAGTACTTAATTTGCAAACTTGGAAAAGCTTATGTTGAGGTGTTTCTCTGCAGAGAGTGTGGCCAGCCTCTCAAAGGGATGTGCTGTATTTGTCTGCCATCAGAAAGATACCAGCATTCAGTGAAAATGATCCAGAAACATGGATTGTGTGCAATTTCTCTGTAGAACATGACAGTGCTCCTGTAAGTATTACTTTGATTCTGTGAAGTTCTGCTTTTAAGGTAGTTTTTCTGTTCTGTGGTAATGCCTTTGCAGTGCTAGTGTGAGGGAGATGGAGGGTTTTTACAAAAATACAGTTGATTTAAACCAGGTGATACAATGACCTGATGAAGGCGTTCTGAGCCAAAAGCTTTCTTACCTGATCTCTCGGTTGGCAGATCTAAGGTGTTTCAGCAGAATGGAAGCAAGATTTCTGGAGATGTGAAAACATTTTAAAGAATTGAGGTTATTTTTTATGGAATCGGGTCAATTTCTCTTCAGTATTGTCAAATACAAGAGTAGGTTTGTATAATTATAGGTAGGGTTAAGTCCCCATTTTACACAGTTTTGCCTTGGTTCTATCAGGTAATAGCAATGATTGTTTTCCTTTGATTGCTATTTCATAGCCTGCTTTCAAGGGAAAAGTTAACTTTCTAAACTAAAAGATATTTCTAAATGCTGATACATTATTCTTGAAATGTTTCTTTACTGATTTGTCAATTGACAATTGAAGTAATTCACTTCCGATGTGTTAAGCAAGTAGAAACTTGAGATTCAGACATTTTGGTTGAATCCTTTCCCTATCCACCACATATCTTTCATTTTACTCACTTTCATGTTACACCCATGTAAGTGCTAGAATGCAGACTTTCAGAAACACAGCTTCTAGAGTGGCTTAGACTTCATGATGAAAAAGTGTTCATGTTCAAGTATGATGAAATAGATTTAGTTTGAGGCTTAAAATGTTTCTTATTTTTGGCAGCTGAACAATCGCTGTGTCCGTGCCAAAATAAATATTGCTATGATTTGTCAGACGTTAGTAAGCCCACCAGAGGGGAACAAGGAAATAAGCAGAGACAACATTCTGTGCAAGATTACATATGTAGCTAATGGTAAGTATAAAATTTTTCAGTATGACATTCATGATAGATGTTAATTTTGGGGAGTTGAATACTGGCACAAAAAAAAGGGGTTTGATGCCCTTTTCTGTTAAATCTACATATAGCATCACATTTATGTTCCTCACATTCAAAAGGTCTCAAATTAATGTGCTACATGAATTGGTGAATGGGATCGTTCATTATGTGGTACTCTGGGAGGAATAAATGGAAGAGCTGTGTAGCTCAGTCCTAAGTATGCAACCTTGGGGTGGAGGAAGGTGGGCAAAAATGTCTGCAACTGGAATGAGTTGGCATAGCTTTTAGTTCCAGTAATGGTACGTTGGGTTTTTTCATGTACTACTGTAAATTTTTTTCCTCCCAATTCATCTCATTAGGCTGAAAAGCTGCTGATAGTAAAGATACAGTTCTTATCCCCTGGTGCCAAGAAGGAGTAAATACATTTTGTATTAGGATGCTTGAAAGCTGTATAATCTAGTCTACATTTCTTAATTTTTTTTTTAGCTGATAAAATCCCTGGTATTGACTAAAAAATGGTCAAAGCCAAATTGTATTGTTGCTGTACCCAATATTTAGCAAGGTATTGTAGTATTGGAGATGCATACTTACTATCTTCTCTCCCAGAAGAGCTACTTCAAGAGTAGCTCACTCTGCTTATTAATTTTTTTTAAAGTTTCCAATTTACTTAAAAAGTACATTTTCACTGCTAAATTCTGAACTGTGACTATATGGGAAGTGATAGCTTTTTCAGCAACATACTTTCCCTTTTGAAATGTAATTAAGAATCAGTTCAAATTTTGTTTAAATGGCTTATAATTGTTTGCAGGGTGCTGCCTATGTAGCAGTTCTGCAGGCAAAGGCAGTAATTATCGAAAAGTTAATACCGACTTTGCTTTTTTTGAAATAGGAAGTTACTCAAGTCTCTTTCTATTTTGTTTTTTGGAAGCCCATAGAGAATATCCTCTTCTATTTGGGCATTTTTCCAAGACTCACCATATAGCATGTTTAATGTTTTCTAAATAATGGCATCATAGATCTGGACTGAGCTTGAGTATTACAAAAAGAAAGTGCTACAGCAAGTCTAGGGGCATTTAAAAAAATCTGCTTATGGTTGTTCTTTCCTGTTACTTCAAGAAGAGTTGCAGGAGTAATGAACTAAAATTTGTTTCCTCAGCATTTAGTGGAGTTGCTTCATTTCAATGTCCTTCTTCCTGTTTACTTCTAGTGAACCCAGGAGGATGGGCACCAGCATCAGTGTTACGGGCAGTGGCTAAACGAGAATATCCAAAGTTCTTAAAGCGTTTTACATCATACGTGCAAGAGAAAACAGCAGGAAAACCTATTTTATTCTAGTATTAGCAGGTATATATACTTTTTAAATTCTTGATTCACCATTTTAAATATAAGGCCAAATGGAAGTATACAATCTAGAAATGTCTTACATGATTAGCATGGCTTCAGTGCTTGTTTTTAGTATGCAGTATACTTTTTTAAAACAGTCATGTAATTTGTGTGTACGGGCTGCACAAGTTATTAATGGAACTTCACTGACAGACCAACATGAATTACTAGAGTATTCAGAAGACTGTGACTTAAGTTTTTAGCCTTTCTGATGAACCTAAGAAAGAAAAGGGATTTCCAGATGCTTTCTGAAATCAATGGATATGTTTTGAATGGTATAGGTTATTGGCTAATCTAAAGTTGTTAGATGATGCTATGACATTAGAAGACGATTTCTTGATCACTTGGAGGCTATCTGAGCCCCTTAGTGTTAAATAAGGCTTAGCCTAATTTTTGTTAGTTTAGACTCCTGCTATATATTTCATTTTCTATAACTGTCATGTCAAACCACAGAATTCTGTTTAGTTGTGCTGGTGTTACAGCATCATTCAGTCACATCTGAAAATGAGTCTCTATCCCTTTTTCTTTGTGTGATATAGGCTACCTCTATTTTTGGGTTCTATTTACCGTGTCAGACTCCAAAAGTCCTAGTTGTGTCATTCAGCTGTAACAGGTATCCCTTTAATGATTGATGCACAGTTTTAAGTGTAAATTGTTAGAGAACTAGTGTAGGTAAAGCATTAAAAACACGGTGTTGCAAGCCAACAGTTAAAACAGTTAGCAGTCCTGATGATATTTAAGGTGTTTAACAAGTTCATTTTACTGGTAGTATACAAACTTTTCAGTGCTGTATTTTTGTCTTTGCTTACCTGCAGCAATCAGAACAAGACTGGGTGAGCATTCCACGTTGGAGAAGTGGCCATGCATAGAGCACTCCATGCTGGAATGAAGGATCTACAGTCTTTTTATGGCCCAAGTTCTAGGCTTTGTATACTGAAGTGAAGAAGTGGTGCAACACCATGAGGCTGAATATTTAATAGCTCTCTCCTGCTATCTTTCTTGCTGAATCAGTGTGTAATTATAAATACATGTATTGATAACATGTATATGGCTCTATTTTTATTTGCTTGCTTTAAAAGAAGAGTGCATACAACTTTGAATCACCAACATGGGCTACTGTGTTAATCTTAAGTTGTAGAATTTTGTTGTCAACCTTCCCAAGATACTTGTACAGTTTTTGTGCATGTGTGAAAAGCACAAGAGACAAATGCACATATAGCATACTGTATGTGCTTTATATGCACAAAAATCTGTGTGGTATTTTGGGGGTGTGAGAGGAGTGGCTTCAGTAAAACCTAGGTAACTTGTTGGTAGGTTTTGTTTTGCTTTGTATAATCACAGTTCATTGCTGCTGGTTTCTATAATGAATCATCTTGTTACATAAAATGCCAGTTAATAACTGAGGGCTGTCAATATCCTTATGACTTTGCCTTTTCTATTGTCTTACTCTTATGACGATCTTTAGTTCTGAAGGAGTAAGAGTGTGAAAAGCTTTATTTTTTCCAGATATCTTTATATTTCTATTGTATTTTTTAGTTATGTAATATGTGCTGCAGATTTTTGTTATTGAACATGATCCAGAAATATCTAGAAAGATTCTGTATGAGAGGGCAAGAGACTGCCTAAAACCTAGCAGACACCTGTCCATGCTCTATGTGGACTGCTTTCTTGCATGATATCCGGGGCTTTCCCAAAGCTGTGAGAAGGTACACTATAATATTTATTGAAGTAATTTGGATTACATCAAACAACATTCCCAGTCTAGATTGAGGATGAGTACATTATTTTCAGATCCTGCATGTGTTTTCCTCATCTCAATAAAGCTGTGCTATGAGGTTCATATAGAAAATTATTTGCCTCTTGATCAAAAACCCATCAGAGCTATAAGAATGCCTAGTTCTTACTGGAAAGTTCCCTTTAGCTGCTGTGAAAATTTAAATGTCAGATGTTTGCCTGCCTTTGATTCTGGAGATACTTGTTAGGAGAGGACTGTGTCGGGCTAGTACTGACTGTGAGGTCTTTTATCCATGTCCTATATTTGGAAACTCTTCAGAGACTGCTCGGTGTTTCACTAAACCGTGTATCTTGAGGAAAAAAGTTTCAGATATATTTTCTTCAAAAGAAAGCTGAAAATCAAATTTATTTTATATAGTGTGCTAGGTGCCTGAAAAGAGATATAATACAGTAATTTAGTGAAGATTTGATAAATGATTCAATGTGATCTGCACAGTGTTGAAAAACTTCTCTCTTCATCTTCTCTGTAGAGATGAAACCATTCCTAACACATGATTACACACGCATGCAGATCTCATGCTCCATAACTCTTCCCTTTTTATTTGCCTTTCTCTCTAATGGTGTGCATGGAATATGCCTTATTACAGAGTTATTCTGTTCATTTGAATATGTAGAAAAGTGCCTACATGGTAATATTAGTAAGGCAAATAAGATGAAAATTTGTACATGTTTACTATCTCACCAGTGAGCATTTTATATACCAACGTTAAAAAACAAAATCTTATACCTCAAATGTACTTCATCTTTTTACAATCAACCAAGCAGTGGTACATTCCACCATAGCCACTGATGGGAACTTAAAAAAAAAAGTCCAAAATATAAAGAGTTTAAGTCCTTATTTGCCATTTCTGGTAATTGTTGGAACACAGGCAAGTTTATTAATTTAATAGGATAGCTTTATTTTACAAAGGTATGGAGAGTTTACAAAGCAGTATATAAACTTATATCATTAGTTGCATTTGCACTAAATGTGATGTACTTTTGCGATTTATTCTGTAAATAAAATGACACTACAGATACTATTTGTAAAGAATATGTTTTACTTTTAGATAAAGGCATTGGTACTTCACTGTAGCTAGCCCTGCCCAATCAGATTTGTAAGAGACTTTTTAAAGACTATGGAAGGAGTTACATGACTGAGAAATCATTACTAATGGACCTCTCAAAAAATAATTTCAAAAGGCAGTAGGCCTCTCAGATTGTCCTTGTGTGAGTAGCCATTAGATCTTTTCTTCTGGAAGGGATGATGCTTTTATGGTTTTATACAATTTACCCTGTCTCTTGAGCCCATCCCTCTTGTCAGTCACTGCCACGTCTGAGTGCTCTGAGTTAATTTCTTCCTGTTAACAGATCAAGAGTGTTTATGCATCTGTGGTGGTCTTTGCAGAAAGAGCTTCTGACTCTAGAATGGTTGTTTTCTAAGCTGAACCAGTTCAAAACGCTGAAAATACAGCAATCTTCTCCATTGGATATTGTTCTCTGGATATCTGCATCTGTTTGGAGAATTTGGATGTTGCCAAACTAGTTCTGAAGGATGTGACTTGATAGAACTCGTACTGGGAATGAAGATGAGATGGTCTTTGTTATTCTGTCTGAGAACCTGAAAATCTTTGACAAATTTATCTGTGAAAAATGTGATGCACTTTGAAAAAACTTAATTTTTACTTAATTGGGCTGAGCTGGCTTATCTGAAGTTGTGCAGATTCTCTTTAATCAGATTGTCCACCTGTATTTTTGTCAAGTTGTACAGATAACGCTGTATTTGAATTGCCACTGTTCATTTACAGACTTAAAACATGAATCATATTTTTGAGTACCTTGAGTGTGTAGAGTTGTAACTGTTCTATAATAGCTTTATGATCCTAATGATAAGTTTTAAAAATTAAAAGAAGTTGGCTCTTACATGTTACAATCACAAATTTAAAACCAGTATTTAAAAGTATTAAAAATTATGAAGAAAAATCTTGTCTTTTTGTTATTTTTGACTTTCCAATGTTTGAAGAAAGTTACTGAAAATATTTTACCTTTTAACCGACAAATTTAAATCATGAATAAAGTTATAGACAATATTCTAGTGTATGGAAAACATTTAACAGGAAAGCAATTTGTGTTACTGAGGTTACTGAGATGAAAACCTGAATGCCACATTAGTTTATACATTGACAAGTTCATTTTCTGTGAGTAATCAGAGGGGTGTTAAAAGGTGCTCCTGTACAGTGTAGTCATAATATAGAGCACTTCCAGAGTATGTCAGTTCTTCATTTGTACAGAATTAACAAGATGCTGGGAACTTCCATGGGAAGAACCATGATCCAGGACCAAGATGTGCCAAAGGGTAAACTTGTGGCTTTTTCAAAGAGTAATTTTTAGTAACTAAGATGAGCTTCCATGAGCAGGTTTCTTAATAGTAGAAATAGGTGGTGCCTAATGGATCAGTAATAATCCTACCTTCATTTGTTACGCAGTGATTTTTATAGCAATCAGTAACAGATATGCAAGACTGGAGTAACAGCCTGAAATAACAAAAGGCATTACTTGCACAGAAACAAAACTTATCTTAAGCTCGGCTATATCAGGCCTCATGTAATATAGTGCAAAAATTAGGGAGTCCTGAGGTAACCCCTGACCTTGAAGAATGCAGCTATTTTACCTGGCAAAAATAAATCCCCCAAAATCGAAAAAGAAAAAAAAGGTCACATTTCACATTCCTGGTCCCATAACTTAGGTGCATAATTTGAAAACTACATACTTTCTAGTAAGGACAGGTTGAGCATTCCTGTGTAACTACAATATAATTTGACCCTGGATGACAAATGATAATTAGGGTTATGCCATGCAATTTACTAGTGTGTATTTCTAATGCTAATCATCTTTAGTCTCCACCTTTTATAAGCTAAGTTTTATAGGAGGAGAAAAATACATTTGGTTACACAAAGGGACACACTTTGAGCATTAGCTACCTGAAAATGTCCTCAGCTGTAGCCCTTGATGTAGTAAGCTCTTGACTCTGCACACCTGCCTCTTCTAGGCATTGGCTACAGCCAGAATAAGCCTGGTACTGTGGATTGCTGCAGTTTTCAGTGTTTAAACTAATTCTCCTTAAAAATAACATTTTTTAAATTATTATCATTTATTAATTTTAGATCAATCAATAGTCAGACCTATTGTCATCCACAGAACTTCCTAAACTTTTGTGTGCCAAGAGACAAGCCACAGATTGTTCAAGTCTGTGGCAAGCGATTCCTAACCAGTGCTAAGAGTGGCAAAATACAACGGCCCTGAGGACTCCCACCTGCTGGGGTAGGACCATGGAGCGACCTGGCACATGCAGCTCCTAGGAAGTTATGCCCTGTATGTGAAGGAATTCCAGCTTGGAGGCCCAGGATAGAGGGCCAGTATGAACAGAATTGTAGGTGTGTTTGTACCCTCCAGAATATACTTGCAGTCTAGGTAATGAGCAGTCACGCTGGTGACGCCTCGCTGCTGCTCTGCGGGAAATCACTGCTCTGTCCTCAGCCTAAGGGTGCTCAAGTACCACCCAAGTACTCGAGTGTTCCCCACACCCCACACTACAGCCTGCGGCAGTGGGCTGTTAGCGCTGATCCAGTTGAAAATGTAGCTGTTTACTTAAAAAGCTCTGAAGTTTTTTCTGGGAGTGACCCTGCCTTTCATTGTTACACAAAGCACTTGGGATGCTGAAGGTTGGCAACGTTTCTGACGGAGGTTGGTCCATTTGAACAGTGGGTAAAATGGTTGTCCCCTGTAAAGAACCCGAGAAATTTAAATGAGCTCCTTTATCTTTCCCCACCTTTTTTGACTGAACTGTATTTGAAAACTCTCAAACTTAATTCGAATAATACTGAAATATCACTGCAATACTAGGGTAACTAAGCATCCTACTATCAAGAGAGGTGCTAAACAAAATCATCAGTAATTCAACTAGCAGCTACTAATTTTCTGTAATAAATTTTTAATGTAAAATTGTGAATAATTTTTTTTAATAAAAAGCACTTAACACTTCAATATTCAATACAGCTGTCAGCTGTAAGAAACCCAATAATAAAAAGTACTTTGTAATTTACTTATTACTTAAGACTGCCCTAACCAATTCCAGTGAAAATAATGGAACACTGTTAAAAGGTGTGAAAACCACTTGCAAATGTTAATATTACTAGATTTTCTTCCACTTCTAACTTCGGTTATATCAGAAGAAACAGTTTCCCTAAGAAGTAGCTCTTCCTGTCACATCAGCTATGGTGAAGAGGTGTAGTTAGTTGCTCTTTTATACTGCAATTTCTGTGTTTCTGCTTGTGTTAAAACAGCACCTTCTGCATTAAAGGGTATTCATCTATTACTGAAAAGAAAAATTTTGGATGACTAGGTAGGATACACAAATGGCTCTCTAAAAAAACTAAAGATAGCAATGGGAGGCGGGTACACAGAGGGATGAGTTCCAGTAAGTCTTGACATTTTTAGGTGTTTAGAATGTTAGGCAATAGGCTTTTTAAGGTATCTCCCTCACAAGAGAAGGAAAACTATCAATGTTAACATTTACTGATTTTTTGAACAGTGCTAATTTGAAATGTTCACTTTTGTTCATATCCACAAGTGAAGGAAAAAAACACTCAGTAATTGCAACTGACGGAAGTGATATACAGTACTTTATTCCCCTCTTTGTTTCGATTTGCCCTCAAACAGCTTTTTAGAAAAACACCCTTTTCTGAAACACTTACAAAACCAGTGCCTTAATCGCCAGATTTTCAATCACATTAGTCTTTTGGGGTCAATTTTCTCCAGGTGCACTAGAGGCTTCAGCTGCTCAGCAAAGTTCCTCATATCATCAGAAACAATGTCCTGCCCTGCTGGCGCGACCACGTTGAGCTCCACCAAGTAGGAGAGGGAGAGCGGCTCAATGCTCTCCGTGTTTCCTGGCATCAGGATGCGGAAGATCTTGTACACCACTATCTTCATGATGCCCTTGCGGAACACGTGCCCTTTGGCCACGAACTCGTGGTCCATGCGGAAGCCCATCTCCACCAGGAAGTCCGTCAGGTTGTCGGACGTGGCGATGTCCACGCAGTTGCGCACCAGCGCGTGGCGGTTCTTATCGCCTATTTCGGGCTGTCCCAGATAGCGCAGGTGCCAGGGCATCCCGCTCTTGTCCATGGAGCGCCGGGCGCGCAGCACGAAGGGGCTGGCCTGCTGCCCCTTCAGTAGGAACACCATCTCGTGGTCCAGGAAGGTCTCGGGCTCCATGTTGTCGCACAGCCCGCGCAGGCGGTGCAGGAGGCTCTCCAAGCTCTGGTCCAGCACGCTCCCTGTGGAGACAGCGCCACGGTCATCGCCGACCCTCCCGGCCGAGCTGGGCTCCCTCCGCAGCGCGCTTGCCCCAGCGCCCCCCCAGCCCGCCCGTACGCTCGCCCCGCCCCGCCCACTCCCCCGCTCTCCGCGGCTGCCCACCTTGGAGCAGGTACTCCATCATGTTGATGGTGC
>VXAD01008712.1:176143-202735 GCA_013399195.1 Dicrurus megarhynchus
GTGGGGGCGGGCGTGCGCTGGGGGCGGGGCCTGAGGGACGCCCCGCCCCACACGGCCTGGGCGGGTTTCGGAGGCGGAGCACAGGCCCAGGACAGACCAAGGCCGGGTTCTTCCGCCTGCGCCTGAGCTGTTGCGGAACTTCCTTACGCTGAGGGTGGGCGGGCACTGGAACAGGCTGCTCGGGGGGCTTGTGGACTGTCCCTCTCTGGAGCCATTCCGAACCCACCTAGATATGTTCCTGTGTCAGCTGCTCCGGGTGACCCTGCCTTAGCAGGGGTGATGGACTGGATGATCTCCAGAGGTCCCTTCCGGCCCTAACGATTCTGTGATTCTGTATTTCTGTCTTTTATTCTAGTATGCTCAAAGCAGGGAATCGGGAGGTAACCCATGAAAGGCTGGCTCTGTGATCATCAAACCTCTACACTATTTATACCTTTTAACAAACAAAGGCATCAGCATTTGTTGGCTGTAAGTTGTATAGTTTTCTACTAATTAGTACTCAAACCTCTGTTTGCTAGTTGTATCTCTTGCTTCTCCAAGCGAAGAGTCCTTTTAATCTGCAGGCGTGGTTCTTCTTGGGTTGGTGTTTGGTGGTCAATGAGACAGTGGTCATGGTCATCCACTGCTGGAATTACCTTCCCTCAGTTACTGCCCAGTCCTGCTGACTTCACTCCTGGTGGCTCTCATCCAGGGAGCCCATTCATCTTGGGATTGTTTTCTCTTTTCCTCAAAACAAAAGATGAGCTAAGCATGTGACATTAACAGTGCAGTTGCTTAATCATAACTGTTCAGCTACAGCTACTGATTAGCAACTGAAAAAAAAAACCATTCCAAAGTTCAATTCAAATCTGGAGGAGCTCAAATCTTGAGGGGCCCAAATCTCTCGGGGCTCACTGCTAGCCTCACCCCAGCGCAGGGGGCACAGTGGAGGGGAGTGGGAGGCCAGTGGGCAGGACCAGCCACCATGGGTCATCCTGGCTGCCCCCACAACCCTCCACAGAGAGAGGTGGTACATGCAATTAATTCTGTGTAAAATCTCCATCAGAAATGTTCCAATCTGCCTCTCACAGCAACAGCAAGGGGGCCAAGGCTCTGGGGTGTTGTGCGCTGGGCTTCAGCTCCTGCAGCAGCTTGGGTTAAAAATTGTTATCAGGGGTGCAATGGGCATGATCCATTGGTTTGGAAAGGCAGAAATCTCATCTGGGCATGGCAGGGTGCACACCATTTCTAGGCAGAAAACCTCTGTTTTCAAAAAGTAGTGGAGATGCCCAGTATGTACCAGCTGAATTTGCTCCCGTCAATCCCCAAAACAGAGTTATAAATTTGACCTTTCTTTTAGCACTTTTTTGTGTAACAAACCTTTGTGCCACTCAGAAAGTGAACAGTATGTCTATCTTCCCTTTATTGGTATCTACACAGCAGTGGTGTCCCCTGCCTCCCCCTAAAAACTGATATAAATACTGGTACAAACCAAAGACCTGCAAATGAGAAATGGCATAATTGTGCCCTCCCAGGGCAGTAATGGTTTGTATTACCCCTGATGTATCAGAGGTAGTTTGGAGTACTGCCAAGCAGGGGTGACCTGAGGGGTGCAGTGCAATCCATGAGGAGAATATGTGTATTTACATAGGAGGGAACCACGCCCCAGGGAGCTGGCACAGTGGACACACATTGCACATACTCCCCAGATTGCAGACAAGAGGCCTGTGTTGAAATAAAGCAAGAAAATAGTCAATGAAAGGTTTGAGTAATGGTTTAAAAGCCTTCCTCAGCTTCAAGAAGCAAAAAATAGGTTTTCTCTTATATACGGATCAGCTTTAGTTAGTGTGGTCATCATACAGTTTGCATGGGAAATTTCATATTGAGAAAGATACCTAGGAAAAGTAAAAATTAGTAAAAAAGCATTTTAGCATTTCAAAAAGGGTAATTTCTGAGGTTCAGTTCTCTCTGTGGTGATACAAATTGCCTCTCCTGTCTAGCTGACGTGCATGATAGTGTTACTACAAATGCCTAAAAAACCCTAAGAGGATGTCAGTTTTCTGTCTTGAAGTACAAATTCTTTCAAATTCCACAGCTGAAGCTACCCTGAGTGGTTTTGCTCCACAGTCTGAGAAGCTATGCAATAGTGCAATCCAGAAAATAAACGTTGTCCCAAAGTGGTCATCCCCCTGTAGTTCTGGAAAAAATAGGTGAGCAAATGTGGCTTTCCCCCACAACCACAGCATCTCCAAGTACCCTCACCAGCAGTGTAGAAGACAGCATAGTCCTGCAGCTGCTGAGCTGCTTGTCCCTGTGGGCTTGGAAGCTCTGTGGTGCACCTACATACCTTAAAGATATCCTACAGAACCTTTTTCTGCAGCTGTTGAAGATAAGATGCAGCAGACACTGACAACAGATGGTCAGACAGATGGGGGGGTGGAGAGAAACAGAGATAGAAATGAAGGGTAAACGTGTTATTCCCAGCCACCTACCTATGTTCCGTTCAGCTCCCTTGAAAACCCATCTCACTCAGCTGTCTGTGTCAGGGAAATGGGACGCCTATGTGGGACCACGCCTTTATCTCAGCTTTATGTCACATGCCAAGTGCTCAAAGCAGAGCTCTGCAGGGAAACATTAGGTGAAATGAGCGATCCAGCCATGATCACATTGAAATAATACCAGCAGAAGGGACAGTCAGCTAGATTTAAACAGGATGTAAGGGTTTTTCCTTCCCTTTTACTAAAACTCAGATTTTTTTCTCACTCATGTCACAGGCTTGAGGTCCAAATCCAATTTTGTTACATCTGTCAATCAAAAATGCTTTCAGATTAAGCATACAGCACTCTCCATTCACTCATGGTAAATTAACAGCAAAAAGTCTTCCACCCCACAAATCTCTGTATAAGCTTCTTGAAATTAATGCAAGGAATCACAGAATCATTTAGGCTGGAAAACACCTCATAGTCATAGAGTTCAACCTATGACTGAACAACACCTTGTCAATTAGACCATGGCAGTGAGTGCTGCATCCATTTTTTCCTTAAACACCTCTGTTGTTGATGACTCTACAACCTTCCTGGGCAGTCCATTCCAATGCTTCACAACCCTTCCAGTGAAGACATTCTTCCCAATGTCCACCCTGAATCTCCCCAGGTGCAGCTTGAGGCCATTTCCTCTTTTCCTGTCACTTGTTGCCTGTGAGAAGAGACCAGTCAGCACCTTTCTACAAACTCCTTTCAGGCAATTACAGAGAGAGATAAGGTCTCTACTGAGCCTGTGGACTAACTTCAAAGCACTTATTTAAGATGCGAGTGGTTAACAAATTCAAAACTAAATTTCACTTGTGGTCTCATGGAACTAATAGCTCATACAGCATGAGTAAGTACATTTTAAAGGGTCTCACAAACTTCTTTCAACTTCTTTTCCCAGGAATTAAAAGGGCAAAAGCTCCTGAAACCTCAGGTTTCAACTTGCTCTGCTTTGGCAGACTTGAAACTTTCAAAAAGTCCCATTTGTCAATGACATTTTCTGGGGTTTAGAGGGCAGTCATGGTAAAGTACCTTAATTACTATATGAAGTCATTAGTTTGTATTCCAGCTTTTGCTAGCCTTTTGGAAGAGGAGCATTTTTATTGAATGAAATAACTAGAATTATGGTGGGATAGCCTTGGCAAAGAGTGACACGCTCACCACTTATTCAGCTTAAAGAGAAAAGTAGAATGAGAAAGCTCATGGGTCAAGAGAAAGACAGGGAGATTGCTCCCTGGTTTTTGTCATGGCAGAACAATCTTGGCATGTGGAAAATCAATGTGTTGCTGGTTTAAAATAATGGGAAGTTAATGGGAGACAGAAGGACAAACGCTAGCACAGCTTTCTTGCCCCTTTTCCCGAGCTCAGCTTCATTCCTTCCCTGTAGGCTCCTCTACCTAGAATCAAAAAATCATTAAGGTTGGAAAAGACCTCAAACCTTATCAAGTCCAATGCTTAACCTAACACTTCCAGGTCCACCACTGAACCATGTCCCTGAGTGCCACATCTACACCTTTTGTAGCAGTTCCAGGGTCGGTGATACCACCACCTGCCAGGGCAGTCTGTTTCAATGCTTGTCTGCCCTTTCAGTGAAGAACTTTTTCCTAGTATCCAATCTAGCCCTCCCCTGCTGCAAGTAGAGACCGTTTCCTCTTCTCCTTGTGCTTGTTACCTGGGAGAAAAGAGCAACCCCACCTGGCTACAGCCTCCTTCTCCTTTCAGGCAGTTGTAGAGAGTGAGAAGGTCCCCCCTGAGCCTCCTTTGCTCCAGACTAGACACCCCCAGCTCCTTCAGCTGCGCCTCACAGGACTTGGGCTCCAGACCCTTCATCAGCTCCATTGCCCTTCTCTGAACTCATTCCAGTACCTCAATATTTTTCTCGTAGTGGGGGACAATTACTCCTCTCAGTTATGTAACAGGCAATTTATATCATGATTTCATTACATAATTTTGAAAAGTTGTTGAGAGAATTTCAAGGTTGGGATTACTCATTAAGTGATCTGTGTTAACAGATAACTCAGGGGTTGCGTTGTATGTTGTAGTGGTTTTGTTGTTGTAGTGTTGGTGGATAGCTGAGGAACCATCATAAATAAAGGGACTACATTAAGTTACCGTGCAGACAGAGAAAACCATAATAAACATCAGGTAATTGATGATTTACTATCAGCCTCAATAACGCATATTACGATGTATTCCTCCCCAGCTTGCAAAACAGGAAGAGTTTCCAAGTGAGATATTTCCGTGAGCTGGCCAGCCTGGTGGCTTCCAGACTTGGCCCCATTCCTAAGCTTATATCACCAAAGCAAAAACTAAAGTTGCATGTGGGTTTCTATGCGATGTGCCTGGATTTTAAATGCAAAATGTACCGTGCATTGTTAAATATTAAAAGAAACTGCTGTGAGGAATTAATTTAGAATTTTCAACTCTTCAGAGTTACTTACGCAGGAACAATTTTCATGTGGGAAAACCAAGATTATCCTACAGAAAGTACAATTCTGTTTATCCAGAAACTCTGCCAACAGTGGTGTCACTCCGTGCACCTGATAACCTGCCCATTTTTTTCAATAACAAAGCATATTTTAGAGCGAGCCAGTATTCCCAAAAGTTGAACTAATTTTAACTTCTAGTGTTTTTAAACTTGACCTGCTCACACAGAGCTATGCCAGCTCTCACATAGAAAAGATGGGGAGTGATATGGACTGCTCTGTGTACCATTATAGTTGTACGTGGCTTGCTTCAAGTATCTTTTAAAAACATTTTTACCCTTGGCTGCATCGTTATACTTGTGCACCCACCCATGCATTGGGTGGGTGTGTGCTGTGGGTAAAACATTGGTGGGGAAATCAGTGCTAAGCAAAAGAAAGTAGCAACATTGCCCAGTTGTTTTGAGGGTGAGGGAATGTTTTTAGGGCAGCTTTATGCAGTGACTGCCTTGTCTTGTGCTCTTTAAAGTCCCTTCCAACCCAAACCATTCTGTGATTCTAAGAGCTGGTCTTTACTTGGCTGTTGTGCATCTCAGTTGTTGTGGATACTGGTGCCAAGATCTAGATTTTCTATTTTTGTATTGGCTGTGGCTGGGATGAAATTAGTTGTCTCCATAGCAGCCTGTATGAGGCCGTGTTCTGGATTTGTGAGTAAGGGCATTGGTTACACAGCAGCATTTTGGCTGTTGCTGAGCAGGGTTTGCCAGCATCAAGGTTTTCTTTTTGTGCATCTTTCTCTCCTGTATTCGCTGCCAGTGAGTGGGCTGAAGGTGGGTGAGAGGCTCTGAGGGAATGCAGGGAGTCATGTCTGATCCCAACTGACCACAGTGATATTCCATACCAGATGGGATTGTGCCCAGCACCAAAAGCTCTGAGGAAAAGATGAGAAAGGGGGAACATTCGTGGCTGTGGCACTTGTCTTCACAAGTAACTGTTAGTGTGCTGAGGCTCTGCCTGCAATTGGGGAATGGTGAATAAATTCTTTATTTTGCTTTCCATATGTAGCTTCACTTTACCTTTTAAGCAGTCTCTATCTCAATCTATGTCTTCTCACTTTTGTCTTTACACTTTGTCTTTCCTGTCCTGCTAGAGTGGGGGCAGACAACAAGGTCAACCCAGGATGTTCTTCTAGAAGGCCTGAGTCCTAGTGGGAATGGACTGGGAACAACCTATGAAAGCTGGGGCCAAAGCTCCTGGAGTCCCCTAAGAGCAGACTGAAGTTAAACCAGTGGTGAAGATAGGATGCTAAGTAATTTTGCATTGTGTAAGACTGCAAAAGCCCTGGAGCACTGAGATGAGGTTAACTTTGGAGGCAGGCCTCCCCCCTCTCACAGGCTGGTAAGCAGGGTGAGCCTGGGGCCAGCAGTCATCCTGGGGCAGAAGGAGAAGGTATGGAATTGTCAGTGCTAGGGGTGTCACTTGATGCACAGCAGTGTGTTTGCTCTGCGTGCAAGGCAAGATGGACCTGACAGGCTTGCCCTGAGGCAACAGAGAGGATCCCACACCATCATCTTGTTTCAGCAGGTGTCATTGTGCAATGTAAACCTTCCCTAACCAAAGCCAAAGGGAGAAAGAGGATACAACCTTGAATATGGTAAGCCATGCCCTAAGAGAAACGGAGAGGATCATGTATCTGAAAAGCACTCCGAGTAGTAGCCAGAGCTCTCACTGTACCCAAAAAGGCAGCTGGGAGGAGTGGGAGGACAGGCCATCTACCACAGCTTTTCTCAGGGCTGTATTCACCTCATGAGCAAGGTTCACATCAAGGATGAAAATTGTCCAGTGTCTGTGCACTGACCCCCCCAGAACCCAGAGGTACTTTCACTCCTATGTGAAAGCAAGTGATCTCCTAGCTGTGCTCTTTTCCAGGAATCAGTGTGCCTGCCTAGGAATGCCTATGCTGGAGCCTGGCGTAGCCTGGCAGAGCCACATCCCCCCAGATCAGCACCTGCTATACCAGGCTTCTGGCATCACAGCTGTGCACAGGGTGGTGGTGTGCATCCCTGTGCCGGAGCTGCTTCCTCCATCAGGAAGGTTCAGTAACACTCAGTTCGCTGACAGGGCCTTACAGCAGCTGGGGAAATCAAGGTGGGCAACAGTTGTGTGGTTAGAGGCAGCTGGGGCTGCAGCTCTTGCAAGTGTCACAGCGCTGAAACTTCCACCCCAGGCAGCAGAAGGGGGCTGGTGTGTTACAGGGTAAAGTGGATTCAGGACACAGAGGAGAAAGCTGGTAAAGAGAGAAGCAAGGTGGTACCAGAGTCAAACACACTATTTTTACCGGGGTTCTTTTCCCCTAGGGTTTTAAAATATTTGGAAAACCATTATCAATAGTAAAAGTACAGCATCAAAGTCACTGCAGCTCTAGAAATTTGATTCTAGACAGGTGGTTTAATTTTGCCAAACAGGCCCCAGCAGAAGGTATCTCTAACGCTGCAGTGAGTGAGTTCTCCCCTGTGGGCGAACTGCCTAATTAAGCTTTGAGGAGAATAAATGAGTGCCAACAGGCTTCTGCAAACAAGGGGAGAAGTTCTGGTGTCACGGCCCCGCTGTGTTTAGCACTGCTTGCCCGTGTGTCTCTTCATTAACTCTCTTAATTTAGACTTTCTACAAATATAACTCACTAAGTCATGAAGTAAGCTTAAAATATCACAATTAAGCCACTGTGTTTTCCATGGTTTTACTGAAACTGAAAAAGTAGTTCTGTACCAAAATGTACACAGTTTAGTAATAATACAAAAAGTTAATTCTGCCAGACAGAATGTCAGTTAAATCCACCAAAATGAACACTGAACCACCATTTATTGCCGACCAGTGTTACTTTAAATAAATCATTGAATGAACATAGAAACAAAGTAATTCCAAGTTTCCTTAAATAAAAATAGTAGCGATCAGCAACAATACTGCAGGAAGATAAACATTCATGGCATTTGCTATTTACATGCCATCATAACATACCTAGCATGTAGTATGTCTTCATGCTTGCACATTACATTTATGAGCTCATTACAATGGATATTAATGCATAGATGTACTACAAAGCAACCCACCATGATGTATATCAAATCTGCACATTAGAAGAGCACCTCTACTAGTCACCCCTTTAGGAATGATGCTGCAGGAAACCCAGCCCAATTCACTGATCTCCCCCCACAAAAAGTCAAACAAGAAAAGCCCAAACCAACCAAAACAAAAAAAATCATCAAGCATATTAATAATCTTCCGCCTCTGATTAACTAGGCAGGGCTATACATTTAGCAGTATTCCCAAAGGTGAATCAAACCAGAATAAACCTGGGTTTTCTTTATTACAGTAAGAACACCTGAGACTGCTTCACTGGTCCAAGTACAGTATTTTATTACAAAAACTGCTTCTTACATTAACATGTCATTTCATTGAATCCCCTTAATTAGTACCTTTCATTGACAAAAAAGGTAAGATTTCTTCTTAAAATAAATACTCCCCCCCTCAAAACAAAAGTTTAAATGGAAATTAAAAGAAGAAAATCCCCTCCTTTTTTTTTCAAGAACAGTCTGGTTTTCTGGCTTCATTTTATCTCAGCTTAAGTGGTGGATAAACACCTATTCTTGAAGAGTAAGTGTCGAACACCTTATAAAAAAATCCCCAACATAAGGTACACAATGTGTATGTAGATTCCTTAAGAGACTTCTTTTTAAGTAAGTGTAAACATCTCTTCTTGACTTCTGTTTGTTTGAATGCATTCCTATCAAATAAAGTTTGAGAAACTACATTTACTTAAATACCTGTCTGACACATAACTGTTTTTGAAGTTACCATTTCATTTTTTCTACAAAGTAACAAAACAGTTGAAGATACTGTTCTTCCCTACTTCAGTACAGATTATATTTAACAGTTCAGAACTTTACAGATCACAAGTTTTACATAAAGGAATAACCTAAATTTTGGAGTTAAACACTGAACACTGCTTAGCTGAAGCAGCAGCAAATTAAGTACTATATATAGACAGATTTCTATTAAACTAATGTAATTCAATTAAACTGTCTGATAGCCTAAGACCTGTTTTACATGTGAACAAATTGAAACTGGGAGTTTATAGGAAGTGATTAGGCTTGCCATCACTTTAAAAAACATGCTTGTCTAACCAGAAAATAGAGATGGCAAGGACCAGTGCATTCAAGCCAACTTCTTTTGTTTTGTTACTTTAAAATTACAAAGTACATTACATTACTTTTCAGTTTAGTAGTTACTAGGACCTTGTTAGGCAAAATAATCTCAACTTGTAAAAACATAAGACTGACTCTTTAGAAAATGATGTGTAAGAGTAAGAATTCAAAAGCCATGTTCACGACATCTGATAGGACTTCTTTCACAGTCATCTCTAACCATTGAAGGTGGTCAAGCATTACTAGAGTCAAGTCTTGATCTCTTAGTTTCTTACACAGACATCATTGAGTTGGAGGCGATCTTTATTCTAAACTTCATAGATTTTGGTTTTTTTTCCTTGTGCACCTGGTCAGTTATTAGAACAATTCTTCATTTCAAAGCCATTTTAGTATTCAAGCTGCCTTTTTAGTGCAGGTTCCTTGAAGATCCTGTAGATTTATTTTTGACCTAATACAACAGCAAGATAACTACATTAGATAGTTAAAATGTTACACTGCTCTTATGTGTTGCAATTAATCACATAATTATTATTGACTCTCATGTACTTGTAAGAGGATCAAAACGGCAGAGAAATACACAAATTTTTCCTTTTTTTACCTGTTGTGGATCATGTGGCTTTTGACTAGATGCCCGGCTGCAAGAGCAGCCATTAGTGATAATTCCCCAGCCATCACTGTAGCACAGACAATTTTAGCAAGCTGACGGGCATTTTCACCAGGGTTATCTTGGCTGGCACCTTGAACCCCTAACATCTGGAGAAAAATACAAGGCAGTATTATGTTATGAAATCTAAGTCAATTTATGATATATTTAGTATTAAAGTAAGTCTTTCCAAATTATATCCAATGAGTCTCTTTAATATTGTAACTGTCTTAAGCTTTAGAAACTGGATATATGAAAACAATTCATTAGACATTTCTAACATTTTCATGTAAAATACACCAAGTTTGAAGCAGCCCCATTCCCACAGTATTGCTTGCACACCTCATGAAAGCAACCTTTGATTAAGAAGGTAAGTTGCTTTCAGCTTTCAGAACTATACCTGCAAGCAGGCCTGCTGTGGGAGCAAGTTGGTGCCTCCACCAACAGTCCCTATTTCTATAGAAGGCATCGTGCAGCTGATGTACAGGTCTTCGTTGGTGGAACCAGTTCTCTCCATCAAAGTGATGCAATTGGAGCTGCCCACGTTCTGCGCAGCATCCTTCAGATCAAGGAGGAGAAACAAAACAACAATCCAGACGCTTAAATCAGTGTTTGATTAAGAATTACTGAACTAAAGAAAATCTGAATTGGTGTAAAACAAACCTACCTGACCACAGGCAATGTAGATTGCTGTCACAATGTTTGCTGCATGTGCATTGTAGCCACCTATGCTACCAGCCATCGCAGAACCCACCAAATTTTTATTTATATTGACTTCAACTAGATCTTCCGTAGTTGTTTTCAATACCTAGACAAGGTGACAGACACATTTTTACTATCTCCTTCCTCAGGCAGGAGTAGAAATACTTCATTTATGGTTATTTATGGCCCTCACCCCTTGTTTGCTTCTACAAGGAATTTGACTCAATCATTGTCCTAGATACCTAACTTACATTTTTTTTCCAAAGGAGACTTTCAAATGTAGGATGTCCACGTAACAATGGAAAAGTCAGTGCAAAGGGTTTGGACTTGCATTGGCCTTTGAGAAAAGCTCAGAGCTGCATACCTCATTTCCAAGTCTTTCTTATATTTGGAATGGAACAAGCAAAATCATCTTGGCAGAAATATCCCATTAATTTATCTTGACATGATTGTAACGTTCCTGTCAAGTTGTTCCAGACACTAAACTGTTCCCAAATTTATTTGCATACAAATATGGAGCCAAACTGAAAAGTTCCAACACAAACCACTGTGCTATGTAGGTAAATAAACACTATGCACAGTAATATAAAATTAAGTGGCACATTTATACTACACCGACTGTATTTTGAAACTTTCATGTAAGAGATTTATACTGAATTTAATGTAAAAATTATCAAAGATGGTCAAAAGAGATATTATTGTTGAGCAAAATTTAAGATATTCCTGCACATTAGGAAGTTAGCGTTTACAGAGATCTACACCAAGTCTGCAACACTGACAAAAATGGAACATTTATGTATTAAGAGTTCAAGATACATAAATGTAGTGACATACAGGGCTGGGGTTTGAGGAAAACCTTCCCAAATTTACCTAAAAATTATCAATGTCCATTATGAAAGGACTACCTCCCCATTACTACTCTGGAATGAAATCCAGAGTTTGTAATAGATATTGCCAGTGACTCAGCTATAATATGACAACAATTTGAAAAAGAGTTAACTACACCCGAAGACATAAACTATGTCAATGTATAAATCCATTTTGCACACACAGTTTGAATCCTGTGTCCAACTCTGTACCCAGAATTTTAGAAATGTTAGAACTGTAAAAGATGCAGAGATAAGGATGTGCAAAGACATGCTAGAAGTCTGATTACTCATTCCTGATAGAGAAACTAGTACTTTTAAGTCTAAATATGAGAATAGCTGGGAAGGTGGAAGGGCTCTGTCACAGCTGTAAAATCTTAGAGCAGTAGAGTGAAGATAAAAGTCTTAAGTATCTCTCCCAGTACAAAACTGAGGCATCATCAAATGGAATCAACAAGAAAGTAGTTCTCACACAAGGTGGAGCTGGACTGTGGAATTCTGCCCAGAATACTAGTTCTGGAAGTTCACATAGTTTCCCAAAAGGGACTGGACAAATCATTAGGGGAAAGCAAACAAAAAAAAACCTTATCAAATATGCAAACAGCCACTCATAAGATCTTAAACAAGTGTTGCAATGTAGTGAACTCCTCCCTGGATATTGTCTCTCATGGCCAGTGCTGGCAACCAGGTAACAGGCAATGGATTTTGTCTGACACACAGAGGCCATCTTCTGAACTGAGATGGAGGAGAAACTAAGATGCTGTTATCATGGAGGACAAGCTAGCCAGAGAATACAACTGGCATTGCTTATAAAGGTTACCCTTTGTCATGCAAGATGCCAAGACAGCTTTGAATTACGTAAACCACCTGATTATCTGTTTTCATGGTAGTAGGAAGCATATAAATACTGAAGAGAAAGCCAGGTGCATGTGAGACAAAAAAATGAGTGAAAGGGTTAAGAAAGACTGGGTTTAATGACAGGCAAAACACCACATGTAAGCAACAAAATGTGGCATAATTTTTCAAGCATTAACTATGAAAATCCTGATGCCTTCAACTAGATATGCATCACTAAACACATATGCATTATTTCACACTAGACACAATGAAAAAGAAAATATCTACTGACTCAGGAAAAATGGCTTATGCTACAGAAATACCTGAAGAGACATGTAAGAACTATCCTTACTTGGAAAACAACTTTCAGTTCATACTTACGATGTAAGCATCAGTTTTGCAAAATGTATGTATTTTTATAAACAAGCGAGCAGACACTTACTTCTCTAACAACCTTAGCTGGAATGACTGCTTCACAGACAACAGACTTCCCTCTTCCTTCTATCCAGTTTATAGCAGCAGGTTTTTTGTCTGTACAGTAGTTACCACTGATAGCTATAACCTGAAGGTCAGGAAACTCTTCATTCAGCCTTGCCAGTGCTTTTTCAGTACCCTGTTAGAGAGAACCATATAATAGGCTAGGTTTATCATTATGGGTGTAAAGCAAGCTACTCAAGGACAGTGGAACAGTATTCTAATTAGATAATCAGTTACAGTAGAAGAAAAGAACACAATTTCACAAAGAAACAAGAAACAGGAGGGAAAAAACCCAAACAACTATGACTATCTTTTTTCTAACCACTTTGGGAATTATATTGGGGAATAATTGATTTTTCCCAATATGTACCGACTCCCTGGATCCATTCTAGGTGCATGGACATATGGTTACCATACTGAAGATACAACATGAACCAAGTGAAACATTATAGGCATGAAATGAATTAATTTCAGATGTAGTGCAAAGAGCTTCTCTACACCAGGAAATCAGACTAGAAAATCTGCTATATTAGGACTCGTCTATGATCAGATCCACTTATATAATGGTTTTGACTGCCTAAAAAAAGTTTAAGTCTAAGACTATTCATTTCATATAGCCTAAGACATCCAGCAATCTAGGGATTATATCTCAAGTTCTTCCATATATTTGCATAAAAAGACCAAACAAAACTAGAGAACACCTCTTTGCTGCCACTCCTAATCCTTTATTTACTAGGAAGTGATAAACACAGTAACAGAATAATTACTGCTGAATAAAATCTTTGGTTCCAAGCAACTGAGCAACCAGCTTAGCTTCTCCTATTATCAAAAATACTTTCTTTAAATAATTATTAAAAAATTAAAAAAAAAAATTACTTTTTTCTTTCATCATTCTCTGCCTATTCTTGTCTACACTTGACAAAATCAAATATTTTTATTATTTTGTGCAAAGAGCATTGTGTCTTATCTGTCTTTCAGATGTCAGGTAGCCACAGGTTATTAGGTTATTAGGCAGGTAGGTTATTAGGCTACCTTTATTTTTAAAAGGAATACACATTTCTAAAAAATACTTAAGGGGACTGGTCCTTACTTTTGAAATCATATTCATTCCCATTGCATCCCCTGTTCCAGACTGAAAACGGATATAAAGGTTACGACCAGCCAAACTGATGAGAAGTTTTTGTAGGCGGGCAAACCTGCAAGAAAATTTAACTATTACTTACAATCCTCAAGGGAAGATAAATTTTAAGTGGCAAAATGACAGTAAATCTTTGCAAATTGTGCTGCTAAATACAGAATCACATATTCCTTCAGGAATCCTTTGGGAAAGACCTGTAAGACCAACAGGTCCAATCTTTGACAGATAACCATCTTTTCAAAAGTACCACAGCACCAAGTGCAACCTCTAGTCATTTCCTGAACACTTCCAGGGATGGTGTTTTCTTGAATAAGTACCTTAAAAATATTCACTGTAAAAGTGTTCACTATTTTTTTATGTTTTCTACCCCTGGACTTCAAGAAATAAAATATCCTGAACTGCTAACATAAATTTTATTCATTTGTATTCCTTAAAACATCCCACTACCAGATATAAAGTAACAATGAGGCCTTTGGAAATTCTGATGCCAGCTTCATAGCAAGGCAAAAAGCAGGCTATCTTCAACACTGCAAGCTGCACAGGTTGCTCAAAACGCAGAAAATACTGCATTTAAAAAGCAGCATGAGCTGATTCTGGCCAAAATACAGACCTATCTTTGGCTGACACTTGTTAAGAGACACAGCAGGTAAGGAAATCTCTCTCTGAATCCTCCTAAAGCTAGAAGGTAATCATAAGCCCTAGAAAAAAACAAGGCTTGAAACAGACTTATTCTTAGCACTGTTTTACATTTTTTAGCATTTCAGTTCTAGCATTAGTTTATCTTGTATTCTCTGAAACCTCACAGATTAATTATTAATATTATTATCTGAAAGGCTAAAGACCAAACTTTGAGGGTTTTTTTCTGCATAGTAACTACAGTTACAGTTACTTTGCCTAAAAAAATCAAAATAAGCTTATAGGATTTTTTAAAAATGCTTAGACAAATTAATATTCTATTAATTATTATGCAATGTGTATCTATTTGTTGTTAATATACAGTAGCTTACTATTATCAGTGAAAAATGTTTATTGCTAGCCTTGGTACTAGCCAGAGTGACTTTTGTCCTCTTAGATACTCACTACATGGGCTAGTCAAAACAAAGATGTAATTTCCTCTATTGCAGTACTCCAAAAAAACAATCCATAGAAGTCTTCTACAATCCATAGAAGTCCTATGTCTGGAAATTAAGGTGGAACAGCCATTGTACTAACCTACTTGTGCTGTCAAAAGCTTCCTTCATTATTTTAAAACCTTCAGGGCCTTCAAGCCAGACTTTCACCTCTGCAGCCTGGCAAGCAGTGGGCAACCTTACAACAGGTCCTCGAGTCATCCCATCTGCCAGAATGCGGCTACTTGCTCCTCCACCAAGCTAAAAACCAAAGCAGAAGAGGAACAAAGTAAGATTACTGGAATTTTAGTTTTCAGGAAGTCAAAAATACACATTAGATAAACTTCAATATGTTTTATAATATAGGAAGTTTTTCAAGCTTTTCAAGTCAAACAATACTTACACATATTGCTCTACATCCTCTGTTTGTGCTTGCTACAAGACATCCTTCTGTTGTTGCCATTGGCACCTGGAACTCTTTGTTATCCAAGAACAGTGGTCCTGCTACGCCAACAGGAATAGGCATATATCCAATCACGTTTTCACAGCAAGCTCCCATAACCTTACAAAAAAAATACAAAACAATCACTAAGGTTACACTTCAGTGGTACAGTACAGCATGGTATATACTACGCCTATGACTACACCAAGGTATCTTAGTAAAACACCCACAAATTTACCCATAAAGCAACTCATTGCCACCTCAAAAATTTAACAGCTACAGCTATCAACAGCTGACACTATTCAAGTCTAGGCAGATGTATTGAATCCTATACAGTACTAAATGTTATTTAAATAACCCTAAAATTTTAAAATTAATTTTAAATAATTTTCGGTTTTAACTTGAGCTCAAGGTAGTATTATCATTCAATTGAACTATGGGTCAGTATTAGTAGGACTCTGCATTTCTGAGATAAGGCAGCTGCATACTTCGATAAGAAATATTTTTTGGATAACTTACAAAACTCACCCACTGCCCTAGGTTAAAAAACATGAAGAGCAATTAAAGGTGGTGCCTTATGTTTGCCTTTTATTTTTTTCCTTCTACATCAGTTTTGACCAAGGTCATTGTTAATTCACATACATCACTAAAGATTTATTTCATAGAATCATAGACTTGTTTGGGTAGGAAGGGACCATGAAGACCGTCTAGTTCCAACCCCCCTGCCCAAGACAGGGACACCTTTCACTAGACCAGGTTACTCAGAGTCCCATCCAATCTGGCCTTGGACACTGCCAGGGTTGGAGCATCCACAACTTCTCTGGGCAACCTGTTCCAGTGTCTCACCACACTCACAGTAAAGAATTTCTTCTAACATCTAAATCTGCCCTTCTTCAGCTCAAGGCTGTTCCCCCTTGTCCTTTCACTACATGTCCTTGTGTAAAGTCCCTCTCCTGCTCTTTTGTAAGCCCCCTTCGGTACTGGAAAGTGCTATAAGCTCTTCCCAAAGCTTCCTCTTCCAGGATGAAAAACCCCAACTCTCTTAGCCTGTCCTCACAGGAGAGGTATTCCAACCCCCGATCAACTTAGTGCCCTCCTCTGGACTCATTCCAACAGGTCCATGTTTTTCTTGTTCATGTGTTTGGAAAACAGTTTTACAGTGAGTTTTGCTTGTCTACTTTGTGCTCACCAAAGAATAATTATAATTCCTATAAGGAAGATATTGCAAAGAAGAAGGTTCAGGAAGTTTCTTGGATAGCATCTGTCTGCGAATGGATACTCCTCGCTCCTGGGTTTCCATCAGGGTTTCCAGTTTGTACGCAGGAATATGCTTAGCATTAACTAAGCTGATAACCTCAGCATCAGTAAGAAATTTTGCTCCTTCCTGGAAACATGAAGGGTGGAGAGAGAAAATACAGATTCTCTTGGTGAAAATCCTTTTAAATGTTTCCAAAAGAAAAAGGGTAACAACTTTACTTTGCTAAAGGAGTCAACTGCCAACATCAGGTTTTACAGCAGGCCAGGATATGATCAAAAACTTTCATGATCAGACACCCATTTGTATGTGTACATGATGAAGCTCCAAAGACTTGGTATGTTATGAATGATGAAGCTGCTCCCTCCTCCCACCCTTCTCAACTGACTTGAGAAGTAACTCATTAAAGGGTTTTGTTTTAGTCATGACCTCCACAGCCCCCCAAGTTATTAAAGCCATGTAATTTTCTGAAGAATGATATTAAAACCAATGGGAGAATCTAAAAGCTGTGAAAAGAACTCTAACAATTCTTAAATCAGATGTTGCTGTAGAAGTTAAATAAAAAAAGTTATTTTTCTATACCTGCGCATTTCCAAGTATACGAACACATTCCTCAATAGAACGTGGTTCTTTAGGTAACTCAATTTCTTCCTCTTTTCCACTGAGATATGAAGATGTTTCCACAGGGCTGGAATTGCCAACCACAAATGTAGCCTTGGCTGATGACTCTACTAATACAGGTTTTATGACTTCAGCTGCACAAAGATAATGAAAAATGAACTCTGGTTTACAAAATCTTGAAGTTCTGATACCAAGTATAACATGCTACCACAGATTGCACTATTTGTTCCAAATACTCATGAACGGGTCCAGTCTTTAGATTTATAAAAATCACCTACCACTTCCATCTTTGGGAATGAAAGCTTCTTCTGCTGTGTTAGATTTCTGACTGTTTTTCAGAAGTCCAGTCTGCTTCCTGCAACAATTTTCAGGGACCTTTTTCTGTACCATCACGGGAGATGTTATGGGATTCTTCAGTGAGAGGGTAGATTCAGTCTCTGCTTGCTCAAAGAAAATGTATTTGACAGCAAGGAGAAGGGCTAATCCAAGTGTGATTACTTGCTCAATATCCATACTGGCCATTCTAAAAAAGACAGATCAAAAAGTAAATACACAGGACATACAATTTGTTGCTTACAATAACATTCTTACATTCTTTGCTTCAAAAAGGGTAATAATTCCATCATCATTTATAGTTAAAGAAATTCCAGTCAAAAGATATTTTCTACCAGGACATTGAAGTATGCTAGGCTGGGATGGAAAAATAATTCTTCATACTATTACCAACATAAAAATTTTCAGATGTCATTAAAGAATTAGCTAAACCTGGCTAAAAAGCAGCCCTAGTAGGAAAAATGACTGTAAAAGATTCACTAACAGCTACATCAAAGTGATTTAACACCTGTACCCCAATGACAAGACAAAATTTCATTTATCATCCTCTACCAATAATGACTACTATGATGCAAGATGAACTGCTAAGAGGGGAAAAAAACCCTGCCTAAACCAGAAGGTTCTGAGTTCTCAGAAATAACATGAAACCACAGGTGACACTAACTTGAATTAAGCTGAAGGAAAAGCCGTAGTATAAAATGGGTTTTGCACTTTTTGCACTTAGGTGTCAATGGTCAGAAGCTCTGCATCAGTAATTACTCTAGTGCAGTCCGAAGTTTATCTTCCAGTACACTGTGAAAGATGCTAGTGGGAAAAGACAATGTTTTGATGCATACAGGACAGCTAGCTCTTGATCATGTTCTTGACTACTACAAGGGTTTGCACATGTGGCATAATATCGACATTTCTTCCAAAATGTCACCTCTGGTTCCAAGGAATCCTACACTGGTCAGACCTGCAAGTCTACAAGTATTGTGCTCTAGGACAACAAGCTTCTAGCCTGGCAGCAGTAGAAATACAGCATGATCACACTTCTGTGAAGCCACCCACCGAGAAAGGTAGAACTGCCACAGTGAAACATTAGGTTCAATTCGCTTTGGTGCATTCTCATCCAATCCCACTGAATTTTCAACAGTACTGTTTTGAGCAGCTGGTTCTGCTATCCAACGACTGTGGGCGTGAACAAGAACCAAACCCAGCGACTGTACCAAAAACACAAAACAAGCATTAATTTATCAAATGTAATTTGGTATCTAACCTACTAAGAGTAAATATTGTCCCCTTTTTATTTGGGTTTTTTTTGGTGTTTTTTACCCCGTGTTTCCCATGCCTCTGAAGTCTAAAAGCTGATTTTCCACACCTCTTATTAACATCCTTTTTGGCCTACTGTGACACTGTTGTATAGTAGCTTTGGATGTGTCCCACCCACATTTTTTCTCTTGCTCAAGAATAAGCATAGGAAGCTGAGGGTACTGCAGGGGTAAGAGGGAGGGAATCAGTACACATGAAAGAGCCCTGAGTGCTAGGCACAGAAATGGCATAGGCAGGAAAATGACAGGTGTAGATAGAGGGGAAGTTATTAAAAACTACCTCGGTAAGTCAGACTAATGGGCTGCAGAATACAAGGCTATAGGAAACAAAAGCTTGATTCTTTGCACCAGGACACCTCACTGATTACATAACCACAGAAGAAAGAGCCACAAACCATAATCATTTTGACCCTCTGTGTTACAGGGTTTGGTTTATTCTCTTCTTCTTCCAGAACACGAGCAAAATGACTAAGCTGCCATATAGGGCGCCCTTCGCGACTCTCTCTTGAAAGCTGCAAAAAAATAACAAGATTTAAAAATAGGTCATATGTAGTACATATTAGAAGAACCAACAAAAAAGATTCGTTGCATTTTTATTTGATCATTGAGAAATTACCTGGAGTCTACAGTCTACTGTTCAGCTTACGTTAGACTTTCCATTGTGAAAAACCCTGGACAGACAGTAAGTTACAGTATAATCTGTTTACTCTGCTTTAGATCAGAACTACTACTGAGTGTGATTCATTTACAGTGATATTTACAAGTTACTGTCACCAGTTCACTTTGAAAAGAAGACAAGCATGCTGGCATGTAACTCCAGGATGAAAAGCATAGCCTACAGAAGCACAGGCCTGAATACTAAACTTAAGGTTGTCTTGAAGTTGGTCTTACCTCCAATACCAAGGACACACAAGCTGGAAAGAAGGTCATGAAGACAAAGTAGTTGGCAAGAACAGACATACAGCCAAAGCAGCACATAATTTCAAGCTGTCGTACACCTAAATAAAAAGACAATTTTTACCTTTGAATATGCAATTAGCTATACTTAAAGAAGTGCTGCAGAACTAAGAAAGAAATCATTAAACTGACATTGCAGAATACAGAAGAAAAAACAAGTGCTCTGAAAGATGCTGGTAAGGTATGCAATATAGCTGGAAAAAAAACCCCAAACAAATTTTATGAAAGCAGATGCACAGAAGTTCATTCCTACTACACAATGCTCAAGGAAATCCATTAATCCATTATCTGTATTTCAAACTTTGGTCAAACATGTACATATTATTCATATTTGCAAGAAACCAGTAAAGTAAGCTAATTAGGAGATAAATAAATAGATTAAGTCACTCCACTTTCATGGGTAACACCTATTACTTGAAACTCTCCATATCCTAATGTCTCTCAAAAATCCTTTTTTAACTGAAAATATTTAGACCCTTAGACTGTATGGCTCACCTGACATCGTACCAACACCAATTACAAGACACTCCACAAGTGCATCCAGTGTAAATGTAGGGCCTAATATTGCCATCCCACGCGAAATATTTTCTCTTACTTCATCCTAAAAAGAAAATTTTCTGTCCATTAATATGAAGACAAAAACCAAATTAATTTAGACATAACATGAGTAGTAAACTGAGTAGTATTATGGTGGTAAGGCCTTGTAAAACATATATTGAAAATGAACTATTATGAGAAAGCATATACAGAACGTATTCTATTTTCTCTAAGTTATTATACTTTGATAGCCTAATGACACAAAATTATTTCATTTTGATTAATTTCTCTACCTTTGTCTCACCAGTATTCTAAGCTTCTACAACACTGACGGGCAGAGACACTAATTACAGTAAATACAAAAGAACAACACTTCTAAATTTGAAGACATGAAATAGAAGGCACTTGTGCCATGGCATTTCAAAATTTCATTCAACCACATATCTGTGCCCTCACTACTATTACTTTAGTGTTTTATATTTAACTCTGTGGACTCAGCTGATAGCAGAAAGGTCACAAAAGGCACTAAAACTTTCTGCTGGGGAAAAGGGGTTTCCTCCAGAAGGCAGGCATGATAAACTCTAGAGAATTTGCTACTGTCTTCCTGGTGATGATGTTTTTGGGGCAACAGATGGAAAAAAACTGTAGAGGAAACCTATTTGTAAAATATTTTCTTGAAAATTAGTAAAAAATTCTGTACTTGCACTTATCATAAAATAATATAAAACACATTATAATGCATATATAGAAACTGTACAGTGTAATATACACTAAATTAAAATATAATAGATAATATTTTGTCACAATTAGTATGTGCAAATACCATGTACAGCATTTTGTAAGTATGAATCAATCCCACTTAATATACTTTTATTTCAGAACTTGGACTAATAGGAAACAAACATTACTGGGTATGACAAGCAAGATGTCCTGTCCATCTCTCCTACTGTGCTATATTAAATGTATTAGAGCATGGATGTTCCTGTCTGCACATATGCTACATTCATTCTGCTAATTTGGCCTAGAAATACGCTTTTTTCAGTAGCAGCACTGTAGCATTAGATGTGTCTTTATATATTGTTCCTGAGTACTAGAAATTAACTTTCTTTCTGTCAATAACCATTTTAAGGCAGCCTTTCTCTAGGAACTCTAGCCTCCTTAGAACAGCTGTAAGCATTGCTGGTTTAAAGTTCCAATTTTACAAAGTCATGCTCATACATACAATTAACAGTGCACATGGTGTGCACACTAATTTTACCGTGTTACTGTTCACTTGAACACTGACCTGGCTTGAAGACAAGAGAACACAGAATCTGGATAGAATCCGATTGTTATTTATGTATCCCCAAGACAGTAATTGCCTGTGTGTCTCTCCACTTGGATTACTCATAAAATTATAAAATGGCTTGTCTTGAAAGGGACCTTAGAGATCGCCTAGGCTCTAATCCCCTGCCATGGGATAAAGTTCGGTTTTGAACATTAAATTACAAATCTCCATTGCAAGACACACAGAAAAAAAACCCAAAGTAAAACACCAACCAACCAAAAAAATCCTCAAAAATAACTCCCCTGACCTGTGAGTTGGAACTGAGTGCAAATTTGGCTAATGCACTTGCTCTTGACAAATCAATCAGAAGCAGGAAGAATGGTAAAGCTTCACTGAAAAAAAAGAGGCATATGTTAAAATTCAAGGTTTATGGTACAGGAAAAAAAAAGTAAGCATGAAATCCAGAATAACAATTCATTACTTACTTTAAACCTGTCAGTTCTTTATCCAAGAAGTGAATTACCACTGTACTGAAAACAAAACTTGAGAAGATTGTGAAGAGGCCAGCAATACCTTAAAAAACAAGAGAATGGGAAATTTTTCATTTATATATATTGGAAGAGGAAAAGATAAAGAACCAACCCCGCCCCCCCCACTTTTAGATGTATCATAACAAATGAATGAGAATTCCTGTCTCAGTGCATTAACAGCAGTCAAGATACAAACTGAAGCTATTTTTATCAATATTAAAAACTGAGATTTGTAATGCATTCAAAGTAAGACTCAGAAATAAAAGCCATAAATCCTCTCAATTTATTTTTAAGCAAAATTAAAACTGGCTTAAATAGCTCTATAATTTTAAGTATTTCACACAATAAACAGTTATTTTGAGAACAACATTTTCCCTGTTTATATAATCCTACACAACCTTTCATAAAAAACAAAGCACTTTGATACAGGCAAAACATTTTTTCTGCTATCTAGAAAATAATTAAAATAACCCTGTTCTGAACATAAGGATAAAAAAGTTACTATTTGTTACCAATTTAGGTAAACCACCCCCCCAACAACTAAAACACATACAGCAAATACAAAAATCAGATACAATACCTAAAATGTATTTTGATCCAAGCTGTCTTAGGTTCTGAAACTGGAAATATATATAAAGAATTGCTATGCAGCGTGTGATTGTCAGGATGATAATGTCACTGCTCAGAACATCCTGTATGAAATACAAAGCAATTTAGTTAGCTTTTACAGTAAGGAATAACTTGTTAAGTTTCAGTAATAAAAAAATCCATTGTGACGCTGCACTAAAAGTGAAGTTTCAGAATAAAATAAATATCACTGCTAGTCTTGCCTTAAAAAATAAAATACTAAAATGCTTGTTCATTAGTACATCACTGTTTGCATATAGCTTTAATATCCAAAATGAGAAAAGAAGGCAGTGAAGAAGCTTCTGCATGGCTACTTTACTCCTAATACATCAGCCTGATCATATTCTATAGAAAACCCTGGATCTACTGATTAACACCAAGTACTATACAATTGATTTAAATCCTTACTTCTTCAAGTTTGGGGCACTCGTAATTCCAGCCACAGATCTTATCATTCCCAGTGAACATCTTCATAGACATCATACAGATGGTGAGAGTCACTGTTCCCACAATGACTTCCCATGGATGAGAGGCTACAAAAAGGCCATGCATTCGGAAGAGTCTGGACAGCATTTTCAAGGCTGTTTTTCTATACTTAGCAAACCTGCAAGAAAGGAATATTTTATATAAGTACAAGATTCAGTGAAAAAAGACAGAGCTCTACACTTTCCTGCATGACATCCTTCAGGAAATAAAAGGCAAAACCACGTAAGTCAGAGATGAGTAAGGAAACTAATCTTCACTTTCCCTTCAACCTTCCATGTAAAACACATCTATTTCTAATACTCTGAAATATAATATAATCTGCTCCTGTCTTCTCAACCTTTTTTTTGTAATACACGCCTCCCTGGTTTCTTCAAGGTATTTGCCACTGGGATTAGGTCATTCATTAGAGTATGGTGCTAATAATGCCAAGGCTGAGGGTACAATCCCAATATAGACCATTCACTTAACAGCTAAACTCAATGACTCCTGCAGGTCCCTTCAAATCAGAAGATTCTGTGATTCTAACAGTAAGGCCTCTCTGCTCTCACCAGATCTCTAAGAATCTTCCTATCATACAATTTTGATACTGCTTTCATGCAAAATTCTTGTTTTTACCATCTATGTAAGCACTCACCAAATTCTGTTATTTCTCTGTACTCATTCTTCTTATGAAAAACACTGATGAGCTATAAAAATTATCAATTAGCTGTTACTGGTAATGCTCAACAGCAGGAATTGCATTTCTGACTGTGTCTTCCCTACTTCCTGTTCAATGTTATTCCGTGATACAAATTAATTACATTCAAAAATATTCCTTCTTCATCCGAAGCATGCAAGTCTTCACATAACAGTACTGTGGCAGTTCTCTTCTACCCATTACTATTCCCTGGTTACTGGTGCATTTCATCATTCCTTTGCTTCCAACAGATAACAAACATTTACCAGAATTTTTCACAGCTGTCTTTCACATAACTAACGACATGAATGTTGAACACATCCTTCAGACCACATCCTGGTCTACCTGCTCTGTGCAGGTTTATCAAAGATGTTTACTTATGCTTTATAGTATAGAAACAAAATGCCGTAACATTCTCTCTTACATACATTAGTAACTGCACTTTCCTTTCCTCGCTGCACAAAAACAACAGCTTACAAAACTGCATTCTAAAGTTCAAAAAATGCTTAATAGCCTGGCTAACAGGGAAAATCTGTAATTCAGTATTTACATGTACCAACCTAGCACTGCAAGTTTTCCATGGAGGACTGAGGGCTCTACACAAGGCCACTTCAAAGTGGATTAAAAAAATCCCTTTGTGTTGTCCTAAATGCAACAATCCATCCATAGGGCTTCTGGTATTATTTCTTTTGCTTGGACATTAAAAATGAAGGTGACAGTCAATGGAGAAAATAATAGGTCAAATCTATCTGCCCAAGTGTCCCTGAAGATATCAGAATCATCTTGGTTTCCTACCAATACCCATCTGAATCACATGAGCACCAGCAGCACTTACCTATTTTTCTTAATCCTTCCACCGTGAAGGTGTGGCAGGATGTTTGTGGTTCATGGAGTCAAATGGGGAAAATAATTGAGAAGACTGCCTTCCTTATGAACAAATTATTTCATTTCCTGATCAAATGCTTTTTAAAAATAAAAATAAAAACCAACTCCCTCCTTTTAAAGCTGATATTATCTCTTCTTTTCCCCTGTATCATATAACCTACATTCTGTTTTGTAAATTTATGTTCTTACAAAGCTGTTCCAAACTAGTATTATCATTTCTCCTCAGCACAATGGAAGTTATCTTTTAATTAGGAAAAATAAAATAAAACCCAGCCAGAAGTATACCTGTGCTGAAGATTTTGAAACAGCGCAAAAAATAGAAAAGGCATCGCAACATGCTCTGAAAATACAAATAACTCTGAATACCATTCTATTTCAGGAAAATCAGAACTAGCAGTTACTAAATGATTTTATAGAGTTCTACCAGTCCTGTACCTAGTAATACTGCTAATACAACTAATTCGGCAAGTTGGAATGATTATCTGACATTCAAAAAAACAATTAGGAGGGCTAGAAAGATTTCAGAATCTTTTCTTCAGAATTCATTTTTCACATTTACGGGAGAAAATTAATTAATTCATTTATTAAAATAATGATCGATAATATCTTACTTTTATTATTAACTGCTGCTATCCTGAAATACAGGATGCCTCATCACTCATCTTGGGGTTAATGGAGTGATACTAGCTCCTAACCTAAAGGGATTCTTTAAAGTTTTCGTGTTTATTTAACCTGCCCAAAGCACAGGGTGCGTTTTTCTATGCAGTTGACTCTTCTAGAAAATATTGATGATTTCACACACTGATCCTTCATTAGAGTCAACTGTAAAAAAAAAGCTCAGTGCATAACATCAGCTGATATCTCTGTTAAAATATTTATACACACACACTGACTTGTAGCTTGAAAATAGCAAGACGTAATGTTAAATATAAAGCTAAATTTTAACATTTATGTAATTCTGTTGAGTTTCAAAATGGTGGTTCAAAAGGAATTCTTTACAAATCCTGCTCGCTTTTGTTTCCAATCAAAAATTTCTATGAGACTAGGAAATAAAGCAATCCGTTTTGGGAATCAAAACAGAATGCAAAATACAAACAGACTCCAAACGTGACCCCCTCAAAAAATTAACCAGAGTGTAAAAAGCAAACTAGACCGGTTGTATGTAATGGTTTAGAGCAATTACCAACCACGTAACTGTACGACTAGCCTCTGAAATTCCTTAGGTTTGTCACACAGCTCTCACTATACCTCAGAGCCATCCTCTACAACACCATCTATTAGATCAGCACAAATTTCTCATCTCTTGCTATCTGACTCAGCAATACCTACAGGAATCAAGCGGCAAAAACAGCCAAGCGAACACCTGTGCAGAGTACACCTGGAACGCACATGACAGCACAGAGACCCTGACATACTGCCAGGGAGGGAGTTTTTTCAAGGAGGGGGAAGCCACCCCCTCGCAAGGCCCATCGCTGCAGCCCCCGTGAGAAACGCGGGGGGCTCAGCCCTGCTGCGGTGCGGCTGGGGCCGCCCCACAGCCCGCGGGCAGCACGACGGCGTCAAGGCACCGGGACGGCGACACGGGCATCCGCCGCACGCCACCCAGGGCGGCGGTGAGGCGGGGCAGACACCGCTTCCTACGCGCGGCGATGGCGACGGCGCCTTTCCCGTCCCGCACCGCCGCCGCCACCGGCCCGTTCTCCGAACAGGCACTTGGGGCTCGGAGCCGGGGCCCGCCCGCCGGGCACGGCGGACCCGTGTC
>VXAD01008712.1:202923-235895 GCA_013399195.1 Dicrurus megarhynchus
CGCCGGCGCCGCCATCGCCCGATCGCGTGGCCAATGGCGAGCGCGCGGCACGCCCCGCCCGTGGACGTCACCCGCAGAGTAGCCGCGGCAACGGCCCGGCGAGCGCCGCGCGGCCCCACGCGCCATCAGGAGCGGCGAACACGCCATCGCGCCATGGGCCGCCCGCCAATGGGGCTCCGCGCTCCCCGCCCCGCGGCCTCTGATTGGGCGGCGGTAACGGCTCCTTTGCATGCGCTGATGGAGCGCTGCCGCCGCCTCCCGGGCCCGCCCCGCGGTCGGGGCCCGCGGTACCGCCGCGCCGGGACTCGAGCGAGCTCCCCTGTGCGCCTGCCTTACCGCGCGGTGATAACGCGCTTTGCCGAGGCGTTAAAAGCGTGGAAATTCCCAGCTCCCGCTTGTGGGAAGCAGCGGTGCCCCTGACTCCCAGGGGGAAAAAAAAAGGCAAAGCAATGTATTTGTATTTGTGGCTTTCGGCCAGAGAGGATGTGCAATTTTTGGTTCATGAAGCATGAGAGACCCACCTAGACGCGTTCCTGTGTAACCTGTGCTAGGTGACCTTTAGATGATCTCCCGAGGTCCCTTCCAACCCTAACGATTGTGTGATTCTCTTGGGCACCGAGTCGGGTGGCTGCAAACCAGCACTGCAGGTTGGCAGGGCCGTTCCGTGTTTCTGAGGCTGAGCATGTTCAACTGCGAAACAAATACCTGCAACGGTTTTTGCAGCGGATGATCCGCGCCCTGGCTTTCCCCAAACTGCATCTTACATGTGCGACCTCACTTGGAAATATTTCTAGTAGCTCCACATGACACTGTGCCGTGAAGCATTAACGTGATCTTCAAAAAAGGAAGTGCTGATGAAAAGGTTTCTGAAGAGCTCCACCCAAAGTAGATGTCAGTGATGAAATCGTGCTAGCTCAGTCTTTTAACATGTAAATACACTTTTCATTCTCATCTTCGATGGGATGTTTATAAATCTTAATTTACTGCTGCATATCCATCTTGCCTGATAGCTTCTTTCTCAACACTAGTGTTTTTTTCAGTATCTCACCTTTATTAGCTGAAAAGTGTAAAATATTAGCAGTGAGATTTCTGGACTCGTCTGTTACTATGTGCAGCAATTGCTGTAACTGCATACGCATATGACTAAGACAAAGCAAAACAGCAATTCACACAGTTTCAACAATTATGTATAATTCATATATAATTTAAGATGATCTTTAGTATCTTTGCTCTGTTTCCCACTTTTTCCATGAACATGATTTGGCAAATACTAAAAATGCTAATTTTATCAAGGTCATTGGGAGCACGAGTCACTACGGTGATTTGGCATTTGTAGTCTCTGCAAGTACATGACACCACTTGTGCTGACACTGAGTTCTTGCATCGGTAGCTCTGGCGGTGGCCTGCCTGCAGCCAGGCCTCGTGCTGGGAGAGGCCACGGCAGCAGCGCTGCCCCACTGCGCAGGAGATGGCCGGCAAAGCTGAGCCAGAACGGCTCTGCCTGAGGGAAACGTTGTAATTCACAGACCATCACTGAAGAGTGCTACTGCAAACGCCGAAAATACTGTCAACAAATAATTTGGTTACCTCAAACTTGTTCCCACTCTTGAGCACATGAACCATTAATCGGTAGCAATGAAGTAAGCTACTGTGAAAAACGAAGTTCACTCTCCTGTTAAGATTTAAAAGTTTAATAAAGGACAATAAGGGGCAAAGATAATAAAGCAAAAATCACAGCGCTGGGTGCTTTTGGCGCTTAGCCAAGAGCACACCTGTGGCCTCTAAAATGCCCTTTTTATACACCTGAAGTATTACATATTTATCAACAATTATGCATATTCATAAACAATTATACATATTCAAAACCCTTTCCAGTAACAATTCAGAATGGAATCTTGTTTTTGATAGTTCCCGGAATCGATCCCACAGGTGATTGCATATTCAAACTCTTTCGAGTAACCACTCAGAATGGAATCTTGCTTCCAGCAGTTCCCAGAATCATATTCAAACCCTTTTCAAGTAACCATTCAGAATGGAATCCAGGCAAATAGTTCATAAGCATAGCTATTTCTAAGTTTTTTTGTTAAATGAAACAGTATTTAAGAAAACACATTCTCACAACAACGCTACCTTATATATCATATTTTACATATAGCATCTATTTGTGGCAGAGCCACTGTTACATCACTTATTTTAACATTTGCAAAAAGCCAATATTATAGCATCCATTTATCACAGCTACTTAACCATGGCCAGAGAAGTGTTGCCAGTTTAGGGGCTTTCTAAACACAGACACAAGGCCTAGTTTAGAAAGGAGACATTGTTTATTCTGAGCAGGGTATAAGGTGGAGTTTTCCACAAATAAAGCACATCAATTCTTGAAACTTCGCACTCAATATATATATATATATAGTAGCAAAAAAAGAAAACACAGTTCATTGGTTACAAGTTAGTTCCCTTATTAATTAGTATTCTACCTTCTATTGGTTGAATGATTCTCTTGTTTCTCGTGCCAATATGTCTGCATGCTCACCTGTTCTCAAGTAGGTGGTTTTCTTGAGATGGTGGTCTGTGAGTCAGTGGTCGAGATCTCCCACTGAAAGACTTAAGAGCCTGTGAATTGGCACCAATCCCTTGCATACAAACAGCGCACGAACGAGTGGTGCCAGCCAGGTGACAACAGGCACAGCAGGACCCAACAACTCAACAGGAACTTTTTGTCAGGACCTGTAGTGATAGGAAAAGGAGTAACGGGTGCAAATGGACAGAAGGGAAATTTAGGTTAGATATTAGGAAGACATAGCTCCTGTGAGGGTGGTGAGACATTGGAGCAGGTTGCCCAGGGAAGCTGTGGATGCTCCAACCCTGGAGTGTTCAACGCCAGGTTGGACAAGGCCTTGAGCAACCTGGTCTGGTGGGAGGTGTCTCTGCCCGTGGCAGAGGATGTTTGGATTAGATTTTTAAGGTCCCTTCCAACCCTTTAACATTCTATGATTCTAAGACCCGACTATGTGGTAAAAGCCCAAGTAATCCTTCCTTCCGAGTCCCTCTCTTTGAGGCTGTGCAGCCTTTTTCACTGATAAAGCAAGACACTCTTTCACAACCCCCTTCTCACTCCCTGTAACTCTCTGGGCAGATGACCATTTCTGACGGTTGAGATGTCAGCGTCAGAAGCGCACAAATTCGGAGAAGTGAGCCCCATCTGATGACACACAGCACGGTGTTTGTTGGGGCTCTGTGGTTCTGGTGAGGGGCTGCGAGGCCGGTGCCGCCCGAGGGGCAGCGGGACGCCGCCACAAGATGGCGGCCGCAGCTGAGGGGGACGGGCGGCCGCCTGAGGAAGCGCCGGGGGAGCGGAGCGGCCGCACCGTGGAGCGCCGGGGGAGCGGCGGCGACAGCGACACGGACAGCGACGAGACCGTCGTGGAGGGCTCTGTGGCGGAGAGTGATGTGGAGGAAGAGGAGTTCCGTAGGAGGAGGTGGTAACGCGGTGTGGCTGCGAGCGGCACCTGCCCCACCTGTCTGTGCGAGGGCGGCGGCTGAGGGGGCCGCTCCCGAGCTGAAGGATTTTGTTTTCTCCTTTCCCTACCCCCTTTTTTTTTTTTCTTTCTTTTTTTCTTCCTTCTGTTCAGAGCCGTTTTACATGCTCTTAGACCCAGTATTTCTTACCTCTGCGAATAGCTCCAGTTTTTTTTTACACACCTTGTGTGCCTTGGAGCTTATGCCTCCGGACCCACCATTTTAGTAACATTTTAGTCAGCAGAAGTGAAATGTCCCAGAAAACACCTGAGAGAAAATAAACGCTATTAAATACAGTTTGTGCTGACTCTATTTCCCTGCAGCTTTGCTTTGATGTCATTTTCATTCCTTTAAGACATGGCAAGGATTTGAAACCACATGCAGATCTTTATGCTGGCTTTGTGGCATGGTAGTTCTTGGAAATACTTAAAGCAGCGATGTGCCTCACTACTTAATGGTTTTCTATGCAAAAAATCACATACATCCCTACAGTTTGGGGGTTTTTTTACTGTTTGTGTCAGCAGTCGCCCAGGGGTGTCCCCACTGCAGAGGCAGGGATGGGTGTTTTCAGATGCCCTTTGAGTTTATAGGACTGTAATGCTTACAACTGCTTAACGACCTTTTATTTTATTTGTTTTGCAAAGGTTGGCTTTTCTTAACAAGGACATTGCTTTAACAACTGAGATAAGTACTAATAAAGGTAGGACAGACTCTTTTTTCAGTCTGCATTGTTTTTTTCCTTAAACTGTTGGTTACGATTTTGCCTAAGTCCATGTTTAAACTTGGGTGTTGCGTGAAGTTCATTCTTAGGAGCTAAGTGTGCTCTTTTATTACGTCCATAATTTTAGCTCATTTTTTAAAGTATTCTTCGACACATTTTTAATATTTGATTAGGTTTGCTCTTGAATACTCTATTCTTCCTGTGTACTATGACTGAGAGTCCCTGGCTTGGGAAGTGTTTGAGCTATATATAAGAATGTCCTTTTTATTTACATGTATATATTTGTATATATGTGTTTGAGCAGAATAAAATAAATGGATTCTATATGTATAAGTCATATGTAACTCTAGCTGCTTATGCTATTTTAGAAACCCCTTTTATATTGTTAGTATATCCATTCTCTTTAACATAAAAACTTTGAGTAGGGATATTTCAGTGCATTATGTTTAGTGTATCATTAAATTACTTTCAGCATAAATGAATGCGCGCTCATTTAAGGTTTTAAAATACTTGCTAATAACTCCCGTAGAGCAGACTGCATGAGCAAGCATGTTTTAGTTACATAACAGTTTCACTGTACTTCCTTGGCATTTTTATATAATCCATTTGACTTGCATCCTATAGGTTTTATTTCACCAATGTTTCAGGCTGGGTATTCTTTAAGTGACACATGGTGTTCTTCCAGATTCGGTTGTGTTTATCTTTTTGCCAGTTTGAAGATCTGAGTGGACCACAATTTTTTATCAACCTTCTCTGAGTTAATACAAATCTTATCTTCAGCCCACTGAAATCTGAAGAAACTCCAGTGGCTGTGATTTCCTAATGCTGAACCTTTTATAGTCGCTTAATAGTTTTAAGTGAGGAGAGAAGCATCATCCCATTTTGAACTTCCCTTTCGTTGTCCACTGGAATTAAATCCTCGCAACATTCAACATACATGGTTTGAGGCATGTCTGTTTGACTCGGTTCAGTTTGTGGAATGGGTATTTGTCTGAGAGTTGAGTGGGGAGTTTTTGTCTCTGCAACTGTAATAGATTGTGATATTTTTAGCATTCTGCCTGCATCATATCATATTTAGTAAGTTGGAATTAGAATTTCATCATTCATGTTTTCATGCATACTTGTATAGTAGTAATTTGGTGATGAGATACATAGTGTAAATACTAATTTGATTAGTGTTTTATTAGTGTCAGTAGAAACATCTTAGTTTTCAAGCATAGGGTCCAACCTTAAGGGTTTCTCTCTCTTTTTTTTTTTTTTTTTTTTTTTTTTTTTTTTTTTTTTTTTTTTTTTTTTGAGAGAAGGTCTTCATTTGTGTAGTCATTAAGGGAAATCTGCCATCTAGGAGTACAAGTATATTTTTAGTCATATGGATCAGGCAGGTTTTCAAAATAGCAGTTGTTAGTTTAAAAAATAAGAGGAAAGACTTAATCTCCAATGTAAATTCAGGGAGGGTCCTGGAACACTAGGTGAAATAAATTTCCACTGCTGGCTGGTTTTATTAATTTCTGTTTCATTCATGTAGTTTCAAAATCTAGTGTGATAGACTATTTAGCCACTTGAATCCATTGCATATCAGAAGTTTTGATGCATGTAGCTCAGTTACTGAGTTATGTAAAATGTTACACAATTATGGAAGATTACAAAGAAATTAAGACAATCAAAATGTTAATTACTGGGGATTTTATTGTTTGCTTTTTTTTTCTAGGAGCTTTTTCACCAGAAATCTGTTTTATACAGAAATTTAGTGACCACACGTATTATCATAAGGAGGAACAGATAAATCCAGTAAGTCCAGCAATGATAATATCTTCTCTAAGCATATCTAATGAGTAATTATTAATAAACCCACTGGGCCTCCCCTTGATTATATGCAAAAGAGTCCAGTAGCTTACAGTTTCACACCCAAGTGAATTGGGTTTCATCTTGTCACCTTTGTAGCACTTAGTCTGCAGGAATGTATCAAAGACTGTTCTCTGTTCTAATCATGAGATTATAACCTTTCAAATTTGAGGAACAAGCGCAGGACAAAGAGGAAGAAGTTGTGGAGCACAGACTTTTTAATATGTTCCCTTCAGGAGCTGGAGGATAATCATCTGGGTTGACTGTGCCAGAATACACCCTGGGTTGCTCATAATGAGATTAGCTGTGATCCAATGATTGATCAATTTTTTCTTTCAAAAGATGCAGAATAAAATGTGTACTTGCATGATGATGGGGTAATTATTTTACTCTATGTATAATTCTGTATTTCCTAATCTGCTAATTATCGTAACTTTTAATGTATTTACCATGGTTGGTAGTTAGCCCATAAACTTCTATTCAGTTGAGCAATTAGTTTTCCACCTGCATATGACAGGGTCATGAAACAATTAGAGACAAACAAGTTCTCTGCTTTTAACTGTGACTGTTACACTGACTTTAGCCTGGATTCACCAGTCTGAAGCCCACGATATGTGTATCCTCATTCCAGTAAGAGAGGTTTTTTAAAATGAGCTAGACTGCCTCCTACATGACAAAAGGTACATTGAAAAAAGACAAGCTTTCTACTGAAGTGAATGTTTTTACAACTCATTCTAGAATTGCAAATAAATTTGTCTCGGCCGACAGTGTGGGAAACAGTGAACAAAATCCAAAAGATGCTGTTATTTCAAAAACTTCTCTCCATAACTTTATTTTGCTCCTTGCATGTCTGAGGGTTGTCTTGACTGAAGTTTATCATTATTTTCTAAGGATGGAGGGAATGAGAGAAATGCACATTTGCTCTTTCCCTTTTCCCTCTGGGAGATGATCTGACTGTTTCTTAACCTTAGTCTTTGGTTTTGTGGTTCTCACCAGATTAGCCAATCCAAGTTAAGGACAAATGCCCAGTCCACTAAAGAAAAAGGCAGAAAAGCAAAGAAACCTAGTACTTTTCACCAAATAGTTTGGGCAGTTCTTAGTATTTTTTGCTTTGGTGAAACCTGTGTAGCAAGACACTGGCAGCTTGGTCGTGTAAAGCTTGGGGACAGTATAAAATTTTAAGTTCTTACTGAATACTCTAAGGAATGGCCGTGGCCTGTTGTCTTTGATACCCACATGTGTGCATTGCACCAATTCAAGAGCCAACATGGAATGTACTTTCATAGAAGCTTTCCTTCTACTCTGTCCTCAGAAATGATCATATATGAATAAAGCATTTAGATGTGATGTGATATGGTGTTTATACAGAGTGGATGGCTGTGAATGTTTTCAGGAAATGTAACATCTGTTCCAGTTGTTCCAGAGAGTCTTAGCTTTCTTTGTACTTCAGATGGGTTGGGGGAGACTTAGGATATGCAGTCCTGTATTTGATTCCATCATGTAAAAAATTGTAATTAAGAACTTTCCTCTACCAGAGATGCAGTAGACATATATACAGATTTTGTAGGATCCAGGTTCTTTTCAACAGGTCATTTTCATTATCTGTTAACATGCTATTCTATGGCTTGTTCAGACAGGTGTAATGATTGTTAAGTCTGTGCTTTCCCTTTTTTATGCTTTTTTTTCTTACATTGTTTGATGAAGTGCAGCAAAAGTTGTTAGGTAACACCTAACAGCTTTTATGCATTAGTCTTTTTTTGGAAAACATCCAGAGTACCCTCATATAGTTGTCTGTATAAATAAGTTTTCAAGTGAGAAAAATTATTGAGATTTTGCAAGAATTTCTTCACCAAAAATGAGGGCAGGATGAAAGGCCATTCCCAGTACTTCAGTCAGTGGCCAGGAATACTGTTTGTGTAACGTGTATGGTTTGAGAAGGTCTCTCAACCAGTGAGCAATATACTGGTTTTGCTTAGAACCTAATTTTTTAGCAGACAAAACAGCTTCTTCTTCTGAGTTATAATGGTAGTTTACTAAAATTTTAAAACATCTATCTGAGCAATGTTAGCCAGATAGAGAGGTTTAGTAATTGTTCTGTTATTCTCCTGACTTTGCTTGGTCTCTGGATAATGTTCTGTGTAAATATTTAGGCTGACTCACCTGAAGGGACTATTTAAGCAAAATAAATAACTTTCTGGGAGCCTTTTAGCAGTCCTTGCTACTGAGCAATCCCCATGTGTTGCTCTTGAAGCCATTGTTATGATGTTTGTTCTTACTGTGTGGCCAGTACCTTGTGTAAACCAGAGAAGCTGTCACTTAGTCTCCACACCAAGGTGTTCTTCCTCAGAGTCTTCTAGTGATGTTAATGTTGTCCACTGTAAGTCAATGATTTGTTTAAAATTGCAGCCAGTGTGTGGGTAGTTCACCAGTAAACCCAGTCTTAGCTCATCAGTGAGAGAACCATTCTGCAGTTCACTTGAGTATCTTAATCGTTCCTAGTTTGTCTTAGACTTTGTATACTGGCTCCTTTTCCCATACTGAAGGATATCTCCGCATTATTGGCAAAGGCAAAAAAAGCAGATCCAAGGTCTTTGTAATAAAGAGTTGGAATTTGGCTCCTGCTGTGACATCAGTTCTCTCCTTGCCCACCTGCTCTGTCCTGTGTTGGCTTGTGGCAGCCCTGCCACTCAGAACTGGCTGATGTGCAAGTCTTGAAGTTCCTTAAATATGATATTTACCGGGATATTGAGAGCAGTATACTAAACATCACATTCTTTGGAACAGCATCCTGTCTTATTTAAAGAAAAAAAAGTAATTTTTACAAAAAAAGATTAAAACTGTGAATTGAAATGAAAATACCTTGTGTTTTGGTCCTTTGATGTATAAAGCATCTTAAGTTTGAAGCAATTGTATCTTGCTTGCAACAGTTTGTTTTCTTTGTGGGTGAATGTTTTCTTCTATAGTCTTGATTTATTTTTCAACATTTTTGTCAAAGAGTAAAAATAAAAAAAAAGAATTAAGCAGAATGCTTTTGTATATTAGTAGTAATCTATGTAATGATTGGATCTAAGACTTCCATTTCCCAGCTAAATTACACAAGGAAGAAGATAATCTTACAATAAAGCTGAGAAAATACGTAATTAAGTACTTTGTTTAATAACTTGTTAGTTTTTTTCTTCTTTCAGATACTTCAAGAGGCATACACATCTGACCAGTCTCAGTCTCTATTGAAGTGAGTATATTATATCACACAGGAATTCCAGTCAGACATAATGTAATTAAATAATTCTGGTTTATATATATATATATATATACACACATATATACACACAATATACTTTTTAATGTTATTTTATTCCCACTGTTCTATTGAGAAACAGTTTTCTTGTTTGCTTAGTGAAGGATCTATATTTATGTTGGCAGTAGTTCGGAGTCCAATATGGATCAAGCTGTACTTGGATTTATTTTTGTTGATGATACTACCTTAAATGGTTTAAGAACATAACCAACAAGAATAACAGAACTTGGGGAAAACCATTAGACAAATAAACAAAAGCCTGTAATAAATAATATTAAGGCTTTTCTTCCTGAAAAAATTTCTATGAAATCTTTCCAGAATCTAGAAACTACGGAAAGATTTCAGTAGAAGATAGATTTATAACAGAAATATAGAAAGAAGTAATAAAGACTAGAAAAAGCCATTTTTTTCACTTAGAGAACAAATGTGCAAACATAACTGGCTCCACGTAAGAAATCCAGAAGTCTTATTTATTGCATGTCCATGTAAAGAAAAGTATACCTCTAAAATAACTGCAGCTGTTTCCACAGATAGTGGCCAACTCAAAGTACTGTAAAAATTTTCATAAGATGAGCAAATTACAATTCCTTAAGAACTTTCTTATTGTATTATTTAATTCTAGGGGTTGGATAAACCATTCATCAATTACTGAAAATACTTCTAAGCCTGGTTTTTCATTAAATTCTGCAGAAGAAGAACAGCAGAATAATTCTGTAGGTATGTTGCATTTGTACAAAACTAGGAATTGCTCTAGCTGTGGCAAAATCGTTTAAGAAAATAATTTGAGAAGCTGAAGATGAGTATCCATGTAGGTTTACATAGAATCTGACTATACGTGTTTTTTACAACAGTTGTTCAGTTTTTGTAGTCATGGACTGCAAGTTCTGTTTTTGTAAGTATTCTGTTAGAATTGTTTGAAGAAATAACTGTTTTCTCAAGCCAGTGGTATATATCCAGTTTAAAATTATTTCATTGCCGTGGAATTTTCTGACAAAGGTTACAGGCCACATGGTGGTTACAGGCCGCATGGTGCTTAAATGCCTTATGGATATGTAAGGTAAACAGGTCGTAGAAGCTTCCTACTTGCTTCTTTCTAACATATCCGGGAATCAGAGGCATCTGTAAGAGAAGAGAAACAAAATGCTACTATTCCCCAGATCTGTATGTCATGTGCTGCTACTCAAGTTGTACTTCCATTCCTCAGTGCTCCCAGGTGTGCAGGACTGTCCCATCTGTTTTCCTGTCTTCCACTTGAGCTTATTTTTGGTAATCCAACAGAAAAACATTCACTTTATTTCTGATTAGGAAATTGCCAGGGAGTCACATGAATGAAACAGGGTGATGAGAGCAGGGGTCTGGAGTCATCCCTATCCAGAGGCAGTAAGTTACTGGATTGCTTTAGCAGTATTGTCTAACTGCACTGTAGTTAGAGAGGGCAGAGGATAGGTCTCATCATGTGAAATGGGTGGCAATTCCACCTGCTGATAGTCTTTGGAAACACAGGACTCTAAACCACAGTGAAGAAATGTGACAAAATAGCTCTGGGATATAATTTGGTGACTAACAGAGCCTAACTAGAAATTTTATTGTCAGTTCCACTTAGGGAACATGATTATAGTAATTTTTAAGGTTTGAAACTTAAGCCTTAATTAGGAACTGATGCCATTTTTTTTAGAGATGATGAGAACTTTTGGAAGTGGAAAGTAAAACTGAAATATTTGTCTACTCCCCTCAATTTAGATATCAAATTGAATGGATTTCAGAAAGATTCAGAAGAAAAGGTAAGCAAACACGTAGCTGTTGACACTGACACTGAGCACATTAGGTGAAAAAACTTTAAAGCTAAGCTTTATTTTCTGTTTTTTTGGTAAGAACTGTAGTTGCTAAGTTTGCAGAACACAAAGGGTAGAAGCACAGCAGTGAGGTGGGAAAGACATCATCATGAGACAGAATCTATAAGGGCTATTACTTAAACTAAAGTAATGAAGACACTTAGTAGTTTAAAATGTTTCCCACCAATGAAAGCTATGAGACAGGCATTGCATTTGGAAGGTCTCTGAGGAGAACCAGGTTATCTGTAACTGTCCTTTCCTTTGGGAGAGTGTTACTTGTGGCCAGAAGTAGATAGTAGCAGAGTTTCTGCTGTGAAAGACTCTGCTTAATGTGGATATCATATTATGACTGTTCCATTTAGTCCCATTGATTTGTACCTACAAATAAAAAGTTAGGATTCTATATAAATTGATTTTACTTGGCCTTTTTCAAGGATCCTGACTGAGGTTTATGTCAGGGAAAAAGCAGTACTTGGTAGAATTCACCAAAGGCAGATTTGAGACCAGTATTGATACTGAAATTGGCCAGACAGGAACTTTCTAACATAGTTTTGAGTATTAGAGAGCAGGCATTCTTTACTGCAGCAGTGGTCACTTGGAGGATCATTCCTCCAACTGAGTGCCCTGAGCATCCAGTGAACAGAGTGTTTATCTTGCACACTGATCACACATTCATTAGCTATTCCCCCTTACTTGATGTGTATCTTATTACTTCATTTTACATAGTTGCACCCCTTATCAGAAGTCCTTACATGGTTCTTTGGGGTCTTCCTTGGTGTTTTTCAATGTCCCGTGTCCTTTTTAGGTGCCTGTTCCTTGACCCCTGCTTTTGAGTAAGCACAGTATCATTGTTTCGCATAACTTCTACTTTGTCAGCCTTGCAGAACTGAGCTGGCATCGTGCTTGCCTTTTGCATGGCTTCTGTTTGCCTAAGTTACATTCTTTATCTATTTCTCCAAGGCTGTGCTGTTCTATTCTACTGTTCTTATCAGAGTAAAATGCGGTTCTGTTCTACTGTCCTTCTTGTTCATGTCTTCCAGCAAGTACGAGCGATGACAGGGTCAGGTATTTCATCTCAGAACAAAGGGAAAAAGTGAAATCTCCTAGGAGATTCTTTTCTGAAAAATATGCAACTATTAATATAAAACTATAAGTTTATTAAATGAAACATTCTCATTGTACAGAATTAGTACAATAGAACAAACTCTAAAACAGAGCCTTGAAACACAGATTGCCTATTATTAATAGCCTCTGGAGAATAGGCAGATTGAACGCATTGAGAGTATCTCCAGAGAGGATATTTTAGGAACCTGGAGTAAGAAGGCTGGAAATAATCACTGCAGTGAATTTTACTTTTTGGTTATTGGCTGATGTTCGCACTAGCAAGATCTGAGTTCTGCAGAAGGATCTTTAGTGAGATGAACCAATGGTCGTCACAGGCTTCCATGTACTGATTTGATGCAAGGTCAGGACAGACAGACACCTTGACAATCAGCAGTGAGTCACTGAATATCTTGGTTTTGTGTATCCCTGAAAATACAAAATAAATCTGTAAATTAGGATTATCTATGCATAGAATTCTGACACCACACAGTTAGTCTTGCTGAGTTTTCTTAGTTTTGATGATGTAGCAGCATTGATTTCTGTTGTGGTTAGTCTGTCAATAGTCTTCATTAGTGTTCAATGTCTTCATTAGTGGTCTGGAAAATGGAACAGACTGCATCCTCGGCAAGTTCAGAGATGGTACTGGGAAGAATGCCTGATAGACCAGATAGCTGTGTATTGTCATTCATAGGAACCTGAACAGATTGGAAAACTGGATGAAGAGGAATCTCATGAAATTTATCAAGGGGAAATGCAAAGTTCTACATCTGGGGAGAAATAACCTCAGGCACTAATACAGCTTGGGACTAGCTGACAGGAGAATAGTTCTGCCCGAGAAGGACTTTGGAATCCTGGTGGACCCTCTACTCTGCTCTTGTGAGACTCCACCTGGACTACTGTGTCGGGTTTTGTGAAAATGTCACATTTAATACTTGAATTTCAGTTGACATTGGGGTTTTTAGGATCTTGGAAAATTTCACCTGCCCTTCAACAAATGCACTGGGCATTTTTCTTGGGAAATTTCTAATACATATACATGCTGTTTATACCGTAATTCTTCAAGTAGAGAAAGTTACGCCAGTGGAGTTGGGGTTTTCCCCCCAGTTGTTTAAGGTCTGGATGAATTAGAGAAGTGATGTTAAAATAAAGTGTAATTCAATAAAGCAAAGTAAGAAGTAGTCAGTACTTAGAAAAAAATTGGTGCACGTGTAAAAGAGAGGAAATAGCTGGTGGAGGAATAATTTTTCCGCAAAGAATCAGGGGTTTATACTGGCTTGCAAACTGAATGTGAGTCTATGCTGCCCTTTCTGCCTTACTGAGTGTGAGCTTTATCTAAATCATGTCACTAGTGGTTAAAGGTTTCTTGCATTGCCCAGTACTGCCACTTGCTGGCAGCAAGACTCTAAAAATGCATTGAAAGAGATTTTTCTTAGATCCAGTCTTTCTAACTACGAGCATTATTATATACAAACGTTATATAGAAAAAAAATATAGTTTAGGTCTGTAGAAGCATCAAATTTTTTTCTGCAGAGCATTTAAAACAGAGATAGGTAAAAAATGGAAAAGCTATTTCTTCATGTAAGAATGGGTGCTTCTGTTGAATGTAGCTCAAAAGGATTAGAAAACCAGTATCAATATTACTTTTCCATGAACAATTATGATTTTGTGTTCTCTACGCAGTGTGGAAACCACACCATGCAAACTTCTCAAAATCCTCAGGTTTTGAACTGGTGTTTGTGAGACACAAATCCTCCTACCTGTATTGGATCCACATAAACACATAATCAAAACTCCTATGTTGTTTTACTAACAATGTATTTTAAGTTATTGTGATGATGTTCACTTTCATTATTTCCATGTGACAGAAACGTTTAATGACTTTCTTTTAAAGCCTTGTAACACCCTCAGGTTATTGGCAATGGCATAATATCTTCGACTAGAACAGATTTAGTCTCTTTTGCTCTGGATTTTCACTGCTATAGAAGTCAACAGCTGAAGTTGAAACTTCTTTAGAAACTGAGAGCTCAGTCTAACTCTTGTTAATAGATTGTATGAAGGAAGCCTTTGTGTCTTGTAGATTTTGCAAAAATTGATAATAAAATGTACACACATATCTAGAAAGAGAGATGACTTCTAAAGTAAATGTTAGTTAAATGCTTTTTAGAAAGAGTTGCTCCATTCATTTTTGTAAACTTTTTTATTTAATTTTTAGATATCACAAAAATTAAGTAATGAAGATTGCTTTCCAGAAATAAGCCTCTGTCTAGATGCTCCTGTCGAAGACATAGTAACAGTTCTAAAGGAACAGACACCAGGAGATACATTTCCGCATGTTTTAGATAATTGCCGCAGAACCTGCATGACCATTATTGGCACAGATAACACAGCAAAAGAGCATTCCCTTAATAATGATACAGATCTTTCACTGTCATCCCCAGGGAAGATTTTCATGGATGTATTTACTGAACAGAATATAGAGAGTAGTGAAGTTGACATCAGTGTTTTGTTGAGATACCCTAGTGATTCTGAGAGTCTTAAAGTTAAAAACCCATTGCCTGACAATTTAGAGTGTCAGGGTCATGACTATTCCATCGATCCATCAGCAGCTGAGAGCTGTGATGCCCTGCCAGTACTGCTTGTGGCACCTCTGAATGCCTTGTCAGGATCAATGGTACAAGCTGCCACTTCTGCAGTGTCAAATGAGAGACAGCTTAACGCCAAGGAAGAGCAGGTAAACTCAGAACTCAGTGTTCTGCAGCTAGATGATGACTGTACGCAAATAACAAATGTGATGGAGCCTCAACCTGCTACAATTCAGATGGAAGAAATAAATGCCTTCACAGGATTTAACTTGCAGAGCACAACGAATGAGCAAGTATACCCACAGTTTAATTCATATTTGAAATTTTATGTTTATCATAAAGTGTTATATAAAGTAGCCAAATTACTTGAAGATGGGTATCTTAGTAAAGAATAAACTAGCATCAGTAATTTGCATGTTTAAATAATTTGAGTTGTTTTTGTTTTAAAAGTCCGGTACTGTATTTCCTGTTTGGATGTATCCATGTTATGAAAATAGCTGAGCTTGCTGGGACAGGAAATCCTAGTAAAGTTAATTTATTGACTGATGTGGACACCTAGAATTACCATGGGATTTTTAAAAACTCTTGGACCCCCTGTACGTCTTCTGTGTCTCATGTTCTCTCCAAAACACTGTTCCGTTATTTCATTGTAGCATACCAACATAAACCAGCCAGTTCTGTTTTTGATCCAGGCAGTAGTGTGCTGTTTCCTTTTGTCATAGTTCTCACTGCTGTAACGTGTAAATGCTTTGCAAGTATTACAAAATAGATTACAGCTATGTCTTTCCTGTAGACTAGGAAGACTATTCAATGAGGATTTTTTTACACATCTGTTTGGAAGTGTATTTATTGTGCTTAGTTCTGCCTATGCAAGACATACTGAAAAAACTGAGGCATGTGTTTATGTTCCTGTCCTCCCCTGAAGAAGACGCTATGTACGGATACAGCATGTGAACCTTCATGTTACTTTGTATGCTGTGAAGGTGTTTTGTAACAGGTCATTTCTATTCAATAACACCAATGCAAAAAAATGCAGAGGAGCATGAAAGGAAAGCCAAAATCTCTTCTTGTTTAGATCATAATAAGGGAAAGAGAAGGGCAGATAGGAGATATAGGTTTATGCTGCAGAGTATATTAAGCATCTCTTGTAAACCTGTAACCTGATTCTCTGCTCTGTATTGTCTTTGAATAATCTGGAGCTGCCAGTCAATGATCAGTCATATAAAGCTGGCTATTTCAGGTGGTTTTTCAACCACTTTACTTCCCCACAATGGCATAAAGCACCTGAAAACTATAGGTTAATTCTGTCTTTTCCTAGTAGTATTAATTGAATATATCAGCATGTAATTAAATGTGCCAGAAAGATGGCTAATTTCAAGATGCTGAAAGATCTGTAGGCCAGTTGTCTCAGAACCACAGCACTTTATAAAGTGCTGCATTAGTATTTAGTGAAGTATTGATATCTGAAATTTGTAGCACAGCTGTGTGAAGATTAATGTATAGATTTACTCAAAATTGCAGTTAAAATTGTGAAGCAGTCTTGTGGAAGTGGAGATCTCTAACCTCTTGTCAAATAATAATCAACTTCAGCTTTTCTTTATGCCTTTTTCTGGTGTTCTGGAAGGCAGAAAGTAAGGAGACAATTGACTGAGAAAAAAAATCTTGGTTAATTTGTTAGTAACTGTTGAAGTTAACAGTATATTGTTCACCATGGTCTTTTCTCACCCTTCTTTCTTCAGAGTATTTTTGTGGTGAAACAAGTATCCAAAAGAGGAGAGCCTGTACTGAGTTGTAGAGGCAATCAGGATGCTGAATATCCCATATATTTTAGTATATGGTCTCTTATAAAGCAAGTGTGGGGTTTTTTTCTTTGAAATGTTTTCTTCTCTAACCCTGCTCCCATCGCAGATGTGGATCCATGGAAAGTATTGCTATGATAGTTTTCTAAGCTAATATATTTGATTTTCCCCAGCTGCCGTAGGATCAATAAGGTTGGAAAAGACCTCTGGGATCATTGAGTCCAGTTGTCCAACCATGAGCCACTGTGTTTACCACTTAACTGTGTCCCCAAGTGCCACACCCACATGTCTTTTGAACACTTCCAGGGATGGTGATTCCACCGCTTCCCTGGGCAGCCTGTTCCAGTGCCTGACCACACGTCCAATGAAAAAATTCTTCCTCGTACCTAATCTAAACCTTCTCTGGCACAGCTAGAGGCCACTTCCCCTTGTCCTATTGCTTTTCACCTGGAAGAAGTGACCAGCCCCCACCTCACTGCAAACTCTTTTCAAGTAGTTGTAGAGAGCAATAAGGGCACTGCTGAGACTTCTTTTCCTCAGGCTAAACAACCCCAGATCCCATGTTAATATGCATTGTCTCTTGACCCAGGGGGACCACTTCTAAGAAGGCAGTTCCCCTCTTCAGTAACCTCTCTGCTAAATATGTCAATTAAAAAAATTAATCAGCGCATTCTCCATTTCTGTTTGTATCCCAAGAAAGGACTAACCAGTTCTCCCACATCATTGTGAAAGAATTTCTGTGCATATGTGCTGAGGGTGTGTCCTAAAAGCTTTCAGCATTACTCAATTATGTAATAAACTAATGAGTACCCAGATTTCAGGATCTTGAGTGACACATAGCAGCATGTCACACTCACATGGCTAAAACAGTGAATAAACTCAAGTAAGTCAAATTAACTTCCATGTGGTGACCTATCTTTAGGGTGGGATTAGAGGTAAGTCTTTGGTATACATGAGTCATTTAGGTTCCCCTTTGCACAACATAGGATGAGGTGAATCACTATAATCTCAGAGTAGCTCTTCCTTTTTACAAGTGGTGGAGTAATGAGGATGCCTAGTGTCATCTATATGCCTGGATTTTAGGAGGTTGAAGGTAAATGAAGTGAGTCTCATCTGTAGTGGCTGTAGCTCAGGGATGGTATATCTTTAGAAATAAGTGCTCAGCTGGGAGTTACTGAACTTCAGGTGAAACATGGATCTCACCTTGTGTAAATTCTTAGGCTTCTGCAACAGTGACATGGGATGGGCTATCTTAAGACATCTCAAGCATCATCTTATTTTTTAGGACAGGAGCTCATGTCCATAGGAAACTAAAATGAATCTGTTGTCATTTCAAATGTCCAATCAAATAACTTTCAGATAGAACAGCTTTTGTTTGCTGTCATCCAGCCTAGATTTATGTTTTAAGTTGTGACTTTGAGTAGCCTAATTCTCTTGGCTAATTCTGCCAGGAACACATTGCATGGCATACTACTTCAGGACTGCCTCTCCTATGGCAGCGTCTGTCTTTCATATCTGTAGAATTCCAGTTATCCACTTAAGCAACCCCTCAATTCTCTTGTGAGCACACATGCAATTTAAAAAAGAGTGTTCTTGGAGCTCTTTTATATACAGCCTTTGTTTTAGCTTCATGCGTACCAGTTGCTTCTGATATTTCTTTTTTTGTCACAGCCTGTTGGTGGTCAGCAGAGAGAGAAAGAAGTAATTTCACTTTACTTGGATGGCACCTTTAGTGAAAAGCAAACTGGTGAGGGACATTCACATTCAGTGAAGTCTGCAGCATGTGCAGAAACAGCCCAAACAGCATCAAGGTAAGCAAGACCTCCTCAGGAAAGTACAGAGATTGTTTCCTCTCACCACCAAATACTAGAAGAGACAGCAGGAAATGGCTCACAGTGGCAGTACAACAAGAAACAAACCCTAAGCATTTTGAGTACGAAAAATTTATGCATAATAATTATTAAATTCTTTTTTTTAATATATGAACGTAATAGATACGATGCATGTGGAGTACTCATTTGTCATGTGAATGACTTTAAACGATCAAAGGTAAAGGTTTTACCTGTTATTTACGGATCTGGGAGGTAGTTTCTCTCCTGATTTACTCCTTATTTAGTACTACCAAAGTTAGCCCATGTGCTTGCCTGCTATGAGAGTTCCTTTTGAAATCAAATGCATTCATATTCTTAGGTCTACTGTAAACATTGATTTATAGAGAGAATTTTTGTTGATTCTAAGCTAATTTCTTGTCAGTAAAATTCAGATATCTACTTCTGAAGACAAGCAGGATCTAGAAACCATCAAGTGGCAAGAAATAATTCTGAATGAGTATGCAGAAGCTAATCAGAGGAGAAGGAGCAAGAGAATTGACAACAAACGGAGTAAGATACTCTATGCTGTTATCATACAGATTATTATTTGGACAACTATACTGAATCGAATATAATTCATAATTTTTCCAGTAAACTGTAGCAGGGTTTTCTTTTAAGAATATGACATAAACATTCATTTTAATAATTAAAGTTATTGATAATTTCTCTTCTTCCGAAAACTCTTATATTAGCAACCTAACAGTTAACTTGTTTGCATAAGTTTCTTAAGAATAATGAGATGGTTTTCAGGATGCAATTTTTACTACAGTGTTTTATATGAAAAAATTATGGTGTGTTCTGAAAAGGAGAAGAGAAATGGTTTTTTGCAGAGTGAAAATGTAGGTCTTGAGCTACATTTATATATCCTTCTGCCATTTAGTATTCTGTGTGCAACATCATTGTCAGAGCAGTGCCATCCTCAAGAGCTCACCTATACAAAATAGTTTATTCTGTTTTGAATGCCTGCTGTCGTTACCCTGTCTACAGGATTATAGGGCCTTTACTACTACAGTTACAGAGTATTCTTTTGAAGTATTTTTATTTGCAATGTGCTTTGTTAGAGAGAAAGATTGCTATTTTTCATTCTTAGAAGGTACATGCAGAGAAATTCTTGACCTTGCAGAGGAATTTTGTGGGAGAATAAAGAATTTCCTCATTTAAGCACTCCAGCACCTTTAAGTTTGGGTCCTACCTGTTGGCGGTTTTTTTGTTTAAGTCCACTCAGGTAGGGTTTTTCCATTTACCTACAATCATTTAAGCATCTTACAAAGTTGTAAGTATTTGAATTGTAACAAGTACATTATAGATCTGAAAAAACATGAAGTCCACCTCCAATTAACAGAATTTAATTCTCTTTTGTAGGATTTTAATAATTCACAGTAGAAGCACCATTTTGATGAGATTTAAAGTTGAATGACTAACTGCTCATCTATTTTAAATTGACTTGCTAGTTTCCACTCAATGAACAAGTTACTGATTCTTTAGCATGGTTTCTGCAGAAAGAGTTTCACTGCCTATAGAGGTAGCTTCATGTTAAACTAATCTAGCAAGCTTACATCCCTTTCACATCAGACCTATCAAGAGCCCATTAGTCATATTAGTTTGGTAATTCACTGTAAAAACAGCCCCATTATAAGTTTTGGGTTGGGTCTGCCTGTGTCACTTGTTTTGCGCAAGGTCAGGCACTTGGAAAGCTCTAGGGAAGGCAAGTGGAAGTGAGGGGAAATAGATCCCTTCAAGGAAGATTTTAATGAGGTAAAGTGTAACATAAAACTGCACATTGTTCTGTTTGTATCTGTGCAGTCTAATCCCTCCTGAACTGCGTGGCTGGTTTAGATCAGTTCTGACTAGTGGCTGCATGTCTTAAATGATTGATATCTTGCAAGGCTGGACAAGTAGAGGAGGGGGACTGTGCTCAGCTGAGGGAAACCCCTATCTATTAGATTCTAAAAATCTACACAGAGTGAAGAATTTAAAAATGTGTGGAATTAGTCCAAGCTCACAGTGTATAGCAATGCACAAAACATGAAGATGTGTGAGTTACAGCTCTAGAAGATCTATGGGTTTTAAGGTCTATTTCTGGTGATGCTGAATTGATTTTTCCCTTTTTTTGCTTTTATATATTCTCTATATTCTTCACACATGTATTTGTAGCTCTGTAGCCCATTATTGTATTTGTAGTTAGCCCTAGTGCTTTTCCCTACCTTTTCCCTACCCTTATAGGCAGAAAGACAAAACACATTCCAGAGGCTCCAAGCTGGGGGTCCAAGGCCCCTATCCTATCTTGGTTTGTCCTGGGAGCCAAGGTTGAAACCAGCTCTTCAAGACACATTTTCATAAAGTTTAGTTCCTGTCTAAGGGGGGAGGATTTAGAAAAGAATTGAACCGGGGGGAGTTACCTCAGCGGGGCATTATGTCTCTAAATGGGGATTTTTGTCGGTTATGCTAATTTGCTAAATTTATAAAACTGTATTTGCCCCACATGGGAGTCGGCATTTTCCGTATCTGCCCCTGGAGGTCTCCAATAAAGACCAGCCTTTATATGACCTCCTATACTAATATTATCTTGAAGGTGGTTTTTTTCATTTCTAGGTTCTTTAACGCATCACTGGCACCGGGGTGGAGTTTTAGGGCCAATGGGGCACATCTGCTACAGCTTGTGGAGAGGAGCAATGTATCCAGCCTGCTGTCCTAAGAGTTTTCATTAGTAGATGAATTAATGTAGGCCTGCACTATGTTTATCTGCAAGCGGTTCTCCTGTTCTTTCCTTCTTCCCTTCTTTCTTCCCTCCTTGTTTTTTGTCAGAGGCAGTAGCCAGGATGCTCTTCTCCACAGTTTTAAGGGACACTGGAATGGCACTGCTGGTGAAGTACAGAACAGCTCATCTGTGTACTGGATATAATTTCAGCCAAGCTGAAAACTGTGATGACTGTGTAATGGGAGATAGTATTTGTTTTGTAAAATACTAAACTAAACATTAAAAACAGTCTCTTTTAAATTTTACTTTTTTTACATTTAGATCTCATATTCACCTTTCACGCATTACAGAAATGACTGAGCTAGTTGTGAAGTAATGAGAAAAGATAACCTGAGGGAGTTAATCTCAATCACTTGAGTAAAAAAGAATGGTAGATAAATTTGACTTTTAATAAAAGTTAAATTATTGAATAACTGATTGGTTATTGAAATGATCACCTTGTAATGATTTTTATGCGGAATAGTGGTTTTATCATCCATTGGTAAACAATGCACCTTGCAAAAATGTCACTAGAAAGGAAGAAGTCTGAAGTTAAAACACTTCTACATAGTCATATTTCTGTGTGCTGAATTTCAATTGGAGTTTTGTTATGAAATGCACTATGACATCTTTTATTAAATGGTGTTATTATTCAATTTGTGATGTGTTTTTTGCGATTTTCATTTTTACTAGATTGAATGAACTTTTTTTTCTTCAGAAGACTTATTTACTAACTGTAATATAAAGTGAAGCCAAGATAAAATAGAAAAGATACTTTTCTGCGCAACAGATCTTTTACATTATTTTTCAGGACGAGAAGCCTTTGGTAGGAATTCTCTAAATCCAACTCGCCCCCTTTCGCTTTCAACAATACACAGGAGGAATGTGTATGGTGAGAACTTACTGCATAGAGCTGTTATTCACCAGGACATAGATCTTGTACGTAGGATAATAAAAGCCGGTGGAAAAGTAAATGCTCAGGATTATGCTGGTAAGTTGCAGTTGTACTAAAATACTATTTTCAATACAAGTACCTGCCTATAACTAATAAAAACATATGAGTTTGTGCAATGGACAAGGCTGTAGGTTTGTGACTGGTCAATTGATTATTAAATTTTTATTGTTTTAACTTAGTACTTGTTCATGGAAAAACATGTAGACCTAGTTATAAAAGTGTACAAGAAAAGAAAATTTTGAGGGAAAAGTAAGCACTTTAAAAAGTTACTAAGTGATGCAATTAGGTTTACATAGCCTTAATTCAATGATTCCATGCATGTTTATAACAAAAAAGTCCCTAGTTAAATAATCAACTTCATAGGTTTTAAAGTTGGGGTCCATTCTTTGTCTATTTCAGTGGCTAACTTGAGACGTCAAGATGTAGATTTTCCAGTTTAATTTTTCAGGAACTTTGATTTCGCCCTCTACATCTTGAAGGAAGTTGAGCACTGTATTGAATTTTTAAAGCTGTGATTACTTGGTATTTTCCATTTTTTCTTCGTCTTGGGCAGGGAAAAAAATCTCAACAAATAGCAGCCAGCTATTTGATTCATGCAATTTACCTTACTCACTTCTGTGGGTGATACACTGTGCCAAAGACTTCACCTTAATTATTACTTGATTGTTTCAAATATAAGATTGTTCCTAATCTGCACTTCCCTGTCTCATCCATTACTCTCTGAAAAATTCCTGTAACAAAAAAGAAAATTGTTTCGGACGGCAGACTCTTCCGCTAGAAAACTTTGATCTTACAGTCTTTCCATATTGTGCTAGCAGCTAGGATTTCACAACTGTCCTGTGGGAAAGAAAAAAACCACATTCTGCAGTTACAGGCTATTGCATAATGCAAGCATATAACAGACCAAAATTAAGGTTGAAATTCTTTGTCTTCTGGGATATATTGAGAGATAGATTGGGTCAGTGGCAAATCTCAGACTTTTACAGCACAGGCATTTGAGCTAACAGTGATTTGTAGTATTCTAACTTGTGCTAGAGGCAGATGAGAAAATATTTTGTTGGTGGGGTTCAAAGCCCTCTGTTGACAGCCGAGAAGTGCTGATAGTGTGGGTTCAGCTGCAGCCAGAGTAGGCGAGTGTACTAAAGTGCACTGGTTCTAGATTTTGGTGTCACAGCTGCTTCCTTTTTCTGCCTTTGCTTGCGTATTTTGCTAGGCCACCATTTCTTCATCCCCCAGACTCTGGCTGCTGTTTTTTTGGTGCAAAAGGAGCATAGCTGTGCAAAATATCTTTTAGTTGTACTCACTGAAGAGATGGGAGGTTGACCTGGCCCTGCTTCTTTTGTTTTTGGTGAGGCAGGTGTAATCAGAAAGAAGTAGACTTACCAGACTTGTCCTTTTGCAATGCACTTTCATCTTGGTCTCTTTGGGTCATTGTTCTACCCAAACAGAACATTTTATATTCTGTTATTATATTCTGCCTCTGTGTCTGTTCACCTCCTTTAAAGCTTCCCCCCAGTGATTATCCATACCTTAGTCTGGTATTTTTTCCTTATTCCTATGTTATGGTACTCTGCTTCAGTACCTAACTGAGTTCTTGAGATCTTCTGTTGTTTGTTTTGTTTTGGGGTTTTTTCTCCTTTTTATTTCCTGGACACCAGCGTGTAGGATATGGACAGCATATTAGAGATACTGTCTTGTGCTCTAAGTTTGAGTCTTAACTCACAGTATTCCAAGGGATCTGAGAAGCAGTTGCAGTGAGACTTGTGTTTCTTCTTGATTTGGAGCATGCACAGTGTTCTTGCAGGCTCATGTTGCTAATCTCTAGTGATTATTAATTGAATGTGATGCAGGTGCAGTTTTTCTGGGTCTTATTGTTAGATCAGGTAGAGGATACATTTAACTGAGGGAGAAATTAGTACATTCCCCTAAGTGAAAATTTTATCTCCTTAACAGATTTCATAATCAGCCTAGTTACTAGGAATATAAAATATCCAGGGTTGGGCTGTGTATAAAAGAGCCTCAAGAGTTTCTCTCTCTAGTGAAATTAAGATAATTTTGCTTAATGGGACTGAACCAGTCTTATTAAGCCTTATTAATTCACATATTTAGTATGTGAATTAGGCCCTGACAACCTTTTGATAATGGAAAATTGTTGAAGAGTAAGACTATCCATGAAAGTGATCTTCTGGAGGGCACGTTAGTTTCGGAGCTGGAAAATAGGAAGTGGAAAATCTTCTGTGTTTTTCCCTTATGTCTCTCACCCTGCATGTTTAAGGACCTGATGCATGGCTATGCTAAACCCATTTCAAAGACTTATATTCTATATTTTTCCTGAACACCTCCTTCATGGAGTAGAATTTATGTCGTATAGGTTTTTTCCATATACCTGGGAGTGAATATGGAATTTCACTAGGGATTTTTCATTTATTTGAACACTCAAACCTTTCTTGGATAGTCTTAAAAATGTTTTTGTTTGGTAGTAAATAATTCATGTCTTTATTTTTGTCACTTCTTTCTTACTTTCCCTCTTCAGTATAGCCATGTAAATAAGAGTGCTGTGAAAAATTACCTTGTCCTTAAAACAGCATGTATGTTTTACTCCAGGAGAAATTGCCAATATATGGGATGAAAAATTTTTATTCTCTCCTTTCATAACAGAATTATCAAAACTAAAACTAATGTTTTTAGACCAGCATCTACTTCCTCAGTAGGTGCAAATTTTGTCAAAAGCATGAGGTCTCCCAACCCTTGTGACATTTTCATAAACATTTCTTCATACGTCTTACTGGAACACATCAGTTTTCACTATTTCGATATACTCCGTGAAGTCTTTGTCAAAGAGACAACCTAAAACTGACAAAAAATTTTCAGAAATTTTTTCACCCAAACATGCTTTTCTTTTTTGTAGGCTTGACTGCGCTACATATAGCAAGTGTGGAAGGCTTTTATGGGATAGCAAATCTGCTTTTGAAAGCAGGAGCTGATGTTAATGCTACACAAAAGGAACAAATAACACCCTTGCAAGATGCAGTTAGAGGAGGTCATTATGAGGTATATTCCAAATTGAACATGAAGAATGATTTAGGAATAGAAATTTTTGTTCTTGAGTCCAGAAGGTCACATAATGTTTCCGTATGGGCCTGGTCTTTTTAGATTATAGGTAAATTCAGGAGCTTGCGAGTCGTCTCTATCTGATTTCTATTCAAACCACTCTATGCTTAACAAGGTTTGTCCAAAAGGAGAAATTTTTCTAACTGTTTCAGACAATGGCTGTGCTACTGAGGAGTAGTTTGCTACCATTTAATACTGTTTTGTTCACTGATTTGTAATCACCCTGCAGAGTAACTTCTGACTTAAGCAGTCTTCTGGACTATTAATGACATTTTTTTCATGATTTAGGAATCATGCATCTATAGCGTGTCATCACAGCCATGCACACCCACGTATTAACACAGAACATGGAGGATTATAAAGACATAGCGTTATATTTTGTAGGGTCTTAAACTGAAAGTTAACTGAGTAGTCAGTTTGTATTATTTGTGAGATTTCTTGCCAAATGCAGTGGTTTCATAAGCCTGTGTCTGAATTGCAGATCCTCTTTCAGTCTGGCAGTGGTCACCTCCACCTATCCATCCATGCATGTTCCTAGGGTGGCCCAAATTTATGTAGGAGTTCTGTGTGTCCCTTTTATCTGCTGGCAGCTTTTTTCTATTGACCTGCACATATGCTGCCTAGTTTTTACTGTTTTCCAAGATTTTAAAGGTTTTTTTGGAGGGTGGTTAGTAAGTTTTGTTCCTAAACATTTGGTCTTTTTCTCCTTCACAACCGAGACGAGACTTACTCTGTTTCTCCCCGAAAAATCTCTCTAGAGCAAAGAGGAAGGGTGGACTTCTGGTTAATTTTTTCTGAGACTTGAGAGCCCCAAGAATGAATTGCAGCTTGTGCATCACACATTGTTGCATGTTCATGAAATACTTCGGAGTTTTGTGACTGTACCTAAGACACCCATTTCCATGGTTGTGGATAAAGGTCTCTTCATCTCTGCAAGTAATAGTTAGAGGCCAGCAACTTGAGTGATACTGGAAGAAAACTGATCTCAACTATGTCACTTGAGGCACACCAAGATTATTCAGCACAGAGCTGAGTTAAAGTTATGCAAGCTGGTATATCCAGAGGAAATGGTGCTACATGGTGGTGCTGTACTCACTCATTGCTCTGTTTACTCAGTAGCAGTAAAATTGTCTTACTGCAGTGGTCTGTCAGATTTAGTTTTTTGGCTAGCAACAAAATAGTGATAGTGATTCAGTAATATGACTTTCAGTAACATGGTATTTGAAGCTGTGTTTTTCAAAGCTACCTTCTCTGCATGAATTTATTACTGTAGATTGGAAACACACCTTTTAACTACTTTATTATTTTCTGTGCTTGCAATATGCAACATCAAGTCATTTCAGAAAAAAATGGTAAGTATAGGAAAGATTTTCTAGTATTCCAGTTAAGGGGGAGAGCATACAAATATGGTGTGTAGCTAACGATCCTGTTATGGAAGAAGCGTTCTCAACATTACTGGTTGAAAAAATCTAAAGACTTGGGACAACCTGTGAAACCCAAAAGGGCTTTTGCTGCCAGCTGAACCCTTTTTATTTCACTCTGTTTTTAGGAGAATGTATGAATTAGGAAAACTTCATTAACAATTTTCTCATTAGCGGTCTGCTTAGAAGTAATGAGGGACTTGAACACGCAGGTGAAGGATGTGAGTCAAGTTCAGTCTGAAATTATAACAGATGCTGAAGAGAGAAATGCAGAGGTGCAAGTAAAATCCCACTAATGCTGGAAAAAGATTGTAGGCTGCTTACCCACAGACATGAAGTAATCAGGCTGTAAATTTCCCATGTCTTAGAAATATATTTTGCAAAGGTTGATGGAACATTTTGCTAAAGTGGTAATTTCTTGAATAGCAACAGATTCAGGCTTTATATTTATACAAAAATCATAATGTTGCTAGCAAGACCATCTGAATGTGTTTCATTTGATCAGGTTTATGTTGTACATCAGCAATAGCAGTCAAAGCTTCCCTTGCAGTCACAGGAGTCACAATAGACACATCTAGAGCACAATTTATTTTCTCCTAAAGTAGATATCCTAAATGGATAAGCTGATTCAAACCCTAAAATCACCTGTTATTTTCTGCCAATTAATAGCTATGGAGGATGAATCCTACCCTGTGTTTTGGGAGACCTTGTCTTAATGGCATCAGGTTAATAAATGGAACAATTTATAAAAGTAAAAATAATAAGACTATAGGATAGTGATGCATCTAGGGGAATGCTTGGTGTTTATGAACTAGAATAAAGAGGGATTTGATTTTAGTTGCTCATGTTGTCAAGTACAAGAGAGAGAATCCATAGGGATTATGAAAAATACTGTCAGAAAAGAAATTATCTGAAAAACTTATTTTTTTAGATGGCGAACTTATTACTTTGGTATGGAGCTGATCCCTTATTGAAAAATCAGATGGGAAGGTGTGCATTAGAAGAAGCTTCTAACCCATCTATGAGGAAACTTCTTAAAAGTTACGTAGCAAAATCCAGAAGATATTCAGTAGCAGGTAGGAAAGAATTATTCTGATATATCGTCACCACTAAATGGAGAAATTTAGAATATCTGTTGAACTGTATTTACTTAATTACTGCTAGTAACTCTATGGCCTTCACTGTCTCATGCCAGAGTTACCAGTGAGCACTCCTTACCCTCTACAGTTGCTTTACATTGACAAAGTATAAAAGATAATGAGGTCCAGTTGTTTCTGGGGCTGGAGTTACCTTTAAATTTGAAATGAAGATGTGAAACACAATAGTTGTCTATCTAAATGGAAGATGCAGCATTGCTTGATTTGCTGATGCATGAGGTATGGCTTAGAGATAGGGATAAAATTTGGTTTTAAGCTGGCATAAAGTCTGAATTTTGAAGGATCCATAAGATAAAAAATGGGAAACTAGGATTAGATCTAGATCTTAGGGGTTGCCAAGCCTTAACTGCTGTTAGGGCTGGGTACAAGAAAATTTTATGGTAGGTAACAGCTAGTGAGTTTATAAGGAGAAAGTTGGATTAGAGCTAGTGATTGGCTAAGGAGAGAGTTGGGTCTTGTACAGTCTTGCAAATTAAGTTGTAAAGAAAGTTTGGAGGAGGCTGTTTGATCAGAAGCAGGTACAAGATAAGCCTTGATTAAAGCGAGGATTAAGACTATGGACACCCATGAGCCAGTGTGGGCAGTAGTATGTTTAAGTCAGAAGGAGTCCCAATGCCGTAGACTATTATCCATTACTGTTTTTCCACATAGGTGGCAATAAAGCTGTAACATTAAGTTCAGGGATGATCGAAAGAGACTTCAGAGCCTTAGGATTGTTGGTAAGGGAATCTGGTAGACAGGTAATTTTTTCCTCTCTTCTTCCAGTTGTGAGCAGGGCCATTGGAAGAAGCAGAAAAACCCAGTCTATTAAAGCATGACTCCATAGCTAATGTCACTGCCACAATTCATGGTTTTTCAGTAAAGGCATGGTCTGGATGTCACCAGGCCTTCTGGCATCAGATGGCATTCACCTTTCTCAGAGAAGGAAGAGGGTCTTTGCTCATAAGTTGGCAGGGCTCATGGACAGAGCTCAAAACTAGACTTGAAGGGAGACTGGGATAATATAAGACTTGCCCTGGAGAAGCTGTCAGGTGACATGAAGATTGGATGGATGGGGGTGCTAGTGAGGGCCCTCAGCCTGCTGCTCTGAGATTCCTTGGGTATCCTGAAGCACTAAGTCTTACAGAGGGGAGTCAGGGATTATGCTAAGTTTCAAAAAGAATTGCTCAGGTCACTAATCATCCAGAAAATTTGGAAGTATGATGCCAGTCTTTACTCTCACCAAACCTGGTTTGAACAAGAGGCTATTTGCAACAAAGATTAGACTACAAAATTTGATAAATATTTTATATATTGATATGTTTCAGATTCCAATAAAACCCTTATGGGCTTGATAATTTTTCTTGAAAGATAAATATCATAAGTAATGTTACATGTAATATTGTAGACATAAGATCGCATATATGTAAAGTAAATTATGATCTCTTTTCAATTCTGGTTTCTTTCTGTTTTTCATTTTCATTTCAGGTGGAGATGATTCAAAGAATATGTTAAATACTCATTGTATAGAAGATGCAAACCAGCACCAGGTACATCTTTACGAAGAATTCTAGTTTCATGGTAAACTGTTATGGGCTTGATGACAGTCTTCAGCAAACTAAAGTAGATGACTCTTTCTGAAGTATGTTTCAATACCAACACACGATGTACTAGATATATCCAGTGGGGACTGAGAGTGATAGTCAATGTTATGGTCATCCTTACTAGTACTTGGGATAAGGTACAGCTGCATGAAGATGCAAGACAGAGGCAATCAGCTGTGTCTCATGGATGGTGGTTCTTGCTGTTTTTGCAAGTGCTGCAGAGCTAATTTACAGAAAGCATGGTACATCAGTACCTGTTTGTACTTGCAGAAACCTGACTGAAACCGCAATTTGTTGCCTGGCTTGTAGCACTAGGATAGGTATGTCTTGCCTCTGTGTAGAGTAAGTTGTGTTGGGTTTTGAGAGGATAGGGTTGGGAAGACACTGACTTGCACAGAGGTTGCACAGTTATGCTGTGAGATCTCAGTAGGATGAGGGAGCTGGTGCCTCATGTGAAGACAAGACACCATGGTGAGTCACTTGGGACAGTGTTTGCATATAGTGCAGCAGCTTTTGGCATTAAGAGCTGCATTCTCCCCTTCTGTTTTCTTCCTTTGAACAAAGATAACAGATAATATCTGAGATGTAGAGTGTAGTGTGCATAGATACTTCTTTTGGAGCTTTTGAAGTTTTATGTGGTTATGATAACTGTCCTTGTTACTCACAGTTGTGCAGTCTATGTCTCCTTTGAAATGTTACTGTGTAAAAGCATCCATGGTGTATAGTCTTAGGTTATGCTTTAAAACATTAAATGATTGAAAAAGAAGGTGCTGTAAACATTTAATTATGTAGACCTATTACTGTAGCTGTGTAACTGATAGTTTCAGTAGTTGTGTCAAATGTGGCAGTGTGTGTTCTGGTTCTGTCTCCAAATATAAAGTGATCAGAAGGATAATGCTAACCCTAGTTAGTCATTGGCCTTTGGACCAGCTGTGTTTTGAGATTGCCATGAGTTAATTCTGTGTGGTTTTGATGTATTATTTACCCTTCTTCATAATTTCCTGGAATAATTGCAGACAGGCTTGTCAGAAGTGTGAAACTACAGCTCTGGTTTATGACCACAGAAGCAGGGCAGTTTTGAAGGCAGATTATTAATTAAAACTCACTTAAAATTTCAAAAATAATTACAAATATAAAGCACTTCAGTAATATTTATTGTTGGATTTTACCCATGAATTTTTACACTTTTATACACATATTTCTTAGTTCCTTAATTTCTTGGTCTTGCTGTTTTAAAAAGCAGCACAGAGAAAATCAGTTAATTTTATAGCAGCAGAGTTTTCTTTTAGTATATAATAAAGCAATTTATCAGAAAATGAAGTTAAGTGTATTGTTTTAGAGAGAATTAAATGCAGATGTATTTCAACAAGATAATATTGGAGCATCAAAAGAAGTTTTGCTAAACGTGAACAAAGCAGAAAAACAAATTTGGTGAAAAACACAAGAATAAAGCTCTTCAGGAACCTTTCTCTGAAGGCAGAAAAAAAAAAGTTTGAAAAAGGCTATTGTAATAGCAGAAGCTACAAGTAAAACTATTCAGAAATAATGTCTTGTTACATGGACCTCAAGTTTAGTTCCACTTACAGTCCAAGGAACTGTACAGAAAACATATTTCACTGATGATGGATCTAATGAAATGGGCCAGACTGCTGCTGTTCATAATTGTAGCATCCTACTTAATGTTGTAGGGAAACTGAGCTAAGTCAGGTGGTATTGTAACAGGAATGTAATTCAGCAATGGTACAGTGAAAATTCATTTGCAGAATAAAAGGGCAGCACTGATGGAAGCTCAGCAATGTCCTTGTAAAGAGGAGGAGATCACCAGTTTGTGTTTTCTCACATCCATGGTTTCTGGAGAAAGAGTGTGTGCACAACGTTCTAGGACTGCTGATTTAACAGAAGTTGATTCTCAGTCAATACTGACTTGCTTTGGCTTTCTCTCGCATTGTATCTGTTTTAAAGTTACAACAGGATGTGACAGGGATCGACATAGTCTCATGCAAAGTAGCAGTAGTAGTTTGAGTGACAGGAGTCTAAATACCAATATGAGAACACCTTCAGAACAATTTTTTGCAAAACTTGACAAATCAAGTGTAATCTGATGTTAATGGAAATAAATTGAATGGATCAGCCCTAAGTTTAAAACTCTTTGCCTTTGTTTTGATAGATTTCCTTACAGACAGAGGAGTCAGAACCAGCACATGCAAATCCTCAGGAGACAAGGCAAAAAGCAAAGGCAGCCTCATATTCCAGCAGCAGCAACAACAAGCTTTCATCTAATCAATCACGATTGAGTCAAGCATCAGAACAGCGAACATCTAAGAAGTCAGGTGAAAAGTTAATACTTTATAAACCAGTGGAGTTCTTTTTCCAAATGTACATGAGGAAGGCTTTTTGACATGTGTGAGGGAAAATTTGACAAAAAAGATATATAGCATGTTGAACAAATACTCTAGTGAATACCTAAACCCTGAAATATTTCCAGAATTTCTGCACTCCATTTTACAGAATGCACATTTTGTTTGTTACATTCATCAGTCTTTCAGCATTGTGGTTGAGGGGATGCAGGATCATAAGTGAGAGCTTCAAGCTGATCCTTACTTAAGTATGTTACATAAACAGCAGTTTAGTTTAACACTAGATTGGTCTTTGGTTAACGGTTTTATCTGTCACAGATCAAAGAACAGGGCTGTCTGTATATTTGACACACAAAGATTCATTTATATTTTATAGGCTATATCCTCATCAGGGACAAGTCAGCACAGACTCTGATTGTACTGGTACCTTTGGGTTTGGCTGTGGTATAGATACAAACCTACTTATACGAGAATAAGCGAATACAACTCTGTAGTTGTATTCTCTTCTGCCTGCACATGCAGCTTTTTGTTTAACATTTTCATCCCATGTCTAAGATTTGCATTTATCTTGTAGCCTTACCATCACAATAGAGTCCTGCTCCAACTCATCTTTAACCTCTAAATATTTTCACTTACTGATTTTTTGATAAAGCTAGCACTCATCATGTGTACTTTCGTTCTTTCTGGAACCAGAGAACCATAGTACTCAAGACTTGCTAAAACCAAAACCTGTAGTTCCAATAGGATCCCTCCCCTCTTAAAACCTTTTTTTGCCTCCTATTTGTACAATTGTGATTTTGAAGAGCTTTATTCCAAACATATGTCTTATATTTTGGTCTCCTCTGGGATAGCATGTCCCAAGTTACCTTTTTCCTCGTAAGAGATTCTTCAGGTAATATTTTATTCAGATAAAATTAATTACTCCCTTTATACCAGGAGGGAGTCGCCGTTTCAGAGGTGGTGCAAGAAAGTATAGCCCTTTATGCAGTTAAAGGCCTTAATAAATTTGGAGTCCAGGACAATGGCATTCAGATTGCTGTAGAAATAAAGTGGAAAATGGGATTGTCGCTCGCGAGCAGGGAC
>VXAD01008713.1:0-22984 GCA_013399195.1 Dicrurus megarhynchus
GGCTTCTGGTCCTCTCTCTCTCTTTTAATTACTACCATTACTACTATTACTGCTCCTACTATTATTATCATCATCACTGTAATAATTAGAAGTATGAGGATTATTATTTTATTTTGTTTCAATGAATAAAGTGTTTTTATTTCAACCCACAAATGTTACTTTTGTTTGGGTTTTTTTTTTAATTCGCCTTCCCACCAGGGAGGGGGCAGGGGGAATCAGAGAGTGGCTGTATGGTGCTTAATTGCCAGCTGGGGTTAAACCACAATATTCAACCTCTATATTTGGGAACAATGTCTTTAGAAGGAATTTCTATTTATTTGCCAAGCTACAGGTAACACCTTTTCCAATTAGCCTGATTTACTCACCAACTCATCTATCTTATCAAAGAAATATACGTTCCAGCCATCAACTAAAATTTCAGGCTTTTTTGGTTCTTTGTAGATCTGAAAGAGTAATATTAAAACTCATTAGAAGAGCATTTCATATTTAGCACTGACATTCTTCTGATCAATACTGCATACAGTTAATTGTTTCTTTCTGATGTACTGTACCTCTTGAAGAACAGGGATGACTGGTGGATTTCTCTGCTGAAGAAAATAAAGCACCATAAGAGTATATGCATAAGATGACAGGCTACCTCGAGATGCATCTCCAATGTCACACATCTAGAAAAAGAAACATGATTTTTATCTTTCATGGTGATCATCCCTTGCTGCAGGAACTACTGCTTCTAGAATGTCTGAAATACACTTACCTTTGTAAAGACTTTCATTGTGTAACACAGATATTTTACTCTAGGATCAATAGCTGCATATGATGACAGAAGTCTGGTGTTATGCAAGGCCTACAGAAATAAGAAAGTCATGTAGAAAATAAAGAAGCTCTGAAGTTATGAAGGAAACAAGCTGAAAACACAAAAACCAAAAACTCTAAGTTGTGTCCTCAAGAAATGCATATGTGAAGCCCTATATAGTAGGAATATATATTGAGAAAGGAAGCATTCAACAATGAGGTTATCACCTGCTCTGTTAAAAGCCAATCAACGTCCTTAATCTGTGTGGAAGTGGTACAAAGCATCATTCACAGAACAATACTTCAAAACAAGAAGCATTAATCTCCTACTGCAGTTTCAAAATATTTGTTAGAAGATAACTACTTGAACCAAGAGATTTCAGTCTGGATCTGTAAGAGCTACCAACGGACATACACAGATGCATAACTTCAAGGAGAAAACTTTCACACTTAGTGATTGAGATATCTTCTTCAAGACTCCCTGTGAGCTCATAAAAAATCTTCAGAAAGTTTAAAAATTGTCTCTAAAACTTAACATTTCTTTGCAGTTTCAAGGAACAGGGTTTTGAAATCTAGAGACATTGAAATAAACAAAACCTGTTTTTAAAATGTTTGGCCAGGAACATGTCAATTGTTTTGTTTGGGTTTTTTTGTTTTGTTGGTTGTTTGTTTTTTTCTTATTGTTGTTGTTGTTTGTTTTTTTGTTGTTAATTCTAATATGTTACAGTTCAGGCAAGCTGGGTTCAAAATCACTATTTTTAGGTCTCAAGGCTAGGCAAGAGCCATGATGCTAAGTGGAGTCTAAAAAAGCTGAAGTTACATTATTTTGTCTCTCAGTTAAGAAAGACTTATAATACTTAAAACACTATTTCTTACTATTACTGAAGAACTAATACATTTTCTTAGAAAAATGACAACTCTAAAGTCACAACTGTGCAGCTGACTCCACTCATAGTCAACAAACAAAACCAAAAAGGTTTCTTTGAAATATAAAACTGCAATAAGTAATTGGAAACAGTTGATTATTGAACCTCATCCAAACAATCATTTCAGTCTCAAGAAACAGATCCTCGGTTTTTTGTTACACAACATGAAATAAAAAAGGAGACAACCTTACCAGAGTATTATATAAACTGATGTCTACTTCAAGACCACTTCTGACATGGAAAAATTTGACAATTGGGACTTTAGCAGTTGTTATAGGCAAGACATTTCTTAAACCTAGGATGAAATGTTTTATTACTGAAGGGCTACAATACAGTCCTACACAGTATCAAATAACTTCCAACTTTAGCAAAAAGGCTACAAATTAAATCTTAGTTGACACCAAGTTTGTATTTCAGTTATGCTTTAACAGGGATTTTAGCAATTTGTCAAACACGATCAATCTGCTAAATATAATTTATATAAATGTATGTTTAGCCCCCTCAAAAAGTAAAGATCAGTCTAAATAAGAGTACAGAATTTTTTTATAAAGAAATATGCTTAAGAGAAAAATGATAGTTCATTACAATTCATTTGAGATACATCAAAACGAGCACTACAAAATTCATGATTTCTTGTAGAAAAAACAGGATTCACATTGCAGACCCATATCAGAGTATCTTTTACTATCAACTTACTGTGCACTGAACATACAAGTACATAATTACTAAATTGAAGCCTCAAGTCTTAGATTGTTGTCCTTATGCATGTAGGTTGTAAATACACTATCTGTCCAGTTCAGATGTGGTCCTATAACATTATAACTTTGAAGATCTATATATACAAACAAAAATAAATCCAAATGTTCATAATATTTAACCTCACTCTTAACAACATAAGCTCTTTGATCTAGTTGTATCTTAATGATTTTCATCTACAGTGCCCCAGAACGTTGTCACTACAGCAAATGAAGTAACAAAACCAGAATCACTTATTTTAATTTTCCAGAAAGTTACCTGACTGTTTCTTGAGAACTTTTGCTAAATCTTCAATAATTCTGATGCAATCAAGTCCCTAAGACATTAAGAAAAAAAGCTGAAAGATGTATCTGCTGCAGGTATTTTAGGCAAACCTTTTATTATATGCCATTAAGCTTAAAGCTGAATGTTTCATACATAATTATGTGAATACAGGAAATTGTTTCAAAACAGCATATGTAAAATCAACAGTTGATAATATAACAGAAACTTTTAAAAAGCTGATATTAGGAATGAAAGGAGACTGATGTGCTCTTCCATTGTTTCCCATTCCTAGCTGTTTATGCAATAAAGAATGTTACTTATCTGCACAAATAAAGTTAGAAATGCAGAATTCAGGAGAAAACTGACTACTTTATTCTTAGACTCATGCCTAAGCCAACAGAAAACACCCCCAAAATAATTTGCCTTAGTAGTACCTTAGCATTTTCTTCTGATATTGAAGGCTTTTATAAAATAATGAATTTGTTATACTAGATACACAATATAAGAAAATTTTGCATTTATTCAACCATAAAACCAAAATCTTCTCAACATACCTCAGCAGTTTCCAGACCATCTATTGTCATACAGATATCAAGATCACTTTGTTTGAAGCCAAAGCCATTTTTTGAGGAGCCAAACAAATCCAGCTTGGTTCCTGTAAGGCATGTGTTGTATTACAGCCATATATCAACAAAGAATCTCAAATTATATATAACACAGAATCTCAAATTGTATGCAGCTTCAAACCACCACATGTCTTCTAACACAGGCATGAAAACATTATTATATTTCTGTGGTACATGAAAATTTTCTGATCAACTTTGCATATGAGAAAAGAATCTGTACTATTATTGGTTCAAATAAGCAGTCGGACAAATCCAGAAACAAGTTAGGTTTTCCAGTAATGAAAGCATCAGCAGTTAGATTCAAGCTGACATCTGATTAAAAAGTGCTTTCTACAGAGATTCTCACAGTAAGGGATATACCTGGCTCCAGCCAAAAAAATCTTTTTCAATTTTAAAAGATTATGAAGTCCAGGTGTTACAGGTAAGAACTCCAGAAACAAAGGAAAAAAATCAAATACCTCGGTTCTGCAAATAGGCCAGATGTTCTGCCTATGTTTTAAAATATTCCAAGCTCAGTAAGTTTCAATAGGAAGTATTACAAAAAACTTGTTTGTAAGAGCAGTTACAAAAAAAAGTCTAGTTAATAAATACACTTAAAATAACAAATATAAAACTACTCCACTTCTGCTTTGATTGTTTGTCTTAACTTGCCATTGTTCCTTCCTGCTAATGTGTCCTATACATGAATAAATAAAAAATCCCAAATTTATAAAAGCCTTAGAAGACTTAGAACAAAAAATAATGCAATGAAGTATTGCAATGCTGAGCAACAATGTGGGTTAAACATTCAAAACAAAAGTGTTTATTATACTGAAATGATGTTTTCTTGGAAAACACTCAAGTATGAACAATGAAAAGTATAAATACAAAGTTAGAATGGCCTAATTACCTGGGAAATCCTGTCTAATGAAGATTTCCAAGCTTTGTCTTATGTATTCTCGAGCCTGATCCTCTACTATATTTGGAGCAAAATCATCTTTTAAAAAAAAAGAAAAAAAGACAAGAATTTAGGCAACTGTTCTGTAGAAAGAGCAAACAGCAAAGACTCAAGTGAAAATAGAGAGGGGTTTACAGTGGGGCAGGGGAAGGGAAAGAGAAAAAGAAAAAGAAAATTCACATGTGAAGGAAAGAAAGCAAGGATGAAGTAGAAGAGAAATACCTGTTCAAAGAAAAACATTAATTAGACAAATAATGCATTTTGTCTGGTCAGAAATGGCGAGAGAGAAAGGAGGAAAGTTGGGTCACTCTGAAAAGAACAAAAGTGGAGAAGAGTTACAAACCAGTATTTTGACACTATTTTTTCTAGAACACTGAAGTCTTTGTTTACAAAAAAACACAAGTTAAGGAACAGTTAACATAATTCAAATCAGCCAAATACAAAAGCATCAAAAACTCCACCCAAAATTAGACTCTCAGAAAATACATTTTCCTGTATGAGTAATCAACCAGCCAGATGGAAGCCAAATCTGAACACTTTCTGGTTCTCTAGATACAAACTATTCAGTCTATTAAAGACATTACCATTAAGCCAAATCTTAGAATTGTATCTAAGAGTTGGAGGCAATGTAGCAAATAAACTGTCACCTTATAACACCATTAGTCTGTGGGTATTTCATTATTTTTTTCTGATTCTTTTTCTATGGCACAACAATATTCAATGGAAAAAACTTACAGTAACATTGGACACAAACTTGATCTAGAATAACTGAAAACTTGGGTGTCAGTGGTGGCAGCGGGTCAAGCTCAATTTTCTTGAAGTCTTCTGGACAATCATTCTTTAAATGACCTTCCCGTTTGCACAAGCTACATACTACTGTAGGAGACTGCATGAACAAAAAGCAAGATTGGTTTAAAAAACTATAATACTTTAATGAATTTGAGCAACACTTATCATATAACTTCTAATAGAACATAAGCAATATGTTTATGTTCTGATACAGCTTGCTTACCTTGCCCTTTGTAAAAGCTTGTTTACTGAACTGATAAAAAAGTTCAGATTCTAAGCACTGTTCTACTGCTGTGTTCTCTTCAGAATGGCTTCCCTTCTCAGTAAGATATTCTTGACTCAAATTGTTCCTCAGAGGTCCAGCTACATTTTCTTTGAAATGTTTGTTCTCATATTTACTGGGGATGGAAAAATCATCATCTTCCTCTGACAATGCATCATCATCTCCAGATCCAGTACATGTGTTACACAGTTCACCTCCAGCTCTAATGGTAACACTGCATTCTCTCTGATTTAGAAGACTTGGTGCTTCCTCCTCTTCCTCTTCATCATCTGAGTTAATCATTTGGGATATCTGACTCTGTGCTGAACACAGGAATTTTTGTGGGGATTCATCCAGTTCATCAGTACCTTCAGTGCTACTATCCTCATCAATGTCAATCTTGTCATCTGTTATACCACTGCACTCCAAGCCAAATTCATCACTCTCTGTAAGTGCAGTGTTTCGAAAACCTTCTAAGTCTGAAGTACTACATGTCTCTACATTGTGCTCATTCACTGTAACAGGGAGATCTCCACTGTCACTGTCTTCATCAGCTGTCTGCTCAGCAGCCAAAATACTATTCCATCGTCTTTTTTGTTGTTCATGTTCTTCCTCTTCCTCTTCTTCTTTATCTTCATTTTCACTCTCTGTCTCTTCACAATTAGGTTTAAAATCCTCATTATCTCCAGAAATAACCTCTTCAATTATACAGTCTGAGTCTTCATGGGTAATTCCCAGATGACTTATATCATCAGCCAATTCTTCTTCTGTGAAACTTTCTGAGCCATCACACAGTTTTGAAGGATCAGTTTTATGTTCCTTGGGCATACATGTAGTCTCTGTTATGCAGTCTTCTACTATGGCTGTGTTTGTTCTACTATCTAAGTTTTGCAAGTCAGAATCTTCATGCTTTATAGCATCTTTTCCATGGTCCAGCATTTGGGATTTCTCCTCACTTGCATTTGAAGAGGGTATTTTGCTCCATTCTGCACTTTTTTTGTGAGGCAAGGCAAAATACTTGTAAGTTGCTCTCAGGCAGTGAAGAATATACTCATATACTAGCTGGCTGTTCAGAGTTCTTGCCACATTCCTTTTGACTGAATATGGGTCTAGAAGAAAGAAGAAGTGAGCCAGCAGTGAAAGAGTTAACTTATTAAAAAAGAATACACTTACATCCTTACAGAGTTTGAATTGCTAGTTACTCTTAAACATCGTGTAAGGACACAAGATCTACGAATTGTGCTGAAGACACAATTCTGCTGAAATTTTAAGTTCACTTAATTATTTCTGATAATGTTGAAAATAATACCCAATAGAAATATTAATTTTTTTTTTAAATATTCTACTATCATCAGTCCAATATTAAAAATTTCTAAGTTGCAACACACAGTATCAATAGCTAAGTCAGCACCTTATAAAAATTACAGTTCTTTGAAGTTTTTTGAGACATATTTATATACCTTCCACAGCAATGCGCTTTTTAGGCCAGTCCTTTGATTCACGAGACACTGGTTCTTTGAGTCGTATGCTAATAACCAAATCAGCCATATTGAACTCCAAAGCATAGAAACGAAGCAGTTCAAGCCAGAGCTGACCAACGGGTGCTGAACACTGCTGACTTAAATCAAATACTAAGGGAACCTGTCAATTACAGAAGAAAACCTTAAATAGCATTCAGTGCACAGGCGTTTAACTGTTACACTTCCTTCATTTTATCTGTAACCTAGTATGACAGAACTTATCATTGCTTCTCTACTCCTGCAATTGCAATAAAAACTGCAATTAAAAAGGTGGAAGAGATTATATAAAACTTCAAAATGAAAGGCTGCAGCAATGGTAAAGACTAACATCAATAATTAGTAACAATTGCTTCTTTAAGTGTTTATGCCGTAATTTATAAATTTCAAAGAAAGAAGCATATCTCATCTAACAGGGCAGAATGGATTATACAGCCTATTTTTTAGCAAAGTCTAGGCTGAATTGTTAACTGTCACAACATGCAATCACACAGTGATACTGTTTCTTATAAGGCTGTTATAAATAATTTGTAAGAACAATTCAAAGCAAACAGGAAATATTTTTTCATATGCTTAATCTCATTCCAAGAGAAAACTGCTCCAACTCTGTAAACTATATTATCCCTGATAGATTAAAGTTCAGGGTCTTATCAAAGAGTTTGAAATTGTATCTATTTTCCTGCCAGCTCCTTAGTGCCAAGAGCTATGCACAACAGACCTTGAAGCAAGCAGTCATGCAATCTCTTAGTTCAGCTCATGGTTTTGAAACATAAACACAAAACTGAAATTTTGTTCTTCTAAGAACAGCAATGACTGCTACACTACTACATAAATAAATATATAAAAGTTCAGACCTTGCCCCTTCTAGGGGAAGTTTCTTGTGGCAAATCAGAATCGTCAGTGGGATTATGCTCCCAAACCACAGCATCATTCTTGACTTCTCTCAGATGAAAATTAGTTAATTTGTTTAATGAGAATCCTGCAATCTAGAGGAAATGAAAAAAAAAACAACCATAGAGCTAAACATCCTGTGAACTTCATATTTTAGTTCTCACATCACAGTAGAACAAAGTTTAAAAACACCTGTTCCAGGTCTAGAATATGTCCCAACCTTTTTCTCTCCCCAAACTTCTCTGCAAAAAACTCTCAAGAGCTCAGTGCTCTTGGAAGGGTGTGCTTCTGTCCACACTCAGGAAATACGGACAATGAGGTGGACTGAAAACTGGATGAATGGCAGATCCCAGAGGGTTGTAATCAGTGGCGCAGGGTCTAAACATGGGCCTGTTCCAAGTGGTATCCCCCAAGGGTCAATACTGGGCCCAGTGTCGTTCAATATGTTCAGCAGTGACTCAGACAAAGGGACAGATGCCTCCTCAGCAGGTCACTGATGACACAAAGCTGGGAGCAGTGGCCAATACCCCAGAGTGCAGCCTTGACAGGGTGGGGAGATGGGCAGAGAAGAACTGTCTGAAACTCAACAAAGGGAAAAACAGGGTCCTGGACTGGGGAGGAATAACCCCAGGCACCAGCACAGGCTTGGGCTAATCTGCTGGAAGGCAGCAATGTGGAGAAGGACCTGAGGGTCCTGGTGGACAACAAGCTGTCCATGAGCCAGCAGTGTGCCCTGGGGGCCAAGAAGGCCAATGGTGTCCTGGGGTGCATTAGGAGGAGCATTCACAGCAGGTCAGGGGACATGATCCTGCCCCTCTGCTGTGCCCTGGTGAGGCACGTCTGGAGTGCTGTGTCCAGTTCTAGGCTCCTCAGTGCAAGGGAGAGATGGGGCTCTGGACTGGGTCCAGCAAAGGGCTACAAAGATAATCAAAGGATTGAAGTATTTCTCTTACGACGAACAGCTGGGGGAGCTGGGCTTGTCCAGCCTTGAGAAGAGGCAACTCAGAGAGGACCTCATCCATATCTGAGTATCTGAAGGGAGGGTGTCAAGAGGATGGATACAAGTGGTGCTGAGCAGTTTGGGTCTGACTGAGGTAAAGCTCGCAGCCCTTCCAGTGCTGTGCTTTGCATCAGTAGCTGGGAGGGTGCTGATAAAAGACCGGTGTTTTGGCTACTGCTGAGCAGTGCTGCCCCTCTGACATTCTTTCCCCCCATCAAAGGGGATGGGAGTGGGCAAGAGCCTCCGAGGGGACACAACCAGACTAGCTGACCCAAATCAACCAAATTCCATACCATATGATATCAGCTCAGATATATAAGCTGAGAGAGAGAGGAGGAAGCGGGGGGGCAGTCATGAGCTTCCACTGTTTGCCTTCCAGAGCAAGTGTTGCATGCGCTGAAGCCTTGCTTCCCGGGAAGTGCCTGAACATGGCTGCTAATGGGAAGTAGAGATTGACCTTTTTTATTCCCCTTCAGCTTTTGCACACACAAATCTCTGCTTCTTCTTTTTCTTTTACTGTGATAAAACTGCTTTATCTCACCCTGCTGGCTGTTCTCCATCTTACTCTCTCCCCTGTCCCAAAGGGAAAGGGAGTGATAGAGTGACTTAACGGCACCTGGCACCCAGCCAGGGTCAACCCACTACAGCAATTTTCCCTGGGAGGAAATGCACAGAAGTTCCACCTGAATATGAGGAAGACCTTCTTTACTGTGTGGGTGACCAAGCACTGGAACAGAAAATTGTGTGATTCTGTGTCATGCAACCTTTTCTTTGCACATTAGACAAGCATAAATATGTATCTTTTAATTACATGGCCATACACAACAGGACATTTTTCTCATCCAGTTCAGAGAGTGGAGATGCTTCCAAATGAGTCAGTAATGTACTAGAGAAAATTGTTAACTGCAAGGTTCATGTAATTAGTTAGAGGAACTGCAACACGCATGCTAAACATAACAAGAGACTGTAAGTACAAAAATGGGCGCCATGAATATAATACGTAAATGGTGTCCTGGAGAACTGGATTCTGGATTGGCATCCATAATACAACTCCTGACATCAAGATGCATTTCAGTTTCTAAACCCAAGAAATACATGCTCTAAACTCCTAATGTGATCCCTTCAGCAGGTATCCCACCAGTGTGCTCCCCAACCATGGTCTATGTTTTGGAGAACTAGATGTCAAATTCCAAGACATTGTTTTGGGATGTAGCTATGTGGACTGAGTTCTCAAGAGTCTGGAAGAAAGGCTGAAAAAAACGAGGAAGTAAATTGTTGCAAAATGCATTATTCAATGCCCAGCTCTCCTTATTTACAGAAGGGGCAACAGAGCACTTACTTCAATGACTAGGATTGTGAAGTGCAACCTTACAGCTAGGCATACTAAAGTTAAGTGTAGTCATTGAATGATGATGAATTCACATTCTTAATTCCTGCAGGAATGGCTCCCTTAGAGCTTGCTCAGAGTAGCATAAAGCTGACAGATTCTATACCACCACAAGTCACTGGTCCTCTCATTCATACTATTCAGCATATCAATACACATACCCATGATCCCAAATAGACAGGTAGAAAAGGCTCTTTCCTCTGTTGTAGAAAGAAAATAACCATTAAAGCGAACACATAAGGTGACAAGCCTCCCTCTTCAGGACGATCAACACAGCACAACTGTAAAAACAAATTGTGCAGTCATTAAAGTTTCAAGTGATACTATGAAAAATATTCTTTTAATTACTGTTCAGAAGTCAGTCACATTGAATACTGACAGGAACTCAGATATTTCTGAGCTCTTACCAGATGGAATTTGTTCTCAAGGCTTGCATATTTACTGCAGTTACTACCATACTACCACAATGCTTTCAGTGTAAGAGCCATTGGACAGACTAGCAAAACAGACAGTATACAGCACATTTTCAAAACATGATAGCTCCTTTTACATAGATACAGTACAAGTCAAAAGTTTTTCCATTTTTTAAATTAATATTTTAATTGCAGACACAAATTTTAGAACAAGTTATGTTAATTCACAAGACTGTTTTCATCGACAATAGAGACAGTTTTTAAATTTTTTTTTCATAATGGATTAAGTTCATGAGAAACTAGCAATTCCATTCCATGATGGATTAAGTTCATGAGAAACTAGCAATTCCATTTCATATACATTCCTCTGACTAGCTTGGTAACAGAGCAGGATACTTACATTCTGCATGCCACTGAATGAAGCTTAAAATTCCACTTTTGAAATTAAGTGGAATGTTATCACACATAAATGATAATTATATAATTTATAAAATTTACAATTTATAAAAACTTATGTACTTATTCCAACTCTTTTTTCAAAGGACTGTTTCAACAACTGTTTGCTAAACTATAACTACAGGCACAATATCAAAGTTCATTCAATATTTATTCACAGATAAGGGAATATAGATGACTCTCACCTTTGCCCAGTACCTGAAGGCAATCACTAAAGGTACGATAGTAGGTTCCAGCTTTCCAAGTGTAGCCAAATGGTTTGTTGTCAGACAAGCGTTCTCATTCCCTGCACTCACTTTACAAATAAGGCCACTAAAATCCAAAAAGAAACAAAAGATCTTGGAGGTTCTGTAGAACACCCATAGGTCAGATAACACCTCACAGAACAGTGTAGCAGAAGGCTGTGAGGAAAGACTTGACAGCCTCTCAAAGACAGCATCTCTGCATGAAAAGCAGCATGCAATACTAATTTGATTTATGGTTAGGTTGAGAATATGTGCATTATAATTTCCTGTACAAGTGTTTTAAGATACAATTCAAATTTAAATATTTTTGCTAACGATATGAATTTACTGAATTGAAAAAATTATAGGATTAATTTCCTTCATGAAACAAAAATGCGTCCCCATACCACACCCGCCATCAAACAGTTTCTATGCTGTTTTCACAGAACATGAAATACTTTTAAACACTGAAAAGGTAGCAGCAAATAGCTGATAATATTTTTATCAGTAGCTGTTTATAGAATGTTTCATGAATCTTAATTGATTTTCATCAAATGGGCAAAATAAAATATTTTTCACTTGTTCTCAAAATACTAGCAAAGCTAAGCAAACTGTTCTTATCCTTACAGAAATCTATAATTTAATGTGATATATACACTACCTATAAGAAAGGAAAGTTTCTGCTTAAGCAATAATCCCAAATGGAAGGGTAAGGGTACATGCTGGAAGCCATAATGGTTGAAGGGGTTGGGAAATACACAGCTGAGGACAGAACAACCCTTACCCTCTTATTCTAGGCTAGGAATGACTTGCCCATGAGTGTTAGTTTGTGTTTCAAGATCCATGGAACTGTAATAATTTAGTACAGAAACGTCATTTATCAGGTGTTGGTAATATAATTTACATTGCTATATACTATTAGAACACACAAAGTGACAACCGAGACCTTTGCTTTTCTCTGCACACCACCACTGGTACTCTAGCATGGAAATCTGCATCAACTTCCGTAAAAGATTCTAAGTGGGAGAGAGAAAAGGAAGAAGCCACATTAAGCATGGTGTTGACAAAAAATATGTTGAACTGGTTGCAACTAGAGGAGTACAGGTAGAATTTCAGCTTCTAATACAATGCCTTTATTGAGAAAAATAAAGTACATGCGATAATTTACAAGAGTGACGGGATTGTGTTTCACATGTGATGGGAAGAATATGGTCTATACAATAAGTACTATTAGGAAAACACTGAGGAAAACCAGAACTTTCAAAATTCATATATACACAGCAGGTACAATTAAGGAGGTATATTTTGGTTGAGAGCTGGGTTCAGTAATTCAGGCATACAGACAGACTGACAACACCTGTGGAACAACGTTAGTGTGAAAAATAAAAAACCAGAGTGTTACGTCACTACTACACAGAAAGAAATTTGCTCTTCCTGGTTATCTGATAGTGTTTTACGTAAATGTAGAACAGGCTTGCCTACATGATGTAATGTCTTTTCGCTATGCTTTTTTTATTTTTTTTCTTCTTATTCTTTACATAATTTTTCCAAATATGATTCAACTGCCAGCCACCCTGGTCCTTTCTCTAACTGGTGATTATTGATCCAAACCGAACTTATTTTTTGATGCTTCACTGTTTCACTGGGCCATGAAGAGATGAAAATATCAAACAACTTTAGATTCTTAAAAGTTCTGAAATGACAAGATTTTTGTGATGTTACTTAGCCAACTGCACACCTAATTTCATTGAAAATTATCTTGCTTTTGCCACTGGGGTACCTCAAACACCTAATGCTCTATCCCTGTATCTTCTCAGTCACAGAGAAGACTTTGCACAACATGTTAATGCAAATATTACTTGCTTTTGAGATGCATTAGAAATCCTAACTTCTTACAAGATCTGGGTTTTCTTTCCCCTAATATGACTGAAAAATAACCCCATTCTCAAAGACCATAACGGTCCAGACAAAAAAATGCACATACAGCCATGGTGGGGGTGCCACTGAGAAAATCTAGATCAGTAAATATACATGTTTTGAACCATATAGTCTGGTTCCCCAACTGTGGGCATAAAGGAAGGCAACAAAGCAGTGAAGCCACTTTTTGCCATCTGCATTTAAAAATAACAGAGTTTTCACCCCCCCGGCCAATATTTTCATTTTTTTCTTGCCTGCATATGCTTGAATTGGTTTGAGTAAGTGCATTTTTTTAAAGGATCTTAAACTTTACTTCCCTGTATTAACACACAGAGTTACATTCGTTACCTGAAAAAACCCTCGTGTGTCTGTAAGCAGTCATCTGTACATGGTCATAACATGCACTAACAGACGCATGTAATTACAGGAAAAGAGACCACAATGTGAAAGTACATTACTGGGTTTCTGTTACATGTTAAGGAACTTAGACTCTGCTGCCTTCCCAGACTGCTCTATTATCCATGCATAGTACAGAAAGTAGCCTATCTCATGTGTAATGACATCTTCACTGAAATGTAGAAGAAAGCTTCCCACAAGGAATTTCTCACATCATCAAAAACAACATAACTTTAGACCTCATAACACTGAACATCAAACCAAAAGTAGTTCTGGCAATGTATTCTTTTCTGCAGTATTTTTCAGTCTCATATCTTTTTAAAAAATAGCATGTGGTGTACCTGTTCAGCAGAGGTGAAATTCAACAATACTAAGCAGCAATTGTTTAATGAAATGGAGAAGGTAGCAATTTTTTCTTACCACTGTTCTGGAGACTTTCTTGCACAAGTAAGAGAACATCTGGTTGAGTCATCTGTCAATAAAAGGAATAAAGCTGGTTTTGCATCAATCACTTGTCAAAAAGGTGATTTTCTACAACTCGAATTTAAAACCCCCACTACGTGGACTTCAGTATTATTAAGTTGGATCAAAAGGAACAGGAACTCTGCTTGTTTTGAAGGAAAAAAAAATAATCCTGGAGTAATTTTTAGTAAATTTACTTTTACCTCTATCAAAGACTTGGTTACGATAAAACTCCCATCAACAGAATTACTGTTTCAGTGTGCTTAAATATGTCTGCATTCTGACACAGTGGACTTACATCATGTTAAAGACTGGAATTATAGCTTTTTAAAATTATATGCACTTTATGAACTTAGATCATCCTTTGTTTCCTAAAGGAAATGCTATATTCTAACAATGGGACTGCCTAATCAACTACAGCAGGAGTAAGTTTATGTATGGAATAAAGTTCATAATTCCTTTTCAATGTTCAAGCACAAAGACACATAGAAACAATTAACATGACAAATCAAGGTTCCACAAAAAAAATAACAATATTGTTTCATGGCTCAAATATAACCTAGTAGTCAAAATGTGTATATGTAAATATATCAGTACAAAACTAGGATTAGTACAGAAACAAGATCACAGAAGCATCATTTATTCCAGCTGTTAGAGAATATAAATAATCATCTGTCTCATAGGACTGCTAAGTACAGATGTTTTAAGTGTTTTCAGAAGTTTCCATAAAACACAAAGGTGTGTTATGCTGCCTGATCACTACTGTTCTGTGATGAAAGGAATGTTATTTTAAGATCAGACCAGCTATGTTTTACCCAATGGGCTCTTAGAGAAAGTGTTACTACCACACTAGAAAATATATTTAAAATATAATCTACATAAAGATGCAAACATTCAAAACCATTTACACATACTTAATAAAATGGCCTTACTTACATTGGCAGGAAATTGGGTATCTATGTTTATGTCTGAAGTCTTGAAACCAAATCTGCTATAGGAGGAGCCATACAATCTTAATGAACACTCTGCAACAAAAACAATATACTTCATTTACATTATGCCTAACTCTATGTCTGTAGCTACTTTACAGCATTGTTAATAGATCTTAAACCTACACCAGGTTTTGATAAGCATAGGAAAAGTAGAAGGGTTTTCCAATAGCCCAGAACTGTTACTAAATCCTGCCTTCCATGCTGTTGTTGGTTAAGGCTTATCGTGAAGGTCAAATCCTTCCCACACCCTTTTCATCTTCACTATTTACTCCAGGCTTTTTTGGGTCATAGGCACCATTGTAATTTAATTCTGAACAGGGTTATATTAGTACATCACGTTGTTCAACAGACTAGTAACTAAACATGCTGGTTTAGAATTTAGAGAGACAAGGTTTTTAATTCAGTTTTCATTTCATAAGCTGTTGGGGATTTTTTTTTGGTTGATTTCTTTTTTGATTGTTCAGTTTCAGTTGTTGTTATTTTGTTTTTAAGTTGGCATATCTAACACTTAAAACAAATTGAAAATAATACCTGGCAATTTTTGACGCAGCAGGTTTTCCATCGTTGTTTTGATGTTAAGCCTTTCTTCTAGATCTTCATTATTTAAGCCAAACTCCTGCACTACATTTTCAATAGCAACACCAATAGCTTGTATCTGGGAAGGCGTTGGAGGAGGAAGAGTAGTCAGCAGTTGTTCTTCTTGCTTTTCCTTTTAAGATAAAAAGACCAATGAGTTTCTTGAGTTGCTTAACGTGCTAGAATGAATGCCAACAACCCATCCCAAGTAATACCACCACCAGCACAGATTTTCCAGGTAATGTAGGTAATTGGAAGCAATAAAGAATCTGATACTCCAGGAGGCCTCAGTAATGTTCAGAGATATATATACATGTATTTGGCATGTGGGGAAAAAAAAAAAAAAAATCACAAATTCTTTCATCACCTATGAGGTATGAGAGGGTAGGAGCTAAAGACGAAGAAACAGGAAATCTGTATATGACATATTTTTGTCCACTTCAAGCAGAGAAAGTAGAAGATATTTAAAAAAAGAAGGTAAATTTGATGTTATGCTGGAAGTTATTTTGATACTTATGCTCAAAACAAATCTGTTTCCTTTACATATAAACATGTCTGTAATACTCCACAAGTCCTTAATTTTTACAGTATTTCTGAACTGAAGTATTCACTCTGACATGCAAGTTATCATTTCTAATTCTGCCATACCAACTGTATTTGCATATTGCTACTCCTCACTGAGAATTCCATGTCCCAAGCTTACTGTTGTTATCAGTATCACTACGTAACAGTTTTTAAAAAGATTGAAACATGGTAAAAACTAAATGCAGAATGATATCAAAAGCAGTGCAGTTTCATAATCATTAGTAGGGTAAGGAAGGTTTCATTAAGCTACAGTTTATACTTAACTCACCTTTACAAACTTCTTGTGTCTTTTGTCTTTAATATGCTTATGAGCAAAAGCCACTGACTCAATCAAAACATCACACAGTTTGCAGGTATATTTTGCTGATGGGTAGCTTCGAGGTTGCTAAAATAAAGATAGTAAAAAAACCCCTAAATATATAAAGATATTACTTTCACTTCATTCAATACCCTTGCTAAGTTGAATGACTAACACTAAAATCTACACCCACTCACTTCAGCTTCCCTAACTCCATACTTGCCATCAAAAGTTTGCACATCAAATATAATGTCAGAAGAATGATACCATGTCAGTCACACCCAATACCCTATCTTCTACAGGAAAAAATACTCAATACCCATGGAAGAGTATATTAATTGAACAAACAACTACTCCAGCATTTTAATTAAGATCTGTTATTATTTCATGAGCTAAAGGAGAAGCCAATTTTTGAGCTTGAATTGTTATCAATATTGTAGGAAAAAATCCCCAAAAGATAACCCATTGTTTTTACAATTTATTAACAGCAATACTGTTACTTGAATTCCATAACTAAACTTTCTAGCTACAATCAGAGATATTGCTCGAAGTCTACCCTCTACAATGTATTTACAGGCAAAAAATAAAATAGGAGAGATCTATCTATACAAGTAAAGACAGTGGCACCTTCTTCAGTCTATAAATGTAGTCTCGCTTCAATCGTTCTTCGGCTTGCTGCAGCCCCAGGAGTTCTTTTGCTGACAGCACAGATTCGTCTATGACTGGACCATCCACTTCATCATGATCATACTCATCTTTTCTAGTTCTTCTGGATCTTCTTGATTTTCTAAGCTTCTTCATTTCTTATAAAGAGTTATGAGAGCAAATGTGTCAAGTAACTTCAGAGTGCCCCACAGCCTTTTAAAAATTTTTTCCCTTAATAACATTCTACTTATATAAGAGTCAAAGAATTCACCTACCTGGTATGGTTTCACAATCTGTTCTGTGCAAGTCTGATAATAATAAGTTAGTATCATAACCTATAGTACCTTTGTCCCAAACTACAAATAAATCAACTAATTTGTCCCTCTGAAGACAATGACCTTATTTAGATACCATTGTTAAAACTAGCAAAAAAACCCCAAAAAACCCTAAATGGAATTGATATACCTGTATGTCATTATAATGAAAAGACAGAATATATCGAAAGATTTCAGGATGCCTGCTCAGGCTTTTGTAGATGACTAAGTTAGACTACAAGTACAACCGAATTAAAAAGTGTAGGCCAATTTGAATGACTTATAAGAGCTAGCAGCACTATGATATGGCACTGTCATGTCATAGCTCACATGTGACATTTTATTAACAAGGGATTATTAACGGTGATAATCTAATTTGCCTTTCAGTTAAGCCAGTATGTGGATCAGTAGTACCTCCACAATACTAAATAAACAAGTGAAGAAAAGTAAACACCACTGCTGACTACAGAGACTAAAGAATTGACTTGCTAAGTATGTGTACACTGCTTAAGAAAGCTGTAACGCTGTCATAATAATAATGCTTAAAAAGCTTCTCGTGTTTACAGCAAAAGTTCTGGAACAAATTAATGCAAATGCCATTTCTACTTAAAAGCAAATTTTTCATCATTCTGAAGCAGAAGTTGCTATTGGCCCAAAGCCACTATCTGTAAAAATCATCTCAGGAATAAATATACACAGGTCAGATTTTCACACGTGACTTCAGATCACATCTTGCCTTTCACCTGTACAGCTATACAGAATGTATAGCATGGAATTTCTAAAGTTCCCTTCTTCTAAGAAAGTTTATGCAGCTTCCTTAGACTCCCAAACTTTTATCATAGCATGTGGCTTTAATTTGTAATAAAAAGATCAAAAAAAACCCCAGATAAACTGCTCTGCCAAATACATTTATGAAGTTTCTTTCCTGTGACCACAATTTTTGTCTCTAATAATTGGCAAAAGGAGACAACACAGTTGTCTATTTGTAACCAGGTATTTGATTCAGTTCACTGAGCAGCACACACGTGTTAGTGGTGCAAACAGTATCAGGACAAAAATAATTTCTTTCTTTCAGCAGCAGCACAAGTTCAAGCTGGAATAAAGAGAATTTAGGCTTAATAGGTTGCAAAAGCAGTACTCCAAAGGAATCAAGGAAACAAAAACAAAAGCCTGAGCTTCTGCACCTTCCACATACCCTCCATTTTTGCTCCGACACTTCTGCTCAAATTCCTAAGATGCGCCACATCTATTTGACTACATTTTTAACTAATCAGTGTAGATAGAACCTGAAGGTGTATTAACGTCTTTACAGAAAGGCCTGTGATAACTACCTACTTATCAATTATTTCTGTAGCCAACAAATAACTTAAAAAAAATTACAAATTAAAAAAAGACTTCCTAAAAAAAAGGACAACTTAAAAAAAATACTTCTGGTAGGTACAGGAGTGACAATCTAATTCTAGGTTAATGATTAAATGAAGTACTAAAGGCAAGTTAAAGATAAAGCTCTTGCAGACAAAACAGTGTCTCAGAGATTTGGTAAACTCCTTATGAGCTACAATAAAAAAGACATGAAGGTAATGAAAAAGACAAAGGCACAAAATATTTCAAGTAAATGCTAAAAGAAACAATTTTAGTGATTTTGCTACTTGACAGAGAACTTCCGAAGGGACCTCAAGAGGTGAGCTAAGCCATGCCTGTGCTTCACAGAAGGATGAAATGAACTCTGTCAGATCTGAGCAATGCTCAGCTAACCTGCTATTAAAGGCCTTCAGGTACCTTTTCCATGAGCTACCCAGACAACCTCTCCAGAACTTCCCTACCTTTACCTTCACCTTCAGAAACTCTAAACGTTGCCCTTTATTTCTCATCTGAACCTTTCTTGCTCAATTTTAGTCCCATTGCTTTGTGTCCCATCTACTGGAAAGAAACAAGATTGTTTACTACATCAGTTTTTATGGCCTTCCTAGACAGTGGAAGATTGTTACTATGCCTCCCTATGCTTTTCGTTTTGCAGAAAGATTGGGCATTGTTCACAGTTCGAATAGCTTCTGTTTCCTACGTATCTTCACAACCTTCTTGCTTTTGTTTGGACAGCTTCCATTTTATTCATACAAGTGGGGTGCCAAAACTGGATGGAGGACTGCAACTGAGTTTACAGAAGATTCAGAAAAAGGGGTACTTCAGGCTGTGAGTCTTTTCTCATGCCTCACGACCCCATGATAGTAACTACTCATTATCATCTTCTGATTCACTATCATTTCAGATTTTTCTCTGAAAAAAATACTATTTTATACTAAGTTTTCCTCCTTTATTTGCACAGTTGGTATTCCTACTTAAACAATGGCATTTACACATCCTTTGTATTTCATTCTATATGTAGGTCATTTCTCCAACTGTGCAAAGTTACTTTAATTGACTTTCCTGCTTTTCTGCATTCCATTCCTACCAGCTTCACAGCATATTCAATTTTCAGAGCACACAATTAATAAGTCTGGTGTCTTCATTCATCTTTAGAGTTGTATAATAAACATTGAATGGAATAGAACCCTCACTCACTAGATGTTCACTACTTTCTTTAACCGACAAAATCAGTAGTTTTTCAGTATAGTTACCTAATTAGCTCTGCAAGTCTCTTACATTAATTTAATCCAGATGATTTTCCACTAGTTTACTTACAGAACTGTCACATAAGAGTATCTAAAGTAGTACAGTACTAGTACCAGCAATATCTACCAACTGCCTTTCCCATGTCCACAGGGGACTGATAACTATTTTAAAGAAATAAATTAGGGCTTGGCATACCTTTTCCTTAAAAAATCTATACTTAACTACTACTTATCTTTGTTACCTTTCAAATACTTACAGTGTATTATATTATTTGCTCTGAAATTGGCTCCCCAGATTAAAGTTGCACACACACAATTATTTTAATTCCACTTGCACTTTCCTGTAATCAGTAGCTCACTTCCCCTGAGTAGGTTCTGAAGTATGATTTTCAATTGTTTCAAATATCTCTTTCAGTAAGTTACTGAAGTTTCACAGAAGAAAGTTCATTATATCAAGTAAACTGAAGAAAAAACTTATGAAAACACTCTGCTCTCTCCTCATGTGAGGCTGAGCTGTGTGCATCTTACTTCTAACAATGAGAGACACCGGGCACCTGTTCACAGTTTATCTTTCTAGTGACAGCTACTACCAAGGGAAAGGACATTTAATTCCTGGGCTTCCTGGTATCAACCAGCAACAGCTTTTCTTCTCAGCAGAGGGTCTGATCACTACTGTCCTTAGCTCCCCCTCTTAAACAAAACAAGACAGATTTCTTGTCAACTGGCATCCCACGTTAGCAGCACCACATCCGTGCTTTAGTCTTTCTTATTTCATGTAGTTATATTCTCTCTATTCTTTGAAGCTTCCTTTTCCTGCTTTACTTGCATTAAATGAAAATATTATGGTATTGCTCACTTAACCATCTCTCAGCCAGCCCTTCCTCACATTTCAATGCTTTGGGTTTGGACGCTCGTTATTAGTACCAACTGCCCACAGGGAAGTTCAATATGTATGTAGAACTAGATTTGTGTTATTGCTGTACTAAGTTCTCACAATACTTACACGGCATTGTTTTCAATCTTCATTAAGACACATCATTAAAAACCTCATTGGTAGCTCCAAAAATCTTACCCTGTTATCAGCTTAATTCAAAGATCCCTTACCAGCCTTGACAGATTCCATCAAACTGTACAGAGAAAACTGCAAACAAGGAAACTACACAGATGCTGCAATCTACCTACCTCTACCACTCACACACTGAATTACAAAGACAACACAATCTATAAAACAAGTTCTGTGTTATTTCCTGTAACAATTTGTCTCAAGTGCTACAAGTACAGTGCAATCAATAGTTTGCAACACATGAGAGAACAAAACCACTTTTTTGCTTTAATAGTGAATCCTGAAATTTTACCTTTCAGTAACACATGTAGGAAGCTACTTTACTGGATAGCTATGTAAAAACAAACAAACACGTGATTACCAGAACTTCCTTTCTGCATGTCTGGCACATCTTTGCTCATTAAATCTTCCTGAAGCTGTCGTCTAACATTTCTGTTTCCAGCACCTTCCACCTCAGGAAAAGAGTCCTTTCTTGTCCTGCCATGCCCAGGAATCCAGGCAACAGATCGGTACTCTCTCCACATGTCAGAAGTACTACGGTGGTCATCAGATATCCACTTCTTCATTTGGTCTCTCTGGATATCATTTAACTTTGACCCTTGACTGTAAGTTGTGTTTTTAAGTGAATTTGGGCTACTCAAAACACTACGTGGCCCTCGCCTGGGACTGCTTCCATAATGACCTGGAGCTCCCTTTTTCTTCTGCAGGCTGGTATCTATTTTATTGCTATAGCCACTGCCATATTCATCCATGACTTCGCAGTCTTTCTGTAAGGGACTTTCTTTTAATTCTTCTTGATGCAAAACTTCCTGTTCCTTATTTTGTTTGGCAAAGCAAGGTTTTGCAGCATCTCCCATGGTTATTGCTGTTCAATTCAGTGATTCCCACCTAGAAATCCAAAAGTTAAAAGCTGTATTTTAAAATCAATCAAGCAATAAACACCAGGTATTAATTGCTATGGAAATCTCAACAATCAAAGCCCTGGCTTGAACCAAGGCAAGAAAAGGCACTCCAAAACTCAGCTAGGTCTCTTCTCTTAGAATGTCTAACACCTGTGGGTGGTTCATAAAATGCAGAGATGGCTTATGGCTTTTCCAGGCACTGAGGTCTAGATGCCTTTAGGACAGATAGGAAATTTTAAGACTCTACATCAGTCGCAGCTCAGTACAGGCAAGCTGTGAAAGAAATGCTGAAGGAATTTCATAGCATGCAGATTATGTAGAAGGCAAAAACAAGGATGGTCCCAAGACCATTCTATATATCAAAATACTCCTCCTTGCCCACAGTAGACACTGTTCACCTTGTTAAGAACGAAAATTGTCGTCATCAAAGAGATGTAGAAGCTAAGTTGCAATCTAGCTATAAGGCAAATACGATATGATGACTTAGAAACAATGAGCACTCTGCACATTTTAACCAGACCACCATTGTGATGTCTCACATTACTCAGAATTAAGCACTCCCATTTCACATTATTTTAGCACTGTCTGAAACATCTGGGCCACTGAATTGCTTGCGTACCCACCCCCCTTTCCTTGGTTACATTCATGTTCTTACCGGAAAACACTCCCACAGAGCTCTAAATCCAGTGTTGCCAGTAAGCCATGTGGACTGTGAAAGGGGGAACTACAGGAAGAGACTGTGTAAAACATATTAAGAGGCAGTGGTCTCATCAACACTGAATATTTCACGATTTAAATATAGACACATACAACCAAATGAAAGAGATTTTCTCTTTCAAAATATATGCAAGTGCTTAAGGATGCAGATGAAGCTGTAAAGTGATGTAAAGAGCATTTTCAAGCATCTAAACATCAGAAAATACCCTTCTGCTGCCTTCAATATGGGAGTAGGGTACCTGATTTTTTTACCTTTTTTTTTTTTTTT
>VXAD01008713.1:24217-70155 GCA_013399195.1 Dicrurus megarhynchus
TTTTTTTTTTTTTTTAAGTTCTGCAGGCCACAAAGGCACTCTTAAGCATCTCAGTGTCTGCTTTCTATAGGCCTGAGGCTCTTAGTGTTTATGCCCCTCTTAAAAAGAAGAGTTTTTTGCTCCTACACAAGCAACAAAACAAATAGGATTCCTGTCCTAAAGACCGGAATTCTTAACCAATTATGTACATCTCTGGAAATGCAGCTGCTCCAGCTAAGAGTGGAAAGAAAAGTTTCAAACACAGAGAGTGTACTTGCTTCCTATTTTAGGCAAGAAACTGCTGTCAAACCCGAATTTCAGAGTGACCTAAACCCAGCCTGTTTTAGAATTATCCTCAGAAGCAAGGCCCACACCCTGCCGCCAGGCTGCATGACGACAACTCCCTGCACTGGAAGGAAGCAGAAAAGTCAAAGTTTACATTAGCCTCCGGCTCCCAACCACGATTGCAGGTACGAGCCTGGCGTGGGCAGGGGGCTGCCCTGGGGCTCAGCGGCGTCGCAGATGGCCACGACACGGTTGCCTTCGGGGCCAGAAGCACCAGGCAGCGCCGGCCAAGTTGCCAGCAGGACCCAGGCGAAGGCGTTACGATACCGGCGCAGGAAACACACTATGTGGGCCAGAACTCCCTTGCCACCACGCCGCAGCTCCCGGCTCACTCCTCGTCCTCCCACAGGCTGACGAATGTCCCCAACCCTCTCCTGTCCACCCCCGACCCTGGTGCAGAGACTGTGGCGCAGCATCCCCCAGACCGGCCGCCTCAGCCAGACACAGCCCGCGATCAGGGGGGCCGCGGCAGGGCCGGGCAGGGAGGGAGCGAGAGATGTAGGGAGGGAGAGAGAAAGGCAAAGGGGCGGGCGAGGGGGACAGGACGCCGGCGGACACCGCCCGCCGCCGGGAAAGGCCTCGCCCTGCCGCCGGCCGCCGAGAGAAGGGCACTCACCGCCCGCTACCGCCGGCCCGCCCGCCGCCCAGGGCTCGCCATTGTGCCGCGACGGAAGCGGCGCCAGTCCCTCGGCGCGCCCGATTCGCGTGAATCTTCCGGCAGTGCGGGCCCGCCCTCCGCGCCCGGCGGGGCGGAGCGGGGCGGGCGCGGCGGGGCGGGACAGGGCCGGACGCGGAGGTGGGGACGGTCAGGCGCGGGGTGGGCGGGGAAAGGTTGCCGGGCCGAATACCCGTGTGTGGAGTAGACCATGGCGTTAGGTGCCTCGTCCAGTCTTGCCTTAAACCTCCAGGCATGGTGACTCCACCACTTCCCTGGGCAGGCCGTTGCCACGTCTAATCGCCCCTTCTGTGAAGAAATTCCTCTGATGTTCAACTGAGCCTCCCCTAGGGCAGCTTGAGACCCTGCCCTCTTGTCCTGTCCCCTGCAGCCTGTGAAAAGAGGCCGACCCCCACCTGGCTGCACCCTCCTGTCAGGCAGCTGTAGAGAGCAATAAGGTCTCCCCTGAGCCTCCTCCAGGTTAAGCACCCCCAGCTCCCTCAGCTGCGCCTAACAGGACTTGTGTTCCAGACCCTTGCCCAGCTCCATTGCTCTTCTCTGGACAATGTCTTTCTTGCAGTGAGGAGCCCAAATATGAACACAAGATATGAGGTGTGGCCTCACCAGTGCCAAGTACAGGAGGACAATCGCTGCCCTGGTCCTGCTGGCCACACTATTGCTGATACAGGCCAGGATGCCATTGCCCTTCTTGGTCATTGAAGATGTGAATCATGTGCATTGCAGTCATCTCCCAGAAAATGCAATGGAAAGTAAATGTATTGGCACAGCAGTCACAAATAAAATCAGTACAATATAAGCAAGAACTGCATAATAGTTCCTGAATGTAATGTTATTGGCTCTTCTGGGGGAAAACTGAAGACATTGCTGCACCGCTGGGTACCAAACCCAACCCAGTCACACAGCCTGTGTGTCTTGTCAAACCAGGCCCCCTGTTGAAGTAACTAATATTTGGAGCAAATTACTTACAAGAAACAAAACCACAAATTACTGGAAGTGGGAAAACCTGGAGCAGGTGGGGAAATGGACACATACCTGGTTTCAGGTAGGAAAAACCCTTGTACTTCCCATCTCATTAAGTTGCCCTTCTCATTGGATTAAGTGACCTGTGTATTTTGTCAATATTGCTTGCACTTGCTCAGCCTCTTGTTCTTACAGCTTCATCCTATTTCTGTATGCCCTCTTTTTTACCTAATTTACTGGCTTGTTTAGAAGGGTCTCTTCCTACCACACTTTTGCATTCATATTTATGGAAAAGAGGGACTCTTAATAAACCTCATGAGGTGGTCCTCAGAAGAATTTACCTTCCCATTCCAGTTCAGATTTCCTTAGCAAAATATGTACAAGTATATAGATTTTGAAGACAGGTAAACAACAGAGGCTTCCCAGAATAATTTATGGTTCCAAGACAGGAATTTATAGCCTAGTGCTTTGCATTAACAGTTGGAAGATACTTTTGTCTTCCCCTCTATTACCCTTTCCTGGTAAAATGCTTTTTGGAAAGGGCCTGGCATGGAAGGATAGCATAACTTACCAAAACAATTGCTGTAGGCAGGCATGGCTAGGGTATCAAACACGAAAATGTTTTTGAACCCTGTCTTGCCTCCTTCTTCCATAAAATTGTTGAGTGGCTGCAGGCTCAGCATGTTTCATGTTTTATTGACTGTGGTGGGTCAAACAATTTTTGGTCTGATGAAAGCTTCTCACTAGTGCACCCAGGCAAGACTGTCTAAAATTTCTGTCATTTTTATGAAACTAAAATTCCTGTGGTTTTTATAAAGCTCAGTGATTCTGGTTTAAATTTTGATTAGATAGATTATTGTATACCCAAATACTAGCATTTTCTATGATCAGACAAAAATAAGAGGAAATGAGCTAGAACTGTCATATGTCCTAAATACATATGCTGCTTGCTTGGAAAGCCTAAATTTTGATCAGCTGAGATTTTTTCCTAAATAGATAGCACGAAGATGCAATTAGACAGTTTTTGTGAGAAGAAGTAAACTTAGCATGCTGAACACACAAGTACTGAAATGGGAAAGGTAACTAGCAGATCTTGCTAAATTTACCTGTAATAAAACAGAGAGAGGAATTGAAAAGTAAAAGAGTACAACTCACTAAATCAAGTCAGATCAACCAGGTGCATATAAATTATAAGGCTGAGCTTAAAGAACAAATCACAGTATTGGGCATCACAAAATCCTATTTTATTTTTGAAGAAATGTAGTCTCTGGAATTTTTTTGACTACTGATCTTGAATCTGCTGCAGACATTTTGTTCCAGATTAAAGCAAGTCACTACATTCCCAGTGTCTCCAGTTTGAGCAAACCAGTATTTTATATATTTTTTAAATAGCTTTTGTTTTGTTTTGCCGATGTACAAAAGATACTGTTTTCCTTTATGAAAGCTTGTTCACCAAAGAATAAAGGATTGCATTTTTCTGTAGTTTTGTGAGACAAACTGGGACAGTTTGAGATTATACTTGTGTCATACTTTTGCTAATGGAGATGGGATTGCCCAGGCACAGAAGTGGTAGGAAGCAGAGGCAGACTCCTGTTCTGACTGTGACTCAGACGTCTCTTGGAGCTTCACCCCATACCTGCTTTGTCACCTCAGCATTTTACTGTTGGAACACTCTCCATCTTGTAAAGCTACTAAACTACTTAGAAGCACTGACAATATTGCTGTTTGTCTTCATCAGTGAAAGATTGCATCACTTGCAGATAAATCATAAAACCTGTCTGCTGGACATTTTATGGTGAGTTTTTCTGGAAGACAGTGGATCTGACCATTTACACAAAGAACTTGGCCAAATGTGGTGTGCTTTTCCAACTTGTTGTGCATCTCCAGACTACTTTCTGGTGGGGAGCAGAAAAGGCCTTGATGCTGTCTAAGTGCTATTCAGCAGTAACTAAAACATCTCTGTATTATCAAAACTTTTTCCAGTATACATCCAAAACATTGCCCCCATACCAGCTACCATGAAGAAATCTAACTCTACCCAAGCCCAAACCAATACATTCTCCACCAGTTATTCCGTATCACTTATGTCATGGTAAGATCCCACCCTATCTCAATACATCCCACTCGCCCATAATATGTTTGTGAAATGTCCATAATTATCCACAAAATGCTTACTGTGTTTATTTGGTGTATGACTTTGGGCTCTATCTGCTATGGTGGTCACTCAGGATGGCAGAAGTAGTGTATTGCATTGAGTCATTTGGCACCAAAGGCAGCTCTGATCAAGTCACTGCTGCACTTGCTCTGTGTGCAGAAAATCACACTATGAAAAGCCAGTGTCCACAAAAGAGACAGAGGAGTCCTGCAGCTTTATTTGAAAAAAGGGAAAGAGTCCACCCGGGCATACCCTCATGGCGTTTCTCTCTCAAGGTTTTGGAGGGCGCAGCCTCCTTTTATCCTAAACTCCCAGCCACATGTTGCCCTCTTCCTATCCCCATTGGCAGAGGAACTAGGAAGGTACAGCCTTCCTGAAACGCCTTCCACATATTCCCCCCTTGAACCTGTCATTTTCCTCCGAAAGTCAGAAGCTCAGGCTATCTGGGTTCTGCAGTAGACTTTGTGCAGACTCATTTGTCTATTACTCTAAAGTTCAGGTGTCAATCTGTCTGGGTTATGTAACAAACCTGCGGCTTGAGGTTGGTAGAGACATTAAGAACCATTTCAAAGACATTAACACCCATACCCTCAACCATCAAATTGTTTGTAAAGACATTAACACACATCTTTTCCTGTCAAATGCTTCTTATGATGTTCAGCCTTCATTGGTACGGGTAATTTCTGATGTAGGTCTTTCTATAACATCCAACTCAAGTCCCAGTTTACAACAATTTAGAAGTACATCCATTACATTCTCCAGCCCTGGTCTCTTTGGACTGGGCTGTAAATTTTAATGTGATAATGAATTCCTGCTTTTGTCTCTAGCTTTGCTAGCAGCAAGAGGTTTCTGCTTTAATACCTTCAATATATGGCAGCTATAGCAGTGGTGATACACAGTGTTGTGTTACACTGCCATCTTACAGCTCAAATAGTGAATTATTTTCACTCAGGATTAAATCATTTTGAGGCACACATTGCACTTCCCCATCCTTCTGTGTTAACCAAGTGCAACCAGGTTCTTGAGCAAAAAACATCTCTTTAATGAATAGGTTTACCCTTTCCTGAAGAAGGAATAACTGTTTTTTTTAGTCAGTTTCTCCTATGTACTATTCCCCGGGCTACAAGCTGGGTGTTAAATGACATAAGGGAAAAGAGGAGGGGAGTATTTCTTTGTCTTCACAAATGGCTCTGCAGTGATAACTCCCTCTGGGGAAGCACCAGCACAGTCCCACCCATCCTGAGGGGTCATCTCCACTAGTGGGCCATTATGGACTCAATGGCACTAGCAGAATAGGCTGCTGCCATGACTCAAAGTATTTAATCATTCCATTGTGAAACTGCCTGCCCTAGAGGAGGTACTGAACATTCCCACCCAAACCTGACTGTATATAGCCTTGGTATTTGGGAACTTGGGACCCCCACCACCCCTGGATGGATCCAGAGGAGAACCAGAACTTCTACAGGACCACCACTTTCGACTGCAACCATCAACAGGACTGCAATCACCACTTGATAGGACTGCAACCACCACCTTGGCCAACAGGGTGCCAGGCTGTAGTCTGACTTTATGGATCTAAGCCAGTTTTAATGTGTATCATTGCATTTAGTGTAACCTTTCTATTAAATTGTAACTCTGACCTGAAATCTCTTTTAAGGTAATTCAGTGGGCTTCATTTCTCCTACCGGTGTTTACTTTCAAACCAGCCTGATGTCCCAGCACCTATTACTCTCAGTGCAGTTTTTAACAGCCATTCAGCTTTCCTGGAGGCTGGTGCATAACAGGGAATGTGATCACCTGGTTGATGTTATGCCCCTTGGCCAGGCTACGAGTTTGCTTCAGAAATGAGTCTCGTTGTCTAATTCTTTCAGTAACCACCAAACTTGCTCTTTAAGGCCCAAAACAGGAATCCAGGCAGTGGCATGGGCCACTAACCATTCAGTAGTCACTTCCATCACATGGCAAGATGGTGCTTGCCATGGCAAGTTCATGGTAGTCTGATATAATCAATCTGCCAGGCTTCCCTGTATTGGTATTTCAGCCATCATCTTCAATACCAAAAAAGGCTTTAGCTCTTGGCTTATTTAATTATGGCACACTCTTTGCATTCATGGATAACCTGTGCAATGGCATCAGTGATCAAGTCCATGCCTTGATCATGAGCCCATTTTTATGTTTCTTCTCTTTCTACATGTTCTGATTTATCATATCAGATATATGTGATAGCTCACCCTTATATTCCCAGTCCAGATCCATCTGAGTCACTTCCATTCTAGCAGCCCGGTCCACCTGCTCATTGTTTTGGTCTTCTTCAGTGGCAGACTCTTTGGTATGTGCACACTTATGTGACATATATTTACAACCAGGTCCACCACATGAGCAGCAATGCCTCACTGCAATTCAACAGCCCAGATGGATTTACTTCTGCTCTGCCACCTGCTCTGCTATCATTGCTGTTGCCACCCCCGGAATTTGCCACAATCCATGAGTCAGTACAGAGATAAAGTACTGGTCATTTTTCTCTTTCAATAATGTCTAAAGCCAGTTGGAGGGCTTTCTCTTCTGCAAACTCAATTTACCTTGTCAGTCAGCAGTTTCTGCAACTTGTCATATAGGACTCCACACAGCAACTTTCCACCTTTTAACAGGATCTGTCTGTAAAAAAGGCATATTGGTTCATTTTCTGGTAACTTATTATTCAGTGGGGTGTCTTAAGCATGAATCACCTCTAGTGACACTGCAAAGTTTCAGCCCTCTGTCCAGTCCATGATCACTTCCAGAATTCCTGGGTGGTTAAGGATATAACTCCATGCACGAACACTCTGTGGGCCCAGCCAGTTTTTATAGCAGTGAACAGCACACCGATCTAAGACATCAGCCAGAATGCTTTGGGAAATGGTGTCAAAGCCTTTATTGAAGTCCGTGGACAGCCACACCTCTTCCCTCATCCTAAGTGCATCACCTCTTCATAGAAGGCAATCAAGTTGGTCAAGCTACATCTTAATATGGACGGAAATCAGAACAAAATCCTGCAAGTCTTAGAAGTTAGAACCACTGCTAGCTGCAAAACACGTGCATTTCAGATTGATATCTGCTCACCAGGTGGCAGCAGATTAAAAAAAAATGCTGAAAAATTACAGCTCAAACCGCCCATGAATACATAGTATAAAGACATGCTTTTGCAGTGAAATAAAGGTGCAATAATAAAACATGATAAAAAATTTAGCTGGTCTGGGTAAGGACAGTGTATGGTTGGGAGGAATATGGGAGCACAAACTTCAGATTGGTCCAGTAAGTAGTCTTCTGCTGCAATTTCTGTACAGTCTTTGCTTTCCCTGCCCTCCCAGACTGAGATTTCTGTCATCCCTCTGCTTCATTAGATGAAAGCTAACATGTCTGTGCTTTCCTGTGCCACACCCAAGAGCTCTGTGTCAGTAGAATCTAAGAGAATGTATTAGAATAGTATCATGGTTTGACACTGGTTAAGCGCCAGGCACTCACAAAAAAACCATTTACTTATTTTCCTCTGCTATAGTTGAGCAGAGGAGGGGCAATTGAAAACTTCATTTTCATGAGTTGAGATAAGGATTATTGAAAAAAAACCACCTTAAGGCAAAACAGGGTTAAAATTTAAACAGTATAAAGAAGATTATTAACAGAATTAAAAGTAAAAAGGATAATGACAACCAAAGCAAACTTTCAGAACACCTTTCTTTCCCAGTCCCTCCTTCTTTCCACCGACTGCACAAGGAAACAAAACATGGGGTTTTGGTCAGTATTTCACTTCTTAAAAATCTATCTTCAGTATGCATAAGGAGAAGAGTTTCTTCTGCTGTGCTGTGGGATCCTTCCCGTGGGAGACAGTTCTCTGCAAACTTTTCTAGCGTGGTTTTAACTTTCACAAGCAGCAGTCCCACTCAAACCTGCTGCAACATGAGTCCCTCCCACGGGCCAAGCAGTCTTCCCACAACTGCCCAGCGTGGGTCATTTTAGTTCATGGCATTTAGTGTTTTAAGGATGAGCTGCTCTAGTTTGGAAGGGAAGGCTCTCTTCCTCTATCTCTAAAGGCAAAGGTCACCTCTCTCTGTTCGAGTTCCTCACTAGATGACAGCTTTTCAACATCCACACACTCCAGTGTGAGTACTCTTCTTCACGGGCTGCACGTGGATCTCTGCACCCCCCCATGCACCTCATGAATGATAGGGAAACAGTTTGTTGTATTATAGTCCTCACCACAGCTTGCAGGAGAATCTCAGCTCCGGTGCTTGGAGCACCTCCTCCCTCGCCTTTTTTTCACTGACCTCGGTGTCACCATGCTGGTTCTCCTCAAGTCTCTTCACTTTTCCTTTTTCTTTGACTTGGAAGAAAGTTGGTGTCTGTAAATTGTAGTTGAGAGGTTGATCTCATCCAGGCTCCGCACTGGGGAATTGTTCACCATGTCTCTCACTGCTGGCCACGAGGTCTCTGCCAGCACTGCATGGCCGGCCCCGGCCATGTGGTCCTTGCTGGTACTGCACGGGTGGCTCCGGCCTCAGGACGGCCCTGGCCGCGCGGTCCTGGCCCTTGGGAGAGCCCTGGTTGCACGGTCCTGGCCTCAGGAAGGTCCTGGCCTCAGGAAGACCCTGGCCACGCAGTCCCCAGCAATCCCGGCCTCGGGAAGACCCCAGCCACGCGGTCCCTGGCGGCCCCTGCTGGGATGGGTCCTAGCGGCCACCTCACCGTCTCTCCAGAGAGGAAGAGAGAAAACTTCCCGAGGTTTTTCCTTTTTAAATATGTCATCACAGTGGCATTACCAGCTTCTCTAATTGGGCCAGTAACATGCCCATTTTCAGAGCCTTCAGCGATTGGCTCTGTGCCGGTCATAGAAGTTTCAAGCAGCTTTTCTCCTGCCCCCACCAAAAACCAGGCTGTGTTAAACCAACACAAATAGTTTTCCATTCTGTGAAAGACTTTCTTATTTTAATGGTGTTTAACCTGCATATTTTCTTTACTCTGAAGTACAGAGACTGTAAAAGACGCAGGTGAAAATTTAGCTATCATAATCTTAAAAAGCTCTAGAAAACCTCTATATCTGATCTTTTCCTCAGTACTGATTCAGTTCCCTCAGATAGAAAGCATGCCTATATCTGTTATTAATTGAGAGTTTGAGAAATAAAAGTCCTAATGAAAAATCTCATAGATTGAAAGGATAACACCTTCTGTTGGTGTAGATAGAATTAGAAGACATGTCTGCCCAGGGACATGGATCTGTGACCTTCACTGTAGTTCCAAAGGTTTGTCAATACTACTGTCACAGAATTGCAGAAGGGCTGAGTTCAGAAGGGACATCTTGAGGTTCCCTAGTCTATAAATCTCTGTCAAGTAGAGTAACCTGGAGATAATAGGACCCCATCCAATTGCATTTTGAGTATCTCAAAGGATTGAGATGCTGTGGCCTCTCTGGGCAACCTGTGTCAGACTTTAACTACCTTCACAGTAAAAAATATTTTCTGATGGAATCTAGTATTTTAATTTGTGCTCATGATCACTTGTCCTGTCAGTGGGAATCACTGAGTAGAGCTTTGCTCTGTCATCTCTGCACTCTCACATTGTGTACTTACATACACTGATGAGATACTCTTGAGATTTCTACAGCGGAAGAGGTCAGCTCTCTCACCCTCTTCTTGTAGGAAAGATGCTGCAGTCCCTTAATCTTTTTGTCCCTCTGTAAAACTGGCTTCAATCTGCTCATGCTTCTTTTTTTCTTTTGGGAGCCCAGAACTGGGCTGAGCCTCGATGTGTCTCATCAGTGCTGAGTAGAGGGAAAGGATCATGTCCCTTGACCTGTGTAGTGGTTTGGTTCAAAATGCCCATTACTTACTTATTTTCCTTCTGTGAGATAAGAACCAGGAGAAAAGCAAAGCAGGCACAAAACTTAAACCTTAAAAGCATAAAGAAGTTTATTAACAGAACTAAAAAGCAGAAAAAAAAGTTAGACTAAACCTTCAGAACACTTCTCCTCCCCCCACCTTCTTCTCCTCCTCCCACCAACAACATGAAAAAACAACCCTCAAGGTTTTCCAGAGTCAGTTTACCATCTCTGTAAGAACTTTTCTCAGTCCACCTAGGAAGAGGAGTCCCTCTTGCTCATGCTATGGAGACATCTCCACACGAAAACAGTTAAACAGTTCTCTTGTGGCTCAGTGTCACAGCAAGGCCGCCCGGAATGGTTTCTCCTTGCCTGTGAAAGTCCCTTCCCTCAACTTGCAGCTTTCCCCACAACTGCTTGCGAGGGTTAATTTCTTTAGCTAATGGGGTACCATTTTAAGGATGAGCTGTTCAGAAACAAAAGTTCTCTTTACCCATCTGTGGGTGCATATTCATCTCTAGGAACAGAGGTCCTCCCTTTCTCCGGTAGTGAGAGGGTCCTCATCTCCTTCAAAACAAAAGTTCTTTTCACCTGTCTGTAGGTGCATCTTTATCTCTAGGCACAGAGGCCCCCTTCTTCTCTGGCAGCAAGAGGGTCCTCATCACCTTCAACTGAAAAGGCACAGAGGCCTTCCTCTGGGAGCGAGAGAGTCTACATCACTTTCAACTCTCTCTGTTAAAACTTCTCAATAAATCACAGCTACTTCAGTAGTTGCTTAATGCAGCACAGGTACTTCTACCCATGGGTTGCGGTTTTGAACGCTCTGCCTCCCCCCACCATGCTTCATGAAATTACAACGGGAACACTGAGATATATTATAGTCCATCACCACAGCCTTACAAGAGAATTTCAGCTTCCAGGAGAAGCATCTCCTCTTTCTCCTCTCTCAGGGTTTCAGCTCCTCCTTCTTTGCTGACTTTGGTGTCTCTGTGCTGTTTATTTCACGTGCCATCATCTGTCCTTTTCCTCTGACTCAGGAGAGGATTGAATGTCTGGAAGCTTCATCTGTTCTGGAGAAATCTTACAGCACTAAAAGAGTTAATCTCACCCGGCCTTGCAGCTGGAATTCGCTTATCTCTCCTTGCCGGGCAGCAGCAGTGGGTGAGGGGGGGCATGGCCCGTCCGGAGCAGCTGAGGGGACCTGGCCTGCCCGAAGCAGGGCTGGGGCCGGAGCAGGGCTGGGGGGGGGCCGGGCCGCAGATGGAACAGGGCCGCTCCAGGGTGGTCTCCTGGCCGGCCCGGCCCCGCTGGGCCGTGCCCCGGGCCTCCCCCAGTTACCTGTCCGAACGCCGGAAGTCCGAGAGAGCTTTCCGGGCTCTGTTCGTTCTTAAATGTGTATCACAGAGGCGTACCAAGCTTCTTAAGTGGCTTAAAGAAGTTGTCAATATTCCAACTAGCCAGTTGATTGGTTAGGTCAGGTCTAGAGGAAACTGTAAGCACCTCTGTGCAAAAAAATCACTTCCGAGGCTGAAGGAGTCTTTCCTCAAAAACTCAAACTATGCTAACCCATGACAACCTGCATGCAGTGTTCTTCCCAGAAGTTGCTGACATTTTTTGCTTCAAGTTGTTGGTTCATAGCCAATTTGGTGTGCACAAGACCACCAGTCCCTTCTCTGCAGAGCTGGTTTTCAGCCAGTTGAGCACTCAGCATGTGTGCTGCCCCTGATGTTTTTACTCCCCAGGGTTAGGACTTTGCCCTTTGTTTTTGAACTTCATGAGGTTCCTGTGACCGAAGTTTCTCCAGCCTGTCCAGGATCTTCTGGCATGTCATCCTCTCCTCACAGTTTTGTACTGTTTGCAGACTTGGTGAGGGTGCACTGGGTACCAATGTCCCAGTCATTCGTGACAGTATCCAACAGTAGTGGCTCCAGTATGAACCCATAGGGTCCACCACTAGGAAATGACCTACAAGTGGACTCTGCACCACTGATCACGACCTTCAAGCTAGAATGGGAGAGACAGCTACACAGGCAAATCCTCCTGATGGAAATTATATGTCAAACCTGTGGTGCAGTAGAAAAGGCAAAATGGTTCATGTGCTGGTACAGCCTGCAATTTTTTACCACATGAACTAAAGGATGCTGGCAAGGGGACTTTGTAATCTGTGGGACTGTGTCTACAACAAAACTTCTACTGGCATAAGTAGACTATGTGATTTTTCCATGCCACTGTGAAGTGTAAACCAGGCTCAACATGTGAAGGGGTAATGAAGCCTGTTTGTGATGCTGTCTGATGGCAGACATTCCAGCATTTGTGCTCACCCCATATAACAGATGTCTCCTACTCTCAGAGCAACCAAGGGATTTTGACAAGATTGCTGACGTTACAGAAAATATTAAGAAATAATCCTTTCCATCAACCTAAATCCCAGTTTCTCAGTTAGTTAGAAACACTGTAAGTCTTTTATTAAGTGGATAGTTTTACAACCCTCACATGGTTTTTAGTTCTCAGGTTAATGAATTTTTTGAACATTATAACAAATTAGAGCTACAGAATATGAAGGGTTGCTCTTTGTGAGAATTTCGTGTTGTAAAAAGAGTATAGGTAGTATTGATTTCTCTAATTTACTGTTTATAAGAAGCATTACTTTGTAAAAAGAATTAAATGCTTTCAGTAAACAGCCTACGTACATGTACTTACATATGTGTTTACATATATGAATATGTAAACATAAAGCATCAGATACTCAGTTCTTTTGAACTGATGTGTTTCTATTGACTTTAAAAATAGAAAACAACCAAAATTAAGGAAACAGCATGGGCCAAAGACCCTTTTACACCAAGATTTTCTCAAGTTGCTTGCCTGTAACAACTGGGCTGAAAAATCCAAAGTTGTGCACTCTGTGTAGTCAGAAATATTGATTTTCCTTCAATTCAGTACTTCTGGGATTCAATGATGGCACTTAGGATCTCTAAAAATCAGGCTGGATATGTGTTATCTTTAGACCTATGTGTTATCTTTAAGTATTTAAACTGAAAATGTTTGCTTAAGTTTTAAGGTAAACTTGTTAGAGTTGTGCTTTTGAATTATGAGTTGTTATAAGTGAAAAGCTACAGGCAGATGAGAGAGAATATGGCTTTGTAATATTGTTCTTTCTGGGGGGAAGTTTCCCATGTTTTACCTCCAAAAGTCACTTTTGAAGCACTAACAACAGCAGTTACACAGTAGGACAAGACCCAGAAAATTACTCATTTCTGGACAGTATCTTGTCTCTCTTGTGTAGCAGCACAGCACAGGTGTACATGAACAGAGCTGCATTGGAAGTGGTCCCCATGGGATCGTGGAAGGACCTGTGCTTTGTCGTGTTGCACCCAGCCCCCATGGTGGGACAGTACACTCCCTGTGCCCCTACAGGTGTAGCTTCTGTCTCTGGCCTCTCTGGAAAAACAGGGAAAGATGGGATTTCTGTTGCAGACCTGTTGGAGGCTGCATGCCCTCCTTGTGCCAGAGTGGAATGCGGAGGGTTTTCATTAGTGTCCAGTGTGAATAAGCACTGCCTCTCTGCCGAGGCTGTTGGATGCCTGAAAATCTAATGTAAATATCCAAAGTCCCCCAACTCTTCCCAGAAAAGATTTCAGATTGGACAAGAAGACATAGCTAAGAAAATCAAAGAAAGCTTGGTTTGGAGGTCACAAGATCACAGAATCACAGAATAAGCTGAATTGGAAGGGACCCACAAGAATCATCAAGTCCAATTCCTGGCCCTGTACAGCACCATCCCCAAGAGTCATACCATGTGCCTAAAAACATTGTCTAAATGCTCTTGAACTCTGCCAGGCTGGTGCTATGACCACTTCCTTGAGGAGCCTGTTCCAGTGCCCAACCACTCTCTGGGTGACGAACCTTTTTCTAATATCCAACCTAAACCTCCCTGACACAGCTTCAGGTCATTGGCTCAGGTTCTGTCACTGTCACAACAGAGAAGAGATCAGTGCCTGCCCCTCCTCTTCCCCTTATGAGGAAGTTGTAACTGCAATGACATCTGTCCTCAATCTCCTCCAGGCTGAACAGATCAAGTGACCTTGGCTTCCCCTCAAGGCCCTTCACAATCTTTGTTGCCCTCCTTTGGACACTCTCTAACACTTTAATGTCTTTCTCATATTGTGGCATCCAAAACTGCCCCCAGCACTCGAGGTGAGGCTGCCCCAGTGCAGAGCAGAGCAGGACAATCCCCTCCCTTGCCCGGCTGGCCATGCTGTGCCTGATGCCCCCCAGGACAGGGTTGGCCCTCCTGGCTGCCAGGGCACTGCTGACCCATGTTCAGCTTGCCAGGACCCCCAGGTCCCTTTCCATGGCACTGCTCTCCAGCCTCTCATTCCCCAGTCTGTCCACACATCCAGGGTTGCCCCATCCCAGGTGCAGAATCCGGCACTTTCCCTTGTTGAACTTCACATGGTTGGTGATTGCCCAGACCTCTGATTTGCTGAGGTCTCTCTGCAGGCCCTCTCTGCCTCCAAGGGAGTCCACAGCTCCTCCCAGTTTTGTATCACCTGTGAACTGGCTCAGTATCCCTTCCAGTCCTGTGTCCAAGTCACTTGTGAAGATGTCGAAGAGCAGAGGGCCGAGGATGGGGCCCTGTGGAACCCCACCAGTGACAGGTCCCCAGTCTGATGTCACCCCATTCACCGTAACCCTCTGTGCCTGACCCGTGAGCCAGGTGCTCACCCAGCCCACGATGTGTTTATCCAGCTGTGGGCTGGACATTAGGTCCAGAAGGATCCTGTGAGAGACACAGTGGAAAACTTTACAGGCTTCCCTTCAGCAGCTGGATGGGTTACCTTGTCATAAAAGGAAACCAGGTGTGATAAGCAGGACTTTCCTCTCATGAAGCCGTGCTGGCTGTGACTGATGACTGTGTTGTCTTTCAGGTGTTTTTCAGTACCCCCAAAATAATCTTCTACGTAACTTTACCAGGCACTGAAGTGAGACTGACAGGCCTGTAGTTTCCAGCATCCTGCTTCTTGCCCTTCTTGAAAATCAGGGCATTGTTTGCCAGCTTCCAGTCATCTGGGGCCTCTCTGGATTCCCAAGACCACTCAAAAATTGTTGAGAAAGGTTTTACAATTACATCAGCCAGCAGATAGTTAATCAGTTCTGCTGGGAAGTTCTCCTTGAAAATGTAAATATCAGGAGCCAGCTTGATTCTTTCTTGATGAGTCGTTATTCTCTGTAGCTCTGTTTTTGGGATGCAAATCAGTCGCTGGTCAAGGTTACAATTTTCCCTGGGCAAGAGTTCTGTTCGTTTTTAATATTGGTTACAACTTAACTTTAGTACATATTTCGATATTACATATTTGAGCACAAATTTCCCATTTTTATTTTTAACAGTTTCCAAGAAAGTGGGTAGGGAGTTTGGTTGCCAAAATCAGAGATGCAAGTTGTTCCACACTACACTGATGGATGTTTGATATATGTACTAGTACTTGTGCCCTTAGTCTGGAGAAAATCGGTTCTTCCTTTGATGGTTCCTTTGTGACAAGTTACAGTGAGCCAACATTATAAATAAACTCCGAATAGTTTAAGGCTTCTCTGTAGCACAGGCAAAACTGAATTTTACTTCCCTATGGGTGAAAGCAAGTTAATTCTTTGGGGGCAGAAAAGTGTGGTTTTCTGGTAGTGTTAGACCTGATGCTGGGGAGGATGATGCAGGTAGGCAAAGAAATTTGGGAGGGATCAGTTGGAGGTAGGAGAAAGGGGCTCAGAGGAGTCTCTGGCAGTTTTGGGGAGCTGTTCAGAGGGCCTGGAAGAATGACTGGCATATTAGGAAATTTTTTTCAGAAACATGGTCAAAGCTGCACACTTATATCTGGGAGAGGTGGGATACCTCTGAGGCCCTGAGGTGACAGGTACTTGGACAGTAAAAAGGATGTGAAAGTGTCGTATTTCCCACTAATTAGCAAAGCTGAACATGGATATGGCCAGTGCAAGCTGCTGGATGATGGTGAAAGCAGGACTGCAACAAGCAGCCTTTTTTTCTGGGATGAGCCTCCTTCATTAGCACATGTTCCTCCGATCCCACATGCTGCTGTTCTTTATGACTTCAGATATTGCACTGGTTTCTTTGCCCAGCTGTTGCTTCATATCTCTTCAACCCTTTTATGCCTTCTGAGGATCTGCAATAGAACTGAGAGCAGGTGGAGGGAGAAGACACCACTACTTAGGCTCCTCTGGAACACCTTGTCCACAGGACTTGATGGCATATGCCTTCCTTGTATTGCCTCTTGGTGCTTGGATGGAGACAGGTATCAAAAAGAGCTTGCTCTTTTTTTTGGCCAGGGCCACCCATTTTAAAGAAAATTTTCTCACTCCATCTTTCTCTTGTCTTCCCCAAGTTCATGATTTCAAGCTAAAGCCTAGATGTCTGAAGTTGTTTCTGAGGTTGTTATCCTATCAATAGGCTGGAGCTCAGGCAGAGTGGATAAGGTTTGTTATCGTATTTTAATAATTTAAAAGATGCTTCCAAAACTAAATTTTTATTATCCCAAACAAACTTTTCTTTGTAGTAACCCCAAAAACTATGCTTCAGAAGAAGAGTGCCTTCAAAATCTTGATTATAGAAATATACCGTATACAAATCTCGAATGCACAAAATCGTGAGTATACATTTATTCAAAATCACAAATATACTATCTTGGATGTATATCTGGAAATTATATGAAACACAGTCATGTCCTGATGCCCTTTATGCATGTTGTGTTGTAATCTGCAGTAGTTTCATAAGTAATAAATATTATTTATTAGTAAGGAAGGGTTCAACAAGAAAAGGGAGTAGCACTGTACTACACAGTATTTCCCTAGAATTTCAATAGTTTTGGTAAGGATAGGAAATGGACGTGGACCACAGATTAGTGGCACCTTTCCTTTCCTTTGTCTGTGCCGGATCTGGCCATGTGTTTGGGAGCATGCGTGTCTCCGTGCGTAGTTGGTGTGTTTGGGATCATGCAAGGGTATGTTGATGATGGCAGCTAGTTGCTGCCAGACCACAAGAGGGACCCAAAGACATGCGTTGCTGTCTGGTATCCCTTGAAAACTGCGAAGATCATTAGCTTCCAGCTTGGGTTTTCAGAAAAGTTTCTCTTCAGAAAAATTTTCTCTTAATTTTAGCTTTCAGGAATTTTACTATGACTCACCTATAAGCTTTCTGAAGGAAAGTCTGAGAAAGGCTCTAGAAAAAAGGCTGCTAGAGATAACATGATTTTAAACAACTTTGTCATGGCTGCCAAATGCACTGGGAAAGGCAGTGTGGCATCTAGACTGATAGTGATAAATCATCTGAAAACATAAGAAGCACTCATGTATTATACTGCAGGTATGATATTAAGAAAATCAGCATCTGGAATTTCCCCTTTATTAGTATTTTGAACATTCAGCCAAGCAGGCAGCTGCAGATGATGAGACCTTTCCATAAATTAGAGGAAAAACTTACCAAAGTAAAGGTGCTCCAAAAAATTAATAAATTGGAGACATTCTGTATGATGCAGCTTTGCTGCTGCAGTAACTCACTGTTCTTCCAAAAGATGATTGTAAATTGTACACTGCATGTGCAAACAGGGCATGTCTTCTGTAGCAGTGGAAAATATCTTTGATACGGACTGGTTTGGTCTGGAAAGAGCAGCACTACCTGGATTTAGCTGCCTCAGTGGCCTCATTAAGTAGTCCTGGGAAATGTCTTCCTCTGTGAGGCGATCTCAGATGCCTTCTTCACTGGGACTGCTACCTTTTTCTTTCACCCTGTGAGCAGGGCTGACCCCTTGTACTCATATACCCTATTTTATTCAATGTAAATAGCAGCTCTGTTTTTCTGTGTACAAGAATAATTTCCAACAGAAGGCTGGGGGGAATGACTAGAGATTACTTTATTGCAGTGACAGCTCCTTATTCATCAACTAAAAATCTAATGCTATTGAGTGGTGATATGGTAATTTAACATCACTAAAAATGACAGAGTATTGTTATACTGTATTGCATCTGCGTAGCACCCTCAATCTGAGATCAAGTTGTCACTGTCATTAACAAATTCTGTTGATATGTTCTTGGAGGAGGTAATACAAAGTTATCCATGATTTACTGGTAGGGCAGTTGGGCCCAGAGAGTGGTTTCCTTGGGGTCAGGGAGTGAGTCAAGAGCATGACTGATAGCAGTGTCCTTCTTGGCCAAGGAGGTGATGAAGTTGTCTTCTCATCAGCCTCTATCTTCTCCTTCTGCTATCAGCCTCCAGATCACCTCACCAGGCTGAGGCACTACAGACCAACATACAGGCTTCAGATATGCCTCCATCCACTGTGGAAGTACTGCAGGGGCTTTTCTCTGTCTTGTACTCAGGACAGGCCATGCCAAATTCTGCCCGACAAGAAGGGGCTGCAAGAAGTCAATTTGTATTTTCACCTCCGTGCTGCATAGAGGGAACATACGGTATGAAGTGTAGTGATAGACTGACATGAAAGGCTGTTCCCTTCCCTCTCTGCTTTTTCTGGCAGCAGCTGAACATGCAGTGACAGCACACCTTCCATTACTAATATTTTGAAACCTAGAGCAGGAGAGTGCCTCAAACCGCAGCCTTATAACGTAATGAAGAATACACACAGCTGCAGTACCAACCACATAATTATTTAATTAGTTTTTGACAGCTTCAAATTGCACAGGCAAAGGAATGCATGAACCGCACATGGAAACCTGCCAGCAGAGGTTTTACACGTATGCACATGGTTTTAGCTATTGTAAGTGCAAAGCCAGGTTGCTGCACTTTTATTGCAAAACCTAATAGCACATCATGCACTGGAGAAGTTATATCAGGGGAATAAAAATGGCATATGTAGTTATTTCTTCTTCTTTATGTCGTAGCATTACTTTTGTTATATTTAACTTCCCATAAATGAGCCCTGTGAGACCAAAGATGGGAATATTTTAGCATTAATTTAAATAATCTGTAAAGTAACAGCTTCTTTGGGCTTTTGGAATAAGCAGTTATGATACCACTAATTAACATTACATATCGATTTATATTTTAAGAACCTATTACGGAGATTAATTAATTAATATCTCTGTTGGGGAGTTAAGTTTATTTGCATTTTTATTTTGAAAAAAGAAGGGCTCACCGAAGTGTAACAGTTTGTCAGAAGCCACAGTGTGATTCAGGGACAAAAGAGACAAATTAGAATTTCCTCAGTTTTCATTTGACTCTGCAGAGAGCTAGGGCAAGAAATTTCAATATATAAATGTGGGAAAAACAATTGTCTGCAAACAAAATGGATGAAGAGGGCACTAACATTAGTAGAAATCTGTCTTCGGCAAATAGATTATTCCAAAGGGGAAGATAATAATTTAGAAGTGAAGCGAAGCATAATGTACTGTAAATATTTGCTCTTCGGCTGCTGCAAAGCCAACACCCATCTCCCAAGTCACTCCAAAGTGTTTATAATTTCCATATGTCACAAGCTCCATGATTTTATTTTAGAGGGGAAGTGATTTCTCCTGAATGCACCTAATTAAGGCTAACAGCTAAAATAAAACATGAATTAATTCAAAACTTCACTCTGCACTCTAAATGAACACAAACGTTGTCTGAGGTTTAAAAAGTTAAGTCCTCCTTTTTTTCCACATAATTGAAGTTTTCATATTTTCCAGCCTTTGCTTTTTATGGTTCTGGCTGGGATAGGAAATGCTAAAAGCCCACAAGAAAAGGCTATTGCCATAGATCTGTGTAAGATATTCACAACAAAAACCTAAACCATGCGGAACACATGTGGTTTCAAGTTTCACAAGAAAGTCAAAACCCAGACTCTGTTTGTTGAAGTCTGTAACACGTTTTGAATGAAACTGGGCCTGTTTTCAAGAAAATCTTGTCAGATTCCTGGTTTTGAGTTGAAACCATCTGAAATTTGGCATTTGGCAAGTTCTGGGAAGAAGTCTAGAGGCCTGATCTCATTGATGCTTCAAGGGGGACTTGCTGTAGATGGAGCTGAGTGGAGGGGATTTCAAGCCTCAGCTGGGGGAGTGGGGCAAGGGCATTGTCAGGGGCTTTGGGGCTGAGGAAACCAACACAGCATCGGTGGGTCTCCTGAGGGTAGGGAACTGTAGTCAAGAATGGTTGTGTGAAAGTCATGTGGGTCCCATCCAGGACAAGAGATCCTGGAGATCTTGTGCACACCCTTCAAAGGGCACCTTGCTTTGCCTTCTCATGTACTCCCAGAATAAAGATTAGGAGACTTCGAATACTTTGGGTATAAGTGTTCATCACTACACTGCATTTTGTAGGATTTATGTGCCTATCACTGCATCCACATGGAAAACACACTTTTGTTTTACCTACAGAAATCTCTCTGACTAAGCAAATGAAAGACTGTGAAGACACACTTTGCCCCTATGATGAAGCCATGCACTTTTTTTAAGTGTATAGGAATGAGTCATTAGCTGATGCTGCCGCCTCAGTCTCTTAAGATGTTATCAAGGTAAAAGTTATGAGCTAAATTCTAGTATTATAAGGATGGATATCACAGCAGAATTTTTTCTTGTGCATTCCTAGAAACATCTTTATCTGATACTAATACTACTGTAAATTATTCAGACTGTAAGGCTTTTAAATCTACCTTACCTTTAACTTTCTCTCCTGCTAATCACTTTTAAAATTTCTGTCCCTGCAAGCAGTGAAAATAGGCTAGGAAACTTACAATCATGGTTTTAATAATATTATTAGAATGCAGTATTATCTGTACAGACAAGTTTATTTCTTGATCTCATAAACCAATACCATACACAGCTACCAATACATTCACCCACTTATATTGCTGTGTTTGGGAATATTCAACTGTGAAAATAAAAGCTGTTTTGTGCTGTGGCCAAAATGTAAGCAAAGAGCAGAGCAGATGGTTTATGAGTACATGGAAAAACAGTGTATGTCTGTGTATAAGGAAAAAGCTCTATATCAGACTAATGAGTATAGTTTTCCTGTTTTCTCTAATGGTATTTTATATGTGCAGTTCTGTAAGTCCAGCACTGTGAGGACAATAGTTATGCTCACAAATGAAATATAACTCATTAAATCTCCAGTTCTTCCATCCACACTCACTTTTATTAAGCATAGGTCAGTCCTGTGTGAGATAATTCTTTATTACCCTTACACTACCACTTTTTTTTTTCCCCAGATGTCTGTGGTTTGGCTTTATATAACATGATAAAGTCCCTTTTGCTAACAAGTCTTTTAAAGTAGTATAATTCTGCTCTGAATCTCAACAAATGTCCACAGTAGCTTCTTCTAGTAGAAGTTGCAGCTTCTCATAATTCGTGCCTGCTGTTGGTCTTCTTAATAAGAATACTAAAGGAAGCAGACACTGTCATCCACCAACCTGCTTCCCCAAGACCCAGTTGCTCTTATATTCATCTTGTCCAGAACTAGCTGAAAATCTCCCAGATGACTGGATTTTCATCACTTCCCTAAGTGGCAGACAAGTGCCTTTGTGGTTTTTGTCATGGTGCTCTTCTCTTGTTCAGAAAGAACTTGTGGGAAACACCCCCAAAACAGACTTGTTTTTTTTTTAAACTATCTTTTTCTGTAGTTCCTCCAAGAAGCAGACAGCAGTTGAGCTTTAGGGATATTGAGACTAGTAGTGAGTTTTTGCTGCACTGCATTCACAGACTGTCTGCATCCACTTCTAACCTCTTTCCTTGGCTGCAAACTCAGGGGCTGCTTTTTCCACTGCAGTGGGAAGTGAAGGATCATCTACTGCCTCATGGATGTCTGCTCCACTGTCTCACTGTCTCCACACTGCCCCATCCCATAGGGCTGGTTCTATACTTGGCACCCACCAGGTGCACATCTGGTTATGCCATCCTTTATCAGGGTCTCAGATACAATGTGGGCACGGGTACCAACTGCTGCAGAGGTGTTCTGGGGCTTTAACAGGGTGGAGGTGACTGGTGGGAATGAGAATTGCAAATTATGTTCTGCTACCAGGGACAGTACCCTGAGGAAGTTGTGGAATGCAAAAACTCTTTCTGTTCATAGGACAATAATAATCTTAAATGTCTTTAGAAACAGAAACACAAAATGTGAGAGAGTCAAATTTAGTTCACCATGGCAGAATAGAAATGGAAAATTCCATCTGTTTCATAATCAAAATATATTTTATACTTATGCTGCAATATTTGTCAACATAACTACAACAGAGGAGAGTAATTCAACAGATGATTACAAAAACCCAGAAGGGGCATATTGGTTTTAAAAATCATGTTAATTTGTAATGATTGCATTGCAGAATGACAATTTTTCTCTTCGGAAACTTTCTTACTCAATTCTAAGGCTCAGTTATGCCAAATTGCTAGTATTTAACAATAAGATCGGTAGACCTTAATAATAGAGAGATGAAGAAAGAAAGCAGAAGCTGCTATGGATACTGCCAAACCACTTCTCAGCTTTGTAAAATCAAGCACATGGGCAAGTCTCCCACCACAAAATCAGCATAAATTGATTTCTAAATTGCTTTTTTTGTTCGTTTGTTTAGTTTTCACCCCAATATTCTGATGGCAATTTGATAAGCGATCAGAAAATCTTATAATAAATTTTCTTTCAGAAGGAGATTTACAAGTATTTTGCTGCTTATTTGTGCAACACATCTTTTGTATTTCTTAATGCTGTATCAAAGGTCTTGGCACAGCACTGGCACTCTTTCTTTTAGGAATTCTGTTTCTGTCTCTTTTCCTCAGGTTGACTGGCTTCTTACTTGACAAACATCTTCACTGATTTCAGCAGCTTACTGGAATTAAACATAGTACAGTCTTACCATTAACAATTAGTACTTATTATGTTGCCTTTTTTTCCCCACACAAATGAAATATTATTATTTCACAGACATTTCCAGTGGGAATGAGTGTGTGGAGTGCCACATTTAATGTCACTCCATGCTTGAAAGCTATATGCATTGCTTACTTTGGATTATAGCTAAAAAACAAGTTTTGATTGAAAGAATGGCTGTGACCCAATCGTTAACTACCATACATGTCAAATTGAAATGATGGAAATAATTGCCACTGACAGTTTTACTTTGTAGAAACCTATTTTCCTCCCTTCAGAATCTTTTTTATCTTGGTTTACTGGAAAAAGTGAACAAACACAAGGAAATGCTTTCAAAATTATCAGCTTCTAAAGAACACCAGTAATCACTTTGCATAATCCACATCTGGGCTCAGTCCAGTTTTCCTTAATTAGCTACAAATGCCATGTCTGCTGCTATGTCTGAAATTTTCACTTCATCTACCTATTAAAGGGTAAAATGAGTTGGATTTTTAAGTTAAAGAATATTACTTAGGTAGTTAAATGGATTTAGACACAATGGCATTTCTTGTACTAAAAATAGTACAAATGTGGCTATTTTTCAGATTTTTAGAACCAGGGCACTTCTGTTTTTTGAAGATCACACTGGCTACGTACCCTAGCAAAGAGGTATTTACAGGTGTTATTTAACCAGTTAATCACACAAAGACACTCAGGCCTTTTGTTCATCCTGTAAATAGAAATAGTTTTGTAAACTGTGAATGACTATAGCTTCTCTGAGTCTGGTGTCCATATGACTGCCTGTCATGTTTCCTTTGTCCAGGCTGGATGTGGTATTCACATCCATCTAAAGGCCCATGCTGCCTTTACACCGCTGTCCAAAAAATGGGAAGCTCAAGCAGCTAACTTGCTCCAGAGTATCCCATTGCTCTGAGGTCTGGGATAAAGGATACACAAAGTTATATACTTGGCCTGTACTGGGAAAAAAAACCAGGTCCTCCTTAAATTTCTGTTAAACTTGTTATCAATGGAGAATGTGCCCTACTAAACGCGAGTGGTGTAGGAGTAGTGTAGACAGGTGAACACCATCTTCCAGCCCTTTACCATTACCAGTTTCCAGTTGTCACTGAGAATTGAAATTGTGCATATGTATATGTAGAGCTTCAAGTTGCGCCAAGGGAGGTTCAGGTCAGATGTTAGGGAAAATTTATTCACTGAAAGGGTTATGGAACATTGGAACATACTGTCCAGGGAAGTGGTTGATTCGCCATCCCTGCAGGTGTTTAAAAGATGTATAGATATGGCACTTGGGGACAGGGTTTATTGTGCACTTGGCAGTGTTAGGTTAACAGTTGGACTCAATGACCTTAAGGGTGTTTTCCAGTCTAGATGGTTCTGTGATTCCATAACTCTGTGAATGACTGTCCAGTCACAATACCGTGTTTTTACCAATAGCTGCCCAAACAAGAAATACAAGAGTGTTCCTTGGTGTCCTGTCATCTGAAGAAGGATTCTGAAATGCAGCACCACTGTGTAGGACCTTCGGCATCAGCATTGTGATTGACATCCCCCAGCGCTCCCTTCTCCAAGCTTGTGCCAAGCCCTCTTTGAAAAGGGAGTCTGCTGGAAAGTTATCTGCTCTTGAAGATAATTTTTTTCTTAAATTCAAAACTCAGCAAAGTTTGAAATCACTTCCTGTCTGTGTCTGCTTTCTTTTTCCCCTGAATATTTTCTCACTGATGCATTTTTAAAGGCATGATCTAACCCTTAGTTAAGCCAAGAGAAAGCTTTCCAGTGCCTTGAGAATATGATTGATCAATATCTAAATGAAAATGTAAAAATGGCTTAAGAACTGATTTTGTAAAGGAAGACAGTGAAAAAGCTTTTGGCACTTACGACCAGAAATGAAGTTGCAAATTTTCACCTTGATTTTTAAATCCCTGGGAGCAAATCTGGAAGGCCACTGTGCTCCTTTAGCTTCTGGCTGCAGTGTGCAGGAGAGAACCACAGTCCTCAGGTTTGGATCTCTGTGCACGGGTCTGAGGATATTTCCCTTCGGAGGGTGTTTCTTTTGTTTCCTCCTTGCTTCCAACCTGCATGTCCTATGCATCTCTTAGTGAAGATAAACTTGATAATGTCTGAAGATACTTTATCCTGGAGCACTGTCTCAGTACAGAAAAGGATGAATTTAAATAAAATAAACCACTCATTGGGTCTTTCCCTCCCTGCCACTGTAGGGCTGTGTATACCTGATGTAGCTCTTTGAAAGTCAGTGGATTTATGTTGCTGTTACTACAGGACAGTGCTGTAGGGAGTAGCTAGCCTATTTCTATAATTCATCGTGCAGAGGCAGTCAAATGGCCCCAGAAGGTTTCTAAGGAAGGAGCACCAACAGTTACCTTTGCTGCAGTTGCATGGGACAGTCTCAAGAGATGGACATCTAACCTGAAGGGAGGACTGTTGAATTTAAGAATTTGGAAGATGTTGCTATTCTATTTTACAATTCCTTCTTCCTTCTGTCATCCCCCAAAATACTCCTCCCTGTCCTTCAGAACTCAGAGCACACAATAACCTCATACTTGACGTACATGTTTATGAGATACTGAGGTTCCAGACCTCTTCTTGTGTGTCATGGGGCAGTTCTGGTGATTTGTCTGGAACTAGGCTGATCTGTAGGAATGGAGGCTCTGGTTGCCTGTGTCTGCTCAGAGCTTGGCCCATGGCTGCAAAAATGTGCAGAAAAATATGTCTCAAAATACGCTGTTTAGCTGTTTCATACCCCTTTCAGTAGTGACGGCAATTTGGGGCTTATGCTTTTTGCTTTCCAAAACGTGCTATTAAGGAACTAAAGACTGAAATGACTTCTCCTTCTGTTCACATTTTTGGTTGGTTGTCTTAGGTAAGATGTTCTCTTGGAAATGGTGTTTAGTACTACCCACAACTATTTCCAAAATGACTAAGATTGTTTTTTAAAGAAGGATAAAAAAAATAATGACAAATTGGAACCTTATGGACTATTAAAACTCTCTGTTAGAAAGAACTGTCAGCATGATTGATATCTAGAAATTCTCTTTTCAAAGTCATTAAAAAGCTGTGTTCCAGTCTTTGAGTTCTTGGGAGAAACCTCGCTAAATCGCTTCCTGCTGTCTAATTTCTGAAAATATCCTGCCCAGAAGAGACACAGCAATAGAATCGTGTCAGAAATGCAGATACCAGGTGAGCCGCATGCATCAGCAATAGTGGGGAAAATGGCTTAGTTTATTTGTTATTCAAACACTTTTTAGGTAAGAATAAAAAAAAAGCTGGAATCTCTAGATGCTCCAAGTAAATTGCTCACTTTGGAAACATGACTGTCTCAAGGGCACTAAATCTCATTAATCTTGACAATGCAAAACATACCTGGCTGAACTAAAAGTAGAAAATAAAAATACATAAAAATTTTATTTGGTAAAGAGGGAGGTCATCCCACTTAACGATAATGAAGTTTTAATGAAATTCTTTTATCCTGAAATATGTACACATATCATCCTAAGTTGATGCTCTTTCTACAAGTATATTTCTAATTCAGCAAATAAACAAAAGGCTATATGGGAATTTTGCTGAAAGCCTCAGAACTGCTGAGCTCAATTTGTTCTTGAGACATAAATGTGAATTATGTGTGCCTGTTGCTACCTGTGAGCCGGTTGGAGCTGATGGCAGGCTACAAGTGCTGCAGTGCCAGCCTGGCAAACTTACAGCAGCAGCAGGCAGCTGCCTCATTTTCTGGCTTCCAGCAGTATGTGGGCGAAACAAAATAATGTTAGCATTTGGCTAACATCACATGATGGCTTCCAAAGTATCAGTTCAGAAGGCTTCTCTCATCCAAAAAAAATGAGCTCTCACTGGGTATTTGCAGTAACACACACACACACCCCCACACCCATAATCAGTGGGTGTAGAATGAGAAAAGGGTGCTTGCCAGGGAGCTTTCAGATCCAGAGCTGTGAATGGGAACTGCATGCTTGGAATGGAGGCATGAGAATGCTCTTGCTGTTTGTGTCCTTTTGTTCCTCTGACATTTTGGGATTTTATGTGGGTGTGATGACATAGTCCCCTAAAGCTTGCAGCACCAAGTCACGGGTTTCAATGCATGCTACCAGAGAAGGATAACTCCTCAGAAACATGACTGTAGGGAAACAGAGAACAAACCTTCATATGTACTGGAAGGATTAAATTGTGCCTAGGCTCCCCTAGCTGGTTGCACTGAAAGTGAAGGCAGAGGGAGAAGCACATCAGCCCCCTCCCACAGCTGCCTCCCTGCCTGCATCCGATTGCTGCTGCCATTGCTGGCTGCTGCCCAGCTGAGTCTCCCACGGGATGTGCAAGGCCCACACAGTTAAGCACATTAGCACAGCTTGTATCTGCACAACTGCATTACTGTTTGCACAAAAGCACGTTGCTTCTGGCTTACACTGAGCTGTAGCATAAACGAAAATCAGCTCCAGACTATTTAGGAGTGCTGGTCCAGGAGGGTTTGTTTTGAATGAACCCTACTGACAGCAGAATTAGTGGCTTCATGGAAGACTTGAGAGGTGGAGACAGCAGGGAGATTGCAAGGCTAGATGGACATGTAATAGTTCAGCTGAGAAGAAAGCAAGCCAGGAATCTGGGTGAGATTTAGGGATTCCAAGTCTGAGAACTCAGCTTGGAATGTTGTCCTGGGAAACATCGTGCAGCAGAGAGCAAGGAAGGGTGGAGCATGATGCCACAGACCACTACCCAAGTGATGTTTGTGCTGGAGCGCTTCATGTGTCCAGGGAAAGACAATGAGACTGGGATATTTTATCAATTATCTCTTCATTACTGTACCAGACTCTGCAAAGAGGAAAGAAAGACATTTCTCTGTTATGGAAAGGGTCTGCCAGGGGAGAGAAAGAAAGGCAAAAAGAGGGAAGTAGAGACCCTGATCAAAAAATTGAAAATAAACCACCAAGTAAATAGTAAAGGACTAGACTTAAAGAAAAACTAGTAGTGAGAGGAGAGAAAAAACTTAATACAAAAGTAATGGAATCCAAAGCTGCATGAGACTCTGTTTTACAAGTTTTCTCTCTCTGGCAGTTTTAAGGTAGAATGCCTTTTCTTTCTGTAGGAAGAAAAGGGGTCTCAAACGTTGGGCCTCCATCAATGTCCCAAAGAGGATAATGGGCTCTAGGAACATTCAGCCTGAGAAGGGTTTTTCTCACCTCTGTAAAGTCATCACATCATGCTCATAAATCAAGATCATTCTTGCATTGAGAAGGAATCTAGACTCAGACTTCTAAATGCATACAAAAAGACACAAACTATTTCTAGCTGTGCTAGCAGTGATATAATGCAAGTGGTTATGGCTAGGAGAAGCATATTTTATTATTTATGTCCTAAATACAGATACATTATACGCTCTTCAACCTACTGGACTGTAACTGCTGTTTTTGTTACCTGTCTGACCTTTTTTGTTACCTTTATTCCTGATCACTGTCATGAAACTCAGATGTATGTCACCTAGAACTGTTCAGATGACAAATTTAATTCCACTTTTTATTCTGACACCTCCATCTTAGCAGATATTTCATTGACATTACTGAAGCAGTAAAGATTATTGCAAAGAAGTTGCACATCTGCTCATTAATAGGCATCAGACATCTCCCATTTCTTTCACGGGTTTGCTGAGTCAGGTACACCTGAATGATCTGCTAGTGTTTCTTTTTAAACTTTATGCTATTTGCCATGGAAAATCCAGTTTAACAATTTTCTTTCATAGCTCCTCCTCTAATTTATATTCTTGTTTGTTGACTTCATCTGTGTCAAATTTCTAAATCCTGAAGTGTTTCTCTTCTCTTCAAAGAACCCTACTGCTTTCCTTACACTAGAAGGCTTTTGCCTCTCTGGTTTCCTTTCTTAGTTGGTTGTACATACACTTTCTTAGTCATACTAGTCATCTTTCATATCTAAACTACTTTTGAGGGTTTTACGCCCTTTAAACTATCAGTCTTTTGTAATTACCCTTGAGTTTTAATGAAGTCTCCCCTTTATAAAATATTACTTCTTTCAAATTCATTTCCTAGGTGTTAAACCTAAATGTAACTGCTGCTGCTAGTTGGTGGCCTGAGTCCTCTTCTTAGGTGAAACAGATCCTCTATATGTTATTTAAGACTAATTCAAAATTAGCTTCACCTTCTTCTTCAAAACTTGACGTGTACTTTGGGTGTTGAGAAATCAGATGCTTACCTTTGCAGACATTTGGGGCAACTATAACAGCAGACCATGGCACTCTGTAAAGAAGCTGAGAAGCTCCTTCTAGTTAAAAAGCTTGTGTCCCTAAGTGCTTGAAAACCACTGCCAATTTTACTAATGAAGTAACTGATAGCATTCGCAGATTGTTCTCCCTATGTGGAGCCCATGCTGAAGTAAGATGAATCTAGCAGAGAGAAGAGGAATGATGGGACAAGAAGATGTGGGGAATTCTGTGGTGTCTGAAGCAAACATGCGCCCCCTCTCACAGCTGTGAGTTTCCCCTTGGCTTCACACAGCTCATCCTGTCCCCAGCAGGTTTGCCAGCAAAGAAGGTTCAGCAGCAGACGCTGCAATTCCCCAATCTTCTGGAGGTTGGAGTGGCCAGTGGAATGAGGTGTTGTGGGAAGGGAGGCTCCCTGAGAAGGGCTTTCCCTCACTCTGTCCATGAGTTAATTTTTTGCTCTGTTTTCCTTAGCCTTCTTCCATTGCCCTCTGTTATATCTCAACCCTGCCCCAGCCTCCTGGCCCAGCCCCTGTGCCACTAGATCACTGTCTTCCCTAAGTCCTCATGCTCAGTCTCCATGGCTGCATAACTCTAGCTCCAGACCCCCATCGCCTTCCTGAGTTCCCTCATTGTTTCAGGCGTGTGGTTGTGTCCTGTCACAGCCCACACAGCCAAACACCACCCACTTCCCGCTCTGGCTTGCAGCATCACTGCCAGGTGGCACCTGGTTGTCCCATTTGAAACACCCCTGCACTTGACATGCCAGGTGTCAGCTGGCATTTTAATCACATGCAGCAATGAATTACAGCTGACCATTGTAATTGCAGATGAGTACACCCATTCTTTAGAGGTCCTGCTTTCTGCAAGCAGTGATAGATGGTTTTAAATCCTTCTTGTCACCACTTTCTAACTAGGAGGGAGGAGGCCCTGACATGTTTTCCACCATGGCAGATTTACATGTAGATCTGGGTACATGTCAGGAAAATACTGCAGAGGCCCTCAAGCTAATAGCCCTATTAACTAATGGGAAATCTACACCCCAGCTCCTCTATCCAGTTTTTTGTATCACTCCTGCCAAACATGAGCCATGAGCCGGGGTTCCTTCCCAGAAACCTGTCTAGGTACCTTGTGAAAACAATTCTGTTTTTCTTATATTTTGTGAACAGCCAATTTAGTCTGGTGGGGCATAGAAAAATGGCAGGTGCATTCAACCTGGTGTCCAGATTTAGAAAGCATATAGCTCATTTTGCATTGTGAATCTCTCAGGGACTGGGGCAATGAGGAGGATTAACCAATCTCCACACAAAACTTGCTGGCCACACTTAAACATCTCCCCATGGGCTGCGTATTTCTTGTAAACTTAATTGCCTGGGATTAGAGTCTATTTCCTGGCACCGGTTTTAGGTTAGAAATTCTTTTGTGCCTGGAAAGCTTCTGCTCAGCAGTTCACAGTCCCCTGGGAGTCTGAGACTGGCAGTGGCAGAAGCGGCCGCTCTTTTTACCAGCTGCTGAGGTGCCCTTTGGGGGGAAAAAATTCCAGCACGGTGGATTTTCCAGCCATCGGGAACCTTCTGGGATTCCTCTAGGTGGCAGGACGCACACACCCACTACCGGGGCACTGCTCACTGCAGCTCTCCAGCGTCAGGAGTTTATGAACTTTTAAGGGTATAAGTGAGGGTTATTCTGAGGTCTGGATTACATTTTAAGAGTTGCTTGTCCACCAGCTATCTGACTGACAGGACCTAACTTTGGAGCTTGTTTGCTCTGTACCACAGGCTTAGTGGTAAGGTTAGCCACTAATTTGTTCCTTTCCCATCACCCTGGGTAATGCCATCCAGAGTTTGCTTACCTGTGTAGCAAGAAGAGGCTTATGTGCTTTTGAAGCAATAAAATGAGGCAGTAGCAGGCAGATACAATGAGCACCACATAAAACCATTGCAATCTGTGTGCGTGCTCCACTGACATGCTAAAAGGTTGTTGGGATGAGCTTGGGTGATTTGATTTTAAGTCATAAGTCATTACTGGATCTTTTCCCTGGTTGTGAATTCTTCATTTCTCTTTATCTCAGTTCATGTTACTGACAAACACCAGAACATGTCCTTCAAACAGCCTGAGCATTAGTTTGGAGAGTGTTGAAATGCATAAGTAACTGTACTGAGTGTGTACCAGTGTGATCTGGTTCAGCCGCTAAGGCCAGAAGGCTGTGCTTATACCCCCAGTATATAAAACCCTTCACCTGGGCAGGAGTTTACACAAATCCTTTGCCCTCATAGGGCCTTTTTCTGCCCTCTCTATTCTACGTCCACTAGAAGACTGTCTTTTCCAGGATAGCTCTCTTCCTGGGCTGCTCTGCATGTGGTCTCAACCTGAGCTGCCACAAAAACTCCCTGCCCTTTAAGACAATGACAAGCAGATGATGGAAAAGTATGCATTGCTGAGGAGGTCCACTTTATCTGCTTTATTTTTCTGCAGGAAAGATCCCCTTGCATATTGGCTTAAAGCTCTCTTTTCTCTCTGGAGTATGATGAAGAGGGCTGTGGCTCTGGCTCTAGATATTTGGTGTGGACCAAGTTATGCAATGTACTGCTGTGACATCTGGAGATTAACTTTTGGCCCATTTCTTGGGACCATAGTTAACATCCACATAGGGAATTTTTGTTTTTAAGAACAAGAAGTACTATTCTAATTTCAAGTTTTTCTGTGATCTCATTCAGTCTGAATCATGTCCAATATACCTCTAGCTGCATCATTTATAAGGAGGAAGGAATTTGGTTTTTTGTTGGTGACACAGGTTGCTTTGGTGAGCTGTGTATTGATAACAAAATATCTTCCTGATGAGTTAAACATCACAGAAACTTAAGAACAATAAATACTACTTGTTCTGCTTAGCTTGGAAATGATTGTTGTCGTTGCACTTTCAAGTTAAATCCTATGATTATTCTTCAAAGTTATATCATAGAGATTTGTAGTTATTAAAATAATTTCAGATGATCAATGGTAGTATTATGCACCAGCAGTGATCATAAATATAAAGAGCTCAAAGAGCTTTGCCAGCATTATTTTGGCACCACTGTCCCAAGCAACATCTAGATGAACTAATCCCAGTTTTTAAGTTGTTCTGAAGTCTGCAAAGAACTGAATGCTGATGATCCTGCTCAGTTTACCTGCACTCTTGACCCATGAGGCAATCACCTATTCATCTCAAAAAGCCTGAAATAAAAGGTTCTGGTTTTGAGTCAGAGGGGAAAGTAATGCTTGTGTTTGCACAATGCACATCAATGTGTAACTGGTGAATTCACACCTAATGCAGTATCAGGTTGGATATATAACTCAGTAGCAATCAGACATTCATGCTGCAAGAATCAAGGCCCCAAACCACATGCAACTTGCTCTATTCTGTCACCTTTATTTGTCCATCTCTGTCATTGGTCAAGACGTCCCTCTGATAGGTCATGAGCTTGTAAATACCAAAAAGATGTTGCAAGTGGTATTATTTTTTAATGACATTGTTAGTATTCTCAGGGATAAGTCCCTACATTTTGAAGGAGAACCCAAGAGCTTGAACAGCAGTTTTAAAGCACAGATAACATGGTCTGTAACTTTGTCTTCATTAACAAGCACACCACGCAATACAAGTCAGCTGTACTGCAAGCTCTTTACCATCTCTTCTCTCACATTTCATTGGAGCATTTAGTTTACAGTAGATTAATGTCCTAACCTCTTAGCTTATTAGTGTGAAATACAATCAGCCCTATATAATGAGATTAGACAGTAGGAGCTTAACCCAGTGCTAATTTTTAATAAATTTTCCCCCAGTTAGAAAATGGGATAAGAGCTAGGAGACTGGAAACTGATTACGTATGTGTTTGTGCACAGTACTAAACTCACTACTGTCTTTCAGAAAAGTGACCAATTACAAATAAATATTTCTTATGCTTTACATTTTTGTGCTGCTCCACCCAGATCTAGGCTCTTTAGTTTAAGAGGATAAATGGATGTCAAATGGTTGGACAACATTAGTGAACATGACTCAATAAGGTCCTGGGATTGGAGAGGTTTGATCTGATTACCCTGCATACAGGATTAGGTAATGATGGGCAAGTAGCTTCAGTTTCAACTTGGAGACAGTGTTCCATGTTGCCAGTTGTTCTTATCTGTATCCCTTTGTACTGAACAAAAAATCAAACAAAAAACCCAAAAAACCCAATCAAACAAAACCCCACCAATCAAAAAAAAAAAAAAAAAAAAAAAACAAAAAAACCCAAAAAACAAAACAAAAAAAAAAAAAAACCACAAAAAAAACCCCAAAAAAAAAAAAAAAAACCAAAAACACCAACAAACAAAAAAAAAAAAAAAAAAAACCACCAAAAAAACCCCAAAAAACAAAACCAAACCCAAACCAAAAAAAAACCCCTCAGGGAGCTATCCCTGAAACCCCAGAGCACAATTTCAGCAGGTTGAATGCTGTGGTGTCTGCTATGTGCTTTCCAGCCATCAATCCTCAGGGGGACCTATTCCTCTGTTTAAAGTCCCTTATAACCTTACTATCGTGATAAAGAACACAATTTTCAAAGAGGTGGACTAGGGACAAAAAGCTAAATTCCTTCAATGTAATTGAAAATTCCCCATTTCATTGATTGAAAATCCCCAACTCTGATAGCAGAGCTTGCTCACCGTGAGGCTTTATGGTTCTGGGAAGGGAGGACGTTAGCTATACATAGTGGGAAACCACTGTGGCTACATAATAATATCCTTAAAAATATTGCATGTTGCTTTGAATTTTTATATAAAAATCATGTCAGTAGCAAATCTGTATTTTTTCCCATTGCCATGTTTTATCAAAAGCCTTCAGTATAACAAGGAGCTTTTCAACAACAGGAAAGTAATTTTGTCAGTTGAACATGCTATATAATTAAAGGATTAACATTTTCTCTGAAATGGAATTAAGAAACAGAAATGGGTCTAGAGTTAACTCCTTCATGTGTAGGTGACTGGCCAAGGAAGTTAAAAGGTGTAGAATTTCCTTGGGGAATGTGCATTTTGGCTAGAGCTGTGCGAAATATTGCTGTGAAGACATTCTGGTCTGAAATATTCGGAAAATCTTTTGAATTTCGGTGGAAGGAGACTATTAGACAAAGAATGATGTGAAAAGCTGAAAGGAAGACAAAGAAACATGTATTTTCCAACACAGCAAATTTTCAGTCTTACTGCAGACGATGATCTCAAACCCGTATACATACTTGCTGGCATACACTTTTACCTAAGTTTGAAAATATGCAAATACAAACTTTGAGAAAATACTCCTTTTCAGTTTTTACATATTCAACATGGCAAGTCTCCAGGACTTCATAATAAATCTGTGTAACTTGTTACTGGGGTAGTGCATGTGTCTGAGCATTACCCACTTGCATGTGGATTTCTGGGCCGTCCTGGAATACCCAGATACCCAACAATTTTGGCAAGGCTGTGTGTCTATTTTCTTACTGCCTTAGTGATGGGCTGTAAATACTAAGACTAATTTTATCTTTCTTTTACAGGAAGTTAAATCTCTTGAAAATATCACTATTGTTTTAGATAAAAGAATGGCATGGAAATTGATGTATTTTTAAGGTGAGGATTTTCTCACATACATTTCAAGAGGATATTTTATACCCAGAAAACTAGCATCTTCTCAGTTTTGTGGGCCCCATACTAAATTGCAGGATTAACTGATAGGCAGCTATTAGGAGAAGACTGCATGCATGTTCCTGCCCAGATTACTGTGCGCAGCTTATGTTTCCTCTGGCTTTTGACTGTTAGGGTGGAGCAGTTTCCCTGTCACTGGACAAAGGACAGTATTGGGTCATACCATCTTCACAGCGATCACATGCTATTGCTTTTCCTATCTCCTTTGCCATTACTGATGTCACCACCATTTCTTTGCCACACCAGTTCATGACTTGAATAATATCTTGGTTCCATCTTCTGTTTTGCTTGTAGTCTTACTTTTATCTTTACTTGTAACCCATGGAACTGTACCTCAGCCTCTGCAGCTTCTGTCACACTGGAAGAGGCACCTTTCTCTTCATTCTTTTCTCAGGCAAGGCAGTTGTTGGGGCCTTCCCTGGCTCCTGCTGTGCTCCCTGCTCCGTATGTCCCCACACATGCAGAGATCCCTAGGCACAGGCTTCTGCAGATGCTATGTCTCTCCTCCTTTCCTGCCACTCTCATCACATAACATCACCATAGATCCTCTCCTCATGTCACCGTGGGTCTGACGTGGGTTTCTGTACATCTCAGTGTCCAAGCTGGCTCTTAATGGACTGGGTTGGGGATTGGGAGAAATATACTCATAACACCTCAGGGTTGTCTTGTAATCCATCCCTCCTCTACTTACCCCAGCCCTTCTTCACTTACCCTTTGTGCTTCCTTCACAACAACCCTGGATGTCTTTGCATGGTACTTTTTTATACCACACTGACACCCTTTTCACTCAAAATGTGCACTCAAGCCCTAGAAAATTGTCCTTACTGCTTGTCTAGTGGTGCCTTATACTGATGCATGGCTTGCACTAAGTTTGCTGCAGGATTTGTGAAACTGGAACATGTCTGAATATAAGAACTTCTTTACTCCGAGGGTGAGTGAGCACTGGAACAGATTTCCCAGAGAAGCTGTGGAGGCTTCTTCACTGCAGCTATTCAAAAGCCATTTGAACACAACTGTGAGTAACAATATTCAGGATGACCCTGATTGCACAGAGAGGTTGTACTATGTGACCACCTGTGGTCCCTCCCAGCGTTACCCATTCTGTGATTGTGACTGATATGCAGCAGTAGAAACAGGAAGAATATTCTCTGTCAACTCCAAAGATTGTCATGAAGATGGGCAGGTGAAAAAATATATATGATTTGTTTGTGGAATGAGATTCTACATTCAATCCTTCTTTTAAAAATTTTGGTGTTATTAAATAAAACTAAAACTGTAGTAAAATTTAAAGTCTTAATTTTAGAATTATCAAAATGCTCTAACTACACCTGCTGTTCTTGCACTAAAAATGTCTGAGAGCATAAAACTCCAATGAGCTCTGTCCAGTAGAAGAGCTTGCACACTGATTCGTGTGTCCACTTGTCAGAGAGGCGTCTTTCTGCTTTCCTCTGTACTCGTCACTAAGCATGAAACACTTGCAGCCCTGTTTCAAACGGTCTTGACTGTCATGCAAAACTTTGCGTCAGACGAGCATCTGTCAAAGTGTCTTATTTAAAAAGTGATAATTTGACAACCAGTGATTTTAGGAACATTTTGTTTGTAGTGTTTTATCTTAACACAATGCACTTTGTATTCTCCATCAATCCTTTGTATATATCTTGTTCCAAACAAGCACTTTGCAATAGTGAAGGAGTGTTTGAATAGATCTTATTGGTGCTATACTGTCATTTAAATAGAAATGTAAGATTAATTTATTTATCTGTCAGGTTCTTATCACAAAGTCAGACATGAATGGAAATCAGCAGTACACAGTGTGGCGTGCCCTGCAGGACAGGCTATGTGTCAGGACAGGGGTGCACACACACTCAAGAGACACACATGCACACTGCATCACTGTAGACTTACCCCAGGTTTTTGGAAGAAAGGTGCACCTGTGCAGGAAGGAGAAAACTGTCCATGCTCCCACAGCAGACATTTCATTGCTTTATAGAATTACACTAAAAGAAGTAACATTGTTGGGGGAAAAGATTAAGGCCCTTGGTGATCTCCTTTTTTGTAAACTTAGGCCTGCTTACTTTAACAGAGAAAAGCCCAGCTCTGTATTTTTTTCACCGATTTTATATGAGTAAAAATAATGGCCCTTTACAAGGAATTTATAAGCTTCTACAGCCTCCTTTCTTGTCAATAAGGAATTCTTGTTGTTTTAAAAATCTTAAAGGAGACTAAATATACCTCACATTTCCCATTTACCTATTTGGAAGAACCAATTTAGCATAAGAAATCTTTGTGTACTGAAGGGAATGTAAAAAAACAATGGACAAAGTTCGTGAATGGCTAGCTGATGATTCTGTCTTGATTCTAATTTTGGTGCAGAATGATGTGGGTGCTCACTTCTAAATTTGGGTGAACTTATGGGTTGAGAGGATAAATAGCAGTTCTGCTTGACTGTGTTGAGACAGCTACAGACAAGAAAATTTACCTGTGCAGTATTAATGCCCTCTAGTTGGATGATTAACATGGTGCAAGATGACCACTTCTGACACATATCATTTTTGCTTTGAAAAAAAAAGAGCAATGATGGTCTGGTGGAGTTCTGTATAGATCATGATCATGTGGCTCCTGAAAGTGCTGCAATGTTCCCTTTTCTCTGATTCAGCTCATGTTAAAGCCAACTGGAGGTTCTCTGCTGGCTCTACAGGCAGTCAGCTGAGACCCTGCTGTAGAAAACTCCTAGAGAGGAGTTGTGAGATAGATAGAACAAACCTGATCCAGCACCCTTGATTTTGATGCATTTAATTCTTGGTGATTGCTACAGCAGAAACTTTCCCCCTGTACCTCATGCACTTTATTGATAGACGTGATTTTGCAGTGTATTTCTCTACTGTTCTGAGCTGCTTTAAAGAAAGGATATTTTGCCTTTAAGGCAAAGCAACTTCAGGATCTGCTTCTGGCAGGCTGGCTCTGCCCATAATCATTCTTGTTATGTTTCAAGCCAGCAAACAGCATCAGGTCAGGCTTAGCAAACTGAAACCCAGCTATATTGACCAAGTCAGCCTAGCATATATTCCCTGCAGGAATTTACATGTCTGCTTGCTATAGTGAGACATGAAATAAAATACCCAGAATTCAAAAGAACTCCCCATTTCAGCTATGCACAGTGTAACCATACTGCCAAAAATTGGATGAAGCCTCTCTTGACCAGTGAAGGTGCCTTGTGAGTGGACGTCATTCAGGGCCTGAACATGTCCCATCTCTAGACTGAGGCTCTTTGGCAGGGGAGACGCATTGTGGGAGGCTGGAGGCAAGGGCTGCTCCCCCATCCCTGATGCAGACCCTGCTCCAGACCAGGTCTGGAGATGCTGTGGCAGAAGAAGAAGACTCTTTCTCCCTTCCCAGCAGATCTTAAAAAAGCCCCACGTGGATGCCTTGCAACAAAATCTTCTAGTGTGGCTAGTGTGCTGGTTGTAAACAGTTTCAGTGATTCTCACATCTTCATGAGAATTGGAAAAATGAAGTTTTTTTCATAGTTTTTGATGTTAAAGGGAGAGATAATGCATTTTTAATGTCAGCATTCCACTGGTATATATACTTAGCATAGCTTTGGGCTTTTACATGACCACACAACTATTAACCTATATCCTTATTGGGCCAAAACCTGTATTACTGAAGCTGTTCAAATGCACTGTAATTTAGCACTAATTCAGAATAAAACAGTTTCAAAAAGACGGCTGAACTGGACAGCATTAATGAGGCCAAAACATTAGTGCACACTGACCAGTAAAGTATATTGACACATTTCAACTTAATTTTTAAAAAATATGTAGATTGAGTGTTGGGAGGTGAGTTCTAACCTAGAAGTAGGATTTTCAGCCTTTGAACCATTTTTAATAAAGAAGGTGTTATTTGGTGAAGTTATTTAAAACATGTAAAGAGTTAGCTTTCTGCAAACATTTTGTCCCAAAAGTGAAAATTTGAGCCTGGGAGGTTGGGATGAAGGCTGGCTCAGTTCTTTCAATTTGGAAATATCAAAACACTTTTAATCAAAAGGAATTTTTTCTACATTCCCTATGGGAAACATAACTTTTTTTGCTCCATCCAACATTAAAAATGTTCTGCATTGCTGTGATGCTTCATGGAAATTGTGGTTCAGCTGCCACATACCCTCTCCCATTTGTCAGGACATTTTGGTGGGATGCATAATGGATACAATCTCTCTGTGATGCACCATGAGGGACCAGTCAGATGACAGGGTGTAATAGGTAATGTAACACAACCATATAGTTGTTGTGTGGGAGCAGATGGGTCATATAACTAAAATACCGTTTTCTGAAAGCCACAGAGTTTGGCTACAGTGTGTTGTCAAACTGCTTCCAAATGAAATGTTTCTCCCTGGTTCAACACACTAAAATTTTTCGTGTAAGTTTTCCCAAGAGAAACTTTAGATTTTCAGCTCTGTTCAAAGTTTGCAAAATCTGGTAATCAGGTTGGTATTTGGAAAGAAAAGGAAGTTATTGCCTTAAAAAAAAAGGCAGCTTGGTCTGTTTAATAAAATGGCAACCATTTATTTTGCTTTATACTCCTGGATTCTTACAAGAAACCCTTCTTTAATTTGACAAGTTAAACTCATAGTTCAGAGCATATTCTCCTTCCAAAACATGATACTTACCTCATGACCCAGGGTAATGTGCAGAGAGAGTTACCATGAACTCACACTCTGTACCTGAACTGTCCAGGGTATTAGCTTGACATGGGAAAGATGTATTCACTAGTCTCAAGAAATCACATGCTCTACAAAACTTAAAACTTAATGGATTCTTATCAAAAACTGTCATTTTGTCAGTATAGAAGAGGTACAGCTAGATTACATATGTGTGATTTTAATCAACTGTACCATAGAGTTGAAACAGTGGACTCTGTCTTTGTTATTTTACATCTTAAAATTAATCTGGTGCCTCTAGTTGAAAAAAATAGTCTTAAACATTGCTCTGGATTGTTAATATAATATATATAACCTAATGACACAAAACTATTTTGTAACTTGTCAAATATTTATACTATATTTACAATAATTTATCTTTGTATTTTTAATTGAGTTTATGTAAAATAATCTCCTCTAGAAAATCTAAACAAAGCAACTAATGTATTATCGAAGCATTTTAGACGTGTAGTTAACCTTCACTTTGCTGAACCCTCCATCCCTTTAATCTACTGTCCATCTTTGATGGGATTTGACAGTGTCTGTGGCTAAACGATCAGCATATTGACTCATAAAATTGTGCACTTTTCCAACATGGTTCTCTAGAACTGCACATCAGATACGTTACGTAGCCCTTACTTTTCCATTCAAAGGTTATTCAAGACAATGACTCAGAGGAATCAACTGAAGCTATGGTTTAAATGCATAGCTTGTCCTTAGTTCTCAATGGGGTTAAGTAAAACACCAAAAGAATAGAAACAGGTAGAAATAGGCAAATTGGCTTGTACAGAAATAATTTATGCCACACAGGACCTATACTATGCCTTCCCTTGTTTTTTGGGGTTCTGTCACTGCTGACATTTTCTGCCCAGTCACAGGAGCAGCAGGTCTGGCATCTCATTTTGATGGCTTTTTTCACACAGCTAGAGAATGTATAGGTCTGTGGTCCTTTGTGCCTTCAGTGCAGTGCAGGTGTACAGTTTCATGTGAACTGGGTTAGCTAAGAACCTGGATCACAGGGTGTTTACCCAAATCAAGTGAAGGCCTGAAGCTTAGATTATGACAGGTAAGAGATCTAAGAGATCAAATTAGCTGATGCCAGTGGAGCTTGCAGGAAGAGACATGAGTGAGTGAGTGAGTGAGTGAAAGATACACCCACAGCTCTGTGCCAGGGCCCCCACTCTCTCTGGTGCAGAAGCACTGTGACATACCAAACCTTGCTGAAAGTATTGGTTTAAAAAATTTCTGATGAACATGGCTGGGGTAAAGGGAGGAATTCTAAAAAATCCTCACAGTGAAATGATCACTTAGGACATACAAACTGGAAGAAATTAATACCACACTCTGTAGCTGAAAGAAACTTTTCTACCCTGCTAATGCTGATTTTCTTATAAACCAACCCTGAGAGAGTAGCAGAGGACTGAACATTCTGATTTGATGCCAACATTTGTAATTTGAATAGGATAATCACAGTATATATATAACTGGGTACCTGGCATAGGTGTTGAGTGAAGCTGCAGAAGGGTTGTTACAGCAAATCATTTATGATAGTTTTGATAACAGGCCTCATAACCTAACCTTGGTGTTCTGACGAAATTTGATCTTTGAGAGAGATAAGGGTGCTGCTATCTTATCATCATCATAATGATAGTTTTTCACCAGCATTGCCCAAAACAGCCCTAGGGTTTGCTCTGTGCGACCATGACATCCGTAAGTGAAATGTGTGGGAAGTGGCAATAGCCATTTAAGCAGTTTGGTAGCACATCAACCAGTTTAAGATCTACTATTTTTTAATGCAGAAAACAGTGGCTCCCCACAGGCTGGCCGAAGTCCTGTGAAGCTGGATCTGGTATACTTGTGTCCTGTAGTCAATAAGCACACTTAGGATCCTGCAGAATCTACATGAACTTTTCATTTTTATGGTTGCATGGGTAATAAGGAGTAACAACTGAGTCTTGATATTGACTGGGTCTGATTTGGTGCGCAGATGAAAGGAACACATTCCAGACTTAGGACTGTATTAAAAACAGCAATTGTAATAGGCATTTATTAAAAGCTGTTTGAAAATAATTGAAAATGTCAATCTAGTATGTTAGAAGATTATTCTCAGTATGCTTCTTGGAGATCTAATTTTGAGCAAACAATTCTCAATGATTTTTGAAGTGTATGGGAAGGACTTACAAACCCAGTGCTAGTGAAAGTAGGAAAGAATACAAGAAGAGGACTTTGTAAATAGTTTTGCTGGTTACATCATCCATATGTACTGATAACAGTCAAATAGTAAATAGAGCAGTACATTATACTGGTTCATAATGCTAGCAAAACAGTAAGGATAGAATCTTCTCATAAAACATGGACATTTACCTTGTGGGTCAACACATAAAAATAATTGTAGGCAGCCCACAAAGTCTTATGACAACACAGCATTAAAGTTTGTGAATGCCATCCTTTATTGGAGAAGCAAGATGCAATCAAAATAGGAAAAGGGCTATTATCTCTGTCTCCAACATGAATAAGAGCATTACCAAAGTAGAGACCTTTTGTCCTCTCTTCAAAAAAGACACTGAGAAACTGGAGTGTGTTCAGAAAAAGTTTATAGGCACAACTCAGTCTATAAAACATACCTGACACATTAAGACTTAAACAAATTAGTCTATTTTATTTATCCAAGAGAAAATTTAGAAGTGAATTAATTCCAGACTAGAAATATTTACATGGAAAAATACTTCAGATAATGACAGATCTGGTTTAACAGAAAAAAAAATCATACTGAGATCAAGTGGCTAAAAGCTGGAATGAGACAAGCAGATGAAAAAAGAAACAGAAGTCTTTAAAAGAGAAACTACCTAAGCTTTGGAGGGATTTTGGCATATGATGTTTTCATGCACCTGAAATTTTAAGAGTCATAATTGGATATTTATTCTAAAAGATATGCATAAAGCTCCAACAGAAACTATAATCTTGGTGTAGAAGTTATTGAGCAAGGTTTTCCTAGCTTGTAAAAGTAAGACTGTATGACTTTAATGCTCCATTTGGATGTCTGTCTCTTTCTGCTGGCCATGTGAATGTGGAAGTAAGATAGCTAAAGAGGATCTATGGTGAATTGTGAAGCATAATGGACCTTCTAGGTAAAGTTATTCTAGAATTCCATCTATGTTGGCTATTCAGTATTCTGTGAAACTTGGAAAAGCAGCTGCTCTATATTTCCAGAACAGGACCAGCTGAAACACATCAGAAACAAGATATGACCCTAACATAACTTATGTAGACTACTCTAACCTCATGTGATCATGTTTCAAATGACTCAGCATGCATGGCAAGCCCTTTGTCCTGTTGCTGTCCTCAAACTAAACTGGAGAGGATTCACATGCTTCATGCATGAACTATGAACTCTAACATCCTTGACTCACAGGAGCCCCCACCCGAAATCTCTAACATCCTTGAATTCAAGACACCTCAATTTAACTCACTGCTAATCCTGAGAAGCTAAATGCACATTTGAAGTGCTGTGAGCACTTTCAGGGGACAGATGAGAAAGTGCTCTGCAAGGCTATATACTGATGTGTGTATACATTAGGTACAAACACATGGAGCAATAGAGTAGAAGTTATATGCTTGTGGATTCAAAGCTCTGATTTAATGGCCAAAATACAGTAAATCTGCAGTTCTCTGCAAATCCCTATTTTTTTTTCTGCCATTTTGCTCTACGTGGTGATCTACAGCAATCCTTTATCACTAAAACACCCACAAAGCTACCTGTGAATGATTCAGATCCAGCTAATTCTGTATGCAGAAGATGCCATTGGCAATGCCTTGTCCTTCTCACCAGACACCATAGCTGTCCCCAGCAGCCCCTCGCAGACTTGCCTTTTTTCTCGTAGGAGAGGATTGGTTTTATTCAAGTCAATTCTGCCTGCCTGGAAGGATTGGGAGATAGGTGATTTGGATTAGTCAGAGGTCACACAAAGGCTACCTGGAGCAGCTACTGAAGGTAGAATAACTTAGGATGAAGAGGCAGGAGAGAACTGCTGGGGTCCAAGGTAGTTCAGTTCAGCTCTGCCAATCACCATTCTGTTGCCTTCTCTGGAAAGACTGACATTTTTGCCACCAAAGCTGCAAGCTTGCCTTGCTTTTTGACCCTTCAGGGTGCTGTGTATTTTTTTACCCTTGAGCATGTTGTTAGTCCTTGCTTCAGTGTGACATGTCCCAGTGTCTGACCAGCACATGCCAACCTGCTCTGCAATGCCAGCCAACTCCGAGGAAAGCTTTCACAGGGAAGCCACAATCCTTCAGTTGTCATTCACTGCAATTTCATATTTCTAAACAGAGCATTCTTCACCATTCTTCAGCATTCCCTAATCAGATGAAACTGATTATTTGAAGGAAAAAGGATCCAGGGTGTTTTCTACTATTTTTCATTCCAAGTATTTCTGCCGGGGTTTGTGGGCAATGACTTGTTCACTCTTGCTGTCCTGTGCTGGGTTAGGTAATTTCTTCCAAAAGAACAGTAAATTATTCACGCAGGATATAAATCTTTGAGGAGGCCTGTTTTTCTGCTGACCCAGTAACTGCAGCTTATTACATACATTAACGCAGTTTTATTTTCATTTTTGCACTCCAGAGTGGATGCTTACCACTGTTCTCTCAGCAGGCTCCTGAAGCACGTTTGACATGCCCATTACCTAATTGCTTTTCACTGAACACAGGGACTCTTGGATGACAGAGAAGAAGAAATCCTTTAAAATCAAGACCGAAGTAGTCCCCAGCTGCCTTTAGATTTTTTCAGTAAGTCTTTCGCTCTTCTTCTGTTTTATCTTGTGGCTGCAAGATACCACATGGGATGACTGACTTTCAAAAAATAACAGCAAAGTAGAGAGGGGGTTGACATGGTCTAGTGCTGTTAATAATCCTGCTTTATGGTGGAGGCTGGACTCAATGACCTCCAGACATCCCTTCCAATTAGTATTTCTAGAAGTATTCCAACTCAGGCTAGAATATATCAGTGGAAAAATTCAAGCAGTTTTACTGAGGGGTGAGCATTCTGATCAAAGCTAGCCTAAAATCTGTGTTTTCAGTCAACTTTCAGAATGCAGAATAGACAAAGAAAATTTTATTTATTACATTGAAAAAACAAGGTGGTATGACAGAGCTGTGTGAGACATCCTTATTTTTATCCAGAACAGGTTTACATACTTTGTGTCAGAAAATTTCCATGGATTTGGAGGTCCTAAAGAGTGGAAATATATGGCTTTGGACAAATGTAACTTCCCCTCACCCAAATCCTGTTGTGAAATCAAGGCAAGGTTCAGAATCTGTATAGATGTGTTGGTTCAACTTACATAAGAATACAGCCAATAATGAATAGTGTAGTTTGAAGTAGAAAGGTTATGGAAGATCATGGTGGGAATGACTAGAGAACCACTAATTTCACCTAAAAATTAATGTTCATTATTTTCATAAAGTTAAGTTGCTTATACCATGTTTGGGTGACTGGTATGGTAAAAACTGTTGGTAATTCACCAGTTGTACATCATTAATACCTTCTCAAGAGTCTTATGTTACATCGCTTGGCATTTTTGCATTTATTGATAGCAGTCAGGCAACCTAAATATGTACCTTTTTCATCCAACTTAAGTGCTCTATGGGGTCAAAGCCTACTAACATATCGAGGGCACAACAAAGTATAAGGATAACCTTTGCAATACTTCTACTTTTCCTGAAAAATTATTTTAAAGGTGTGGTACTGAGAGTTAGTGCTCCCTCAATAGAAAGTGCATTAAATGGTAGTGGTTAATGCATTGAGTTTCTAGTATCTATGCAAAACATTTAGCAGGAAAATAAATAATTTCTGATTTATAACAGGATAGCTTTCTGATAGAAAATGTGTGAGGTGAGAATCAGGACCATACAACTTTCTCTTTGGATTAATTTGGATGAAATCCCAAATGCCCACACACTTAGGCATGATTATCCTCATTTTACTCTTCTGTGCAACCTTATTGGGCCAACTCCACATTTAGCAGAAATTGGAGATGCTCCACTGAAGTCCTATGGAGAAAGCCAGATGATTAGAGCCTCATAACACAAAAGAGCACTTAGAATATATCAAGAGAAATTTCCCATTCCTTCCAAAACTCACATTATAATCTGGAAACTGTGCAAAGGATTTAATTTAGTAAGCTTCTTTCACAATAGCCCACTCCATGTGAAGACAATGGTGTCTTTCTACTATCATTTAATTCAAAAGTCACTTTTTTTCCTCCATGAAACAATAACAGCTATGTAAATTTGTTTTCTAGCACAGGCCCAGAGTAAAATCCCAGCTTTGTGGAGAATTTTGCTACTGACATAAAAAGCAGAATTTAATGGACTATGCTTGCACTCTTGCATAATGAATGCAATCTGCCTTCCTTCCTTCCTTCCTCCCTCCCTTCCTCCCTCCCTCCCTTCCTTCCTTCCTTCCTTCCTCCCTTCCTTCCTTCCTTCCTTCCTTCCTTCCTTCCTTCCTTCCT
>VXAD01008713.1:70271-110609 GCA_013399195.1 Dicrurus megarhynchus
CCTTCCTCCCTTCCTCCCTTCCTTCCTCCCTCCCTCCCTTCCTTCCTTCCTTCCTTCCTCCCTCCCTCCCTCCCTTTCCTTCTTTCCCTATTCCACCCTATCATATAATTTCCTATCCTTTCCTGTCTTTTCTTTTGCTCTGACAGAGCACATAGCTGCTGATAGTGATTCAGTTATCCTTTGTAGTTTGCTTATCCTTTGAAATTGCTTATCAGACTGTAAATTCCAAATTCCCTAAGAAAAATTTGCAAAACAAGACTTGCAAAGATATATGAAATACATCCCCAGCTCTCTATGTACACATGTTGTATGGCATACCATTATATCATTTTCCCTACATCTGCCATAAAAGGCAAGAACTTGAGTGTAGAAGTCAAGGGGGTGATGAATGTGTGCAATTTACTGAAACTGTTGGGCTAATCCCCTTCCCCCACCCTCTTAGCTGAGCTGTGAGAGCTATAAACCAGCTGGATGAACTCTCCGAAAGGAGGAACAGATACCAGCTCTCTGATAAGAAACAGAGCATTCACTTGTCCTTGTTACAGTAAGAGAGCAAGCAGCATGAGGAGGATGAATTTCTTTCACAAGACATGACCAGCATTGTATTTAGCAGCACGGCCAGTTACTTTGAAACATATGGAAGGACCTCTAGCAGCATGCATTACCTTTTGTTTCAAGAACAAGGCTTTGCGTGTTGTGACTGTAGTTTTTAATGCGGTCATTTGGATCTGCATTACCCATGTGAGAAAAAAAGTATTTTTGTAAATGAAATGCAGAAGCACAGCCTATTCAAGTTCATATTTACATCCCAGTGTGTCTCCAAGCTGGTGGCAATACAACCAAATGGATTCTGGTGCCTAGATTAGAACTAGGTGCTCCTTCCAAACCCAAGACTCTGAAACCTCCTCCATCTACAGCATACTTACAGATGTCTAGAAATCTTCTGCCGTTGATGCTGTTGTAATGCCCATAGTTCATATCAGCATGTATTGGTGAATGTTCATGGACACTTTAGATATGATAGAGATAGATAACTTGTAGCCTAAACAGCGAAGGCCACCCATACACTATTAAACTGAAGGCACGTGAAGGCACCTGAAATTTTTTCAGGCATTTGCAGAAAATATCTTCCAGATATGTCCTTCCAGAATGGAGCTTGGAACAACAAGAGTGACAGAAATTATTTTATATTAAAATAGTTATGAATAACTGTTAAATTGGGAGATGAAGGATAGTGGTCATTGCCTTCTATATAACAGCCTATCTGGATAACTTCCTCAAGAGTTAAAAGACTTTGATACAAATTCCATTTTCTTCCAGACGGTTTTGAAGATGCATTAGTAAAGACACATTTCTTTTCTTACCATCCTGCAGGCTGAAATAATATAGAAATACTCTCAGTCTTCTAGTTGCAGTTGAGCAATTAGATGTATTGAGCCAGAAGAGGAAGTCCATGAGAAGCACAGAGAATGGAGGCAAGAATAAAATGCATTATCAGCTACAGAAAATGAATTGAAATTGCTGTATAATGTTGACTTGACATACCACATAGTAAAAATAATGAGGCACAGGAAGTAGTTCTTTGACACTGTTGATTTCTCAAGTTTCTGGTAAATTTTCAGTTATGGTCAGATATCTAACTACTAACCGTTTAGGGACAAAAGATGACTGGGAGTAGTCAGTATAGACTTAGGAAGGGGAAGTCATCCCTGACCAACTAGATAGACTTCTGTGATGAAACAACTGGTTCAGTGGACAAGGGGAGACTAGTGGTTGTTATCTTGATGTCAAACAGGCTTTTAATGCTTTCTCCAATAGCATTCTAAGAGACTAGTTGCTGAAATATGTTTTGGATAAGTGAATGCTGAGGTGGATTGAAATCTGACTGAATGCCTGAGTTAAAAAGGTTTTGGTTGGTGGCATGAAGTCCACCAGTAGGCCAGTTCCTAGTGATGTACATCAGGCATCAATACTGGAACCAATGCTGATTAAAACCCTTGCTAAATTACTGGTACAGACTGTACCCTCACCAAGTTTGTAAATGAAACACAATAGAAAGAAGTGATTGACAAACTGGAAGGCTTTGCTGCCATTCAGAGGGACCTGGACAGGCTAGAGAAATGGCCTCAAAAGAATCTCACGAAGTTCAGTAAAGGGAAATGCAAGGTCCTTCCCCTGAGGAGGAACAACTCTAGACACACACTGGGAGACTACCACCTGGAAAGCAATTCTGCAGAGAAGGGGTCAGGGATAGACACCAAACTGATCATAAGCAATGTACCCTTCCAGCAAACAACAGCTTCCTGGGAGTAATGTTTGCAGCAGGTCAAGGGAGGAGATCCTTCCCCTCTAATCAGCCCTGGCAAGGCTTCATCTGGAGTGCTGGGGCCAGTTCTGGGCTCCTCAGTCCTGGAGAGACATGGACCTACTGGAGCAAGTCCAGTAAAGGGCAATGGAGATGGTTAAAGAACTGGAGTACCTCTGATACAAGGCTGAGGGAGCTGGGACTGTTCAGCCTGGGGAAAAGAAGGCTCCACAGTGGGATAAAAAAAATCTTGGTTTTAAACTGTTAGTAGTAAATATGGTTTTGTTCACACAAAACAATCCACATCTTATCCGTAGCATCTTAGAGAAGCAGACTTTGTTGATCCAGTAGTGCACCATTTCCACATGGCAAAAAACAACACCAGAATATGAAACGCCTTGAGTATGTCATCTAAATTGTGGGGTTTAACATACCTTTTAGATCCTTGCCTCTTTCCAAGTTTCACAGAACATCAAGACTGATCATCAGGTTTTAACAGTAGCTTGTGAGTGTGCAGTGATCTCCCCTCTGTCTCAGGAAAACAAAACAAGGTTCTTTAGCCACTGAATTCCAAATTTGCCTCTTTGTTCTGGAGCTTTTTACCTCCTACCTACAGGGGTGTGAGACCAACCTGGAAGTGATGAACTGCCCATGTGCACTTAGCTGAGACAGCCTCTTCTAGCACAGAGGAGCATCTCACCACCTCAGCATGGAGCTGGAGACTTGGCTGGAACAGCAGTTCCCGTTTCACAGCAGGTCTCAAGTTTTGCTATATTTTGCTGTCATTCACCAATCCTATAGTTACTCACTCTAGAAATTTAGTAGAAAGTTTCTGTCTCAAGATTTTGATAATGAAAGTGATTTTAAAAAGACAAGTAGGGTAAACCACCAATATTAAAACCATCCTTCTACCAGCCAGAAACTAAGTATATTTCTCCCGTCTTGTGTAACCTAAGTGACAGCCAGGTGTTGTTGCACAGTGAATCTTTTTTTTTCCTGTATAGGCTATTTTAACTTCTGTTTTCGTTTCTAAGAGCTGAGAAGAAATGGAAAGTTCAACTTTGAAGACAATTTCTTCTTTTGATCATGACAAGGGGCCAAGGAAGGCTGGTTAGTGGCTGTAAAATAAAGTGGTGTTCGTACTGCAATACCTCCTAGCACCTTGGAGGTCTTGGTTGTACTTTGGACAAGATAACTGTTGCAGGTATTCTGAACCAGCAGAAGGGCTAAAATAATCTCCTCAAATTGAAGGGTATCAGTGACTTTTTGGATCAGTCAGTACTTCTCTGAGTTGCTCTAGATTTAAGAAAATACATTTCTTCACCCAGGGAAGAGTCTCAGTAATTTTTTGCTCTATGTCCTGAGTCTTCTGACAGGTCTTCTCCAGCATGGCAAGACATCCACATGTGCCAAGGCAGACATTGCAATTGTACTAGCAGATGTTTTCTTTCATTGCTTAAACTGCCTTCCAACAGGGAGAAACTATCTTATTGGAAGGTGTTTATATTGATTTTACATTTGGGTTGGGTTTTTAGACCAATATTGACAGTATTTTTTCAGGCACTGTGCTATCTGCCAGAACTGAGGAAGTAGTTGCATCCTTGAGAAGGTAAAGTAACACAGAGGCAAGTCTTGATGCAAAGTTGATTGTTTAGTGTAAGTTACAACAATATAACTTACCTTCAGGTAATACTTGACCCCCCTACTGCGGGGGTCTCTCTGGCATTAAATGGTTCTGTGCCACTGGAGCTATGTGAGAGAGCTGAAGGGCATCATAGAAACCTCTGAGGGATGCAGTGTCTGCTTTGCGGGGAGAAAGGTGAAAGACATGTCCTGATATGAGCAGTGAGGAACTGAAACAGAAATGAAAACCCATTCCCATAAGCATCTGCCTTTCAAGTTTCCTATTTGGTAGATCATGAGACTTTTGGCATAGGGGAATAGGGTTGAGACTGCATCTTGGCACACTATGCAATGGGATGAGGAAGCAGGACAGTCTTGCTATGGGATTGAGCTCCTGCTAGGCAGAACATGTGAGGTCAAGGGTTGTGTTTCAGTTGCCTGAAAGTGCCTGTGTTGGGTTACAGAGGAGGCTGAAGCGGAAGCTGGTTCTATCTACCTTGTGTTTAGTGTGACAGATATGAGTAGGCCATAGTCTAGGACTAAGTCCTTGTGAATTGTGGTCATGGTAACATTGTGACCATAGGAAGAAATGTGAAGTTGAATCCAAATCTGGTTTGTCAAAATAGGACAGCACCTCTAGTCAGTAGGGCTGATGGAGAAAAATAATTGCATATATTTACAAAGATGAAAGCTGCTGTAGCTGCTCCAGTAAGAAAAATGTTTTAAATTAAGAATTGTCTGTTTTTTTCATTAGAGGGTGGTGTGGTGCAAATAATAAATGTATTGAATACTTAAAATGCTACTTAACAAGTACTTTGAGTCCTGACTATTTTTGGTATTCTTGCCCTGCTGCTGCTTTGGAATCCACTCATAAAATAGTTTCATAGGAGCCTCTTTTCATTTTACTTGCCTTTTGAGGTACAATTAGTTCTTAGAAGAAAGTGTTCTGTATTCAGATGTAAATTTACAAATCCAAATTTATTTCTGCCCCTTTGACAGATTAAATAATCTATGTGTCTGCTTATAGTGAGACCATGCAAACCATTTTGAAGTAAAGCAAAATATGTTTTAATGGACCTAATTTGCTGGAAAGCTGCCAGAACTTCTTCTCTGGTTTGAATATGATGTTGTGGAAAACAAACATCAGGAAGAGAAGCTGTGAAAGTTGAGATACCCCTAGAGCTGCCCGAGGAGATTGTGGGTAAAACTATACTGATTTACAGAACATTCTAGACACATATTTAGGATATAACATGTCTCTACGAATAGAAGGTTACACAGCACACAATGAAAAATATTTTCCTGACTAGAAGGTTTCATTTATATCTGTGCCAAAAATAAAATAGTCTCTGATTTACTCTGATTTGCTGGCTGAACAAATTGTTTGGTATGGAAACTTTGACAAGCTTTTCTGGCCTTACTTTTTTCATTAGGCATCTTTCTCTGTCCCCTTAAAATATACTCCATGCTGAATTCAGCTCTCTTTATTCCTCCTTTCCTTTTGCTTCTGCTGAGTTTGATCTTTTCAACATGGTGAGTTAGATTTCAGCCATTATATCTGCTTTTGCCGCCAAAGTATTTTCTTCTTTCCAAGCGTAAGGCTTTTCCTACTGTGCTCTGAATCATTTGCCTTTATTTAGCACAACTCTTGGAAGTCTTTTTTTTGGGGGGACCTCCATCTGTTTAAGGTCCTTGCATTGTAGCTCCTGCTTAATGTCATCTACTTTTTGTGACTACGTTATCCCTGATTGTAACTGCCTCAGGACCATTGGTACCATTTAATGCTCCATTTGAGATTTCAAAGGGTCTCAGGTTTTTCAGTCCATGTGTACTAATGGTTCTTTTCATTCTGTGCTCTAACATGGACATCCTTGATTAGGACATGCTCATTCACACTGCTGTGAATGTCATCTACTTGATCCAAACCATCACACCACCCAGTGCAGAGTCACAGTACAGATCTGTGAATCTCTTCCAAATGAGCTTGAATTTTGTACTTTTTTTTGCAGACAGTACTGCTATATTAGGACAGTTGGACATCCACCCTAAATAGTCTTACATTGTAACAAGTCTACAACATGCAAGAATGGCTCCATATTGGCACAGCTATTCTCTTCCTGGGTCTGGGATATATTGCCATCAGTAGTACTACAGGGACCCCTGTGCTGATCTCTGATGTGCAATGTGAACATGTGCCTGAACTCCCAGAACCCTTGTCACACCAAGACAAACATGCAGATGCATGCATTTTGCACTTTTCTTCATTCACAAAGAGATTTACATTGTCATTAAAATTTGAATCTATGTTTTTCAAAATCCTGACCTGGCAAGATGGTTAAGAACATGCTTAAAATTCACCAAATTGCAATTTATAGCACTTGCGGCATCCACAGCAGGCAAATGTTTCTCTTTTAATGGAGAATAATGAACACCTGAATAAATACAATAATGACAAGTAACATAACTCTCCGAAGAATATAAAATGAAGTTAATACATTACTTCATCTTCCATGGTGTGTAACATATTGTTGGGTGTATTCTTAAATATCTGCTGTATTGCAGATCTGATAGATACGTACAATGAATCCTAAAATTTTACATCCCATCACATACATGGGGCACTGTGGGAGCCATATAACCTACATTCATTCATCTCTTGCAGCAAAACATTTGTGGATGTCCCATGTAAGACCCATTTGTTGGTGTTAATGAGAGCCTTCTTTTTATTTCCAATGGCTGGAAATACTGGCAGTGGAAAGGTGCCACCCAGAATGTATCCCTCTGCTACAATAGGGTCCTGTGGGCACTATTGCTTCTGTGTTGACTTCTGCAATGGTTAGTCCCAGGTCAGACTGGTTTTAGTAAAATTCCTCTTCTTGAAGTTTGATTTACTAAGCTTTTACAAATACAGTAATGGTTGGGGAGTGTGAAAATGCTGTGGTAGAAAAACACTTGGTTACTCTCCATTTACTTTGGTGCATCAAGAATGAAGTAGATCAACTTTTGCCAAACTATTTTAGTTTGTTCTGCATATAACTCTGTTACCAATGTGTTTTAGTATTCTGCCTATAAGACACTCTGAAAGGGTCTAACTTTTTCTGGATTTCTGGATGGAAGTATGACACACCAATTTTAAAAAGAACCCATCTTAGCTGGCAAGTCATAGTCTCTCCTACTATCAGCCAACACCACTTAGTAAAAGGGTTATGCTCCTAAGTATTTAATTGCAGTCAGGAGACAGTTTTAACCATTCTGCAAGACCTAGCTCACAGATATCCCCACTTTTATTTTGGTGTCGAAACTATCAACATCTGTCCAACCCTGAGAGCATCTTCATGGTGGTAGGAAAAGTGCTATCTTCAGTTCATGTGTCATAATTAACACATCTGATAATAAATAAAGCAAAACAAAGAATCTGGAAGAAATTTTTGATGCTTAAATTCAATGGCAAGAAATGCCCTTTGCCGTTGCTTATCTTTCACATGGTCTCAGTAATGAGGACAAGGTAATTGTGGAACGCATTCTGGCATACTTTGGTCAACGGTGTTTGCACATGCCTCACTCCTCTAGCCCCTCTAGCATCACACTAAATGCACAAAGACAGGACCCTTCAGTGCTTCTACCTGCTTCAAAACAGCAGTAAGTGCTCCTTTTTGCTTTCTGTGGCAGGTCACTGGGGAACTGTCCAGCAAATGACTGCCTTCTAAAATTAGGATGGCTTGGACATTTCTTTTGTGCCATTGCATCCAAGGCCTGTCAGGGAGAGAAGAGAAATACTTGCAATTTTCTGGCTAGGACAAAGCTCACTAATTCAGGACTAAACAGTACTGAAAAAAGAGAGGAATTCACAAAAGAGAAAGTTGGCCACAATCACTGTTAGAGCCCCTGCAGCTGTTCATACCCTGTTCAGTACCAGAGATAAAGAAAATGTCCCAAAGAACATGGTATTTAGCACAGGGTATAGACTTTAAATACATTTTTACTTGGTAAAAGCAAAAGTTCTCAGAGTCTAAATGTGGTTGGCACAATATTCTTGCAATCATGGCAAGAATACTATTAAGACTATTAAGACAACCAAGGAATTCTTAAGTCTTTAATTTAGGAATTCTTAATTCCTGTCTTTTTCCTGCCTTTGACAGCACAGGTAGTTCAGTGCTGGCAAAATGAGTGTAAAGTCAACTGTCTCCATCTATCTAACACAGGACTTTGGTTGAAGCACTGCTTTCTTGATTTCAGTGTTTTATGCTCGTTTTTGCATGGCAACTGCCTCAGGACGGTTGCTGCAAATCATTGTGGCACATCAACTCTTGTCTAGACCTTGGAGAAAATTGTTAAAAAGATTGAGGACAAGATCAAATCTTGTTCTCAAGAGCATCTGTTTGAATGACATCTTCTAAAGGGACTGTGATTTGGGAGATGTTACCAGCTGGAACCACTGGGGATTATTACACTTATTTTACGCAAACACATGTTAGTCTTCAGCCAGATTGCCTAGGCTTAGATAATTTTATGCAGAATTAGGGTGTTAATACAAATTGTGCTTAGGGACAGCTTTTTACCCTGCTAATGTTCACAAGTGATTGCTTCATTCTGCCTTCTTGAAAATTGCAATATTAAACATGTTCTCTGCAAAGCTGAATATGTGGACTCTATTTTCACAAGTTCGTTCTTTTCCACTGGCTCAAATGTGCAAGTTACTCTTGAAAAGTTCATGTAAAATTATGAAGACAGACTGTAATTTTATGCAGAAAAACTTATTTTCTGTTACATCAAAATCAGTGATGATTAATTATGCCTCAGAATGGTCAAGTTTCTGGTCTTGCCAGAAACAACTTCTCAAATTGGAGGGAAATATAAGCATCTTTTCCAAAAAAGTGTGAGAGTGCATGTAGGCGTATGCCTGCTTTTCTAATCCATTTGTCGATTGATAGTATTTTGATAAAGAAATATTTCTCACTCCATTTTCATATAAATAGTCAAAAATAACTGGCATGTCACTCACACATGATTCAGGGATGCTGTTCTGCCCCTTTGCAAAGCACCAGTGTGTTTGTGCACCCAAGGTTGTTGGGCTGGATCAGCCACCAGCTAAGACCACCATGTGTGGCTGGACCAACATACACTACAGCACTGGTTCTATTTAGAACAAAGACAAAGGCACATGCTACACGGATGCATTATGTCATCATTGGATGGTTCATATTATTCCCTGAAAAAATAATGCATCATTATTTATTATGAAAACTAACTGATTTGGTTCCGTGTCAATTTTATTTGCCATCAATACTGTTTTAGTTTTTGGTGGAACCCTGCCAACTTTTCCTGTTCTCCTTGCTCTAACCAAGGCCCTGAAAGCTGACTTTCACAGGCTGTCTGTGATTAGACAGTGGGGTCTCTGTAAGTGTGGTCTCATATGAGCAGCTGTATGTTTTTTCTGTAGAGGGAACTTGTCATTAAAGAACTGAGAAGATGAGTGGGTGGTACCTTGGGCTGTTTTTCTTTTAATTTGGCCCTCATTTACTTTAGACACTATGAAGGAGTCCACATTAGCTGATGGTGCCCACAATTCACTTGTATTGATGAAGGCAGCTTGACAGCTGTATAAATCACTGCTAGATACCACTGATAAATTGCTGCATACAAATTTGTAGAGGACCACCCAAGCACAACTTGGGGGCGGCCTGCAGTCACACTAGGCTTGCACATGAGTACAGTAATGCAAATTTGCTTAACTCTTTATTAGCACTTTGTATAGTTTTCCTTTCAAGAAAGGGATCGTCGTTTCTCCACTTGCTCATTTGCTAGACTGGTGAAGTAAATCACCAGGATCCAGCACCTCTCATCATCTGTAGTTGTGGTATTAAGGTTTATTTGTTTGTTCCTACAGGGATACCAGCTTGCTTCCTCATTTTGAACTGCATAATCTGGTGGGAGGGAGGAGGAGAGGAAGGGGGTGGGAAAAGAGAAGTGAGCTTCTAGCTCAGTATAGGTTCTTATTGTATGCTAGAGAGAAAAGCTTGGGCAGGGCAAAGTGATCACTAAAAAGCTGCAGTATGCTGCCTGTCTAACAACAAGGAATTGTATCCTGCCATTTCTAATTGAAGACACAGCGGAGGTCAGGCCTTGGTAACATACCCATCAAAAGGAGTAATACAAGAGCGCAGGAACAGGAACTTATTTTTAGTGGCTGTATGTGCAAATCTCAATGAGGAGCTTGGCTGCCTTACTAAAAGCTAGAAAGCTATTGATCCATTGCCACCTGACATGAGTCGAGCCCTGGGAAACATTAATCAATAGCAAGGTTGTGTTCCTATCATGAGATATGGGATTAGAATTTGCAAAGCCTGATTCTTATCAGATGTCCTGTGTCACCCGCAGGGCTCTCTAGGTCTGCTGTGTCATCCAGCTACTGGTCTTACAGCTTTCTTAGCAGTGGCAGCTGCTAATGGATTCTTGACCTTTTGTCTAATGACTATGGTATCAGCAGCTTTATGGTTTATTAGGGAATACTTTCCTCACTTTAAAGAAATTACAGACTTGTGCTAACAGAGTGCATTATTCTGGCATTCCCATCTCAGTCTGCTTCAGTGCTATCATGGAAAAAATTCTCTGTCCTTCTTTCCAGTATAACATTAACCAAAACACAATTATAACACCATCTGAAACATTTCTTCTTTATCTGCTAGTTATTACTAGAGACAGTAGTATTTTAAAAATAATTTTTCATATTCCACTCTGAGTCTGATCTCTAACCTGAATAGATGTACAGAGAGCCAAAACTTCAAAAACACACATTTCTAAAATTTGCAGATAACTATATAATCGTGTGCAAAATTACAATTCACAGCTGGCTTTTTAGTACCAAGAGTCATTCATATGGGCAATTGTAAAGACAGTGTGTATGGTCATGGTAACAGTAACAGAGTGTGTATGCGCACGTGTGTGTGTGCACATATCTGCATTGAGACATGTATGTCTCAGTTCCCATGACCTGTCTCGTGAGAAGGAAGGCAAAATCACAGAAAAGTATTGTGTAACTCTTATGAGGGAGTCATAAAGGGAATTACTCTGGATTTCCTTTTCTATTCCTTTGGTGGCCTTTCATTTCTTGACATACTTGTTTCCATGCTATTGTCTGGAAATTCCCTCTATGTGTCATGTGGTTTGATTTGACCACGTGCCAAACGCTGGCATTTGAAAGTAAATTAAAATCTCCTCTGGGATGAGAGCCTTCAGCATCACAGTACACTACCCCCAGAGTTTCAGTCTCAAGGAAGTGAGTAGCAAGAAAGAAGACAACCTTCAAGAACTGACATGCTTGTTCACACCTGTGGAAAAAAAAAGGAATTTAAGCAAACATTCACACTTACCTAAAGCCTTTTCCTGTTTAAAAGAAGTCTTTGTGTTTCAGTCAGCCACCAGCAATACTACTTTCTGACTTAGAGTCACTCATATCTCTATACTAGGTATGATAGATGACTATGTAAAATGACATTGACCGTTCATAAATGGAATATCTGTCAATCAGTAGCTTTGATTGCAAGTAAAACCACTCCAGCAGTGTCTACTAGCAGTGAACTGAACTGGCAGAGGGCCTTCAATGCAAAGATCATTTAGCGTACGTTTCTTGGCAATAGTCTAATGAATTTCATATACCGTCAGCTATTTTTCATAATGTGCCAAAGCTCGACATCACACCTTTCACAAACATAAAAGCACAAGTGGTTTTGATAAGCCTAAAATGCCTTCATCAGTTTTAAGTATTTGCTGAATTCTCACACTCATTTACATGTTCTGAGAAACGGGCAAATGGGTGCAGCTTTAAAGGATAGAAGGGGTGCTAAATAGGGTGGTAACGAATGCCATACCAACTCTCAGGTTACATTTATTGACGTGGTACCTCTAAAGTAAGGAAAAACCTTTATTAAGAAAAAAAAAAGCCTAAAGCATACCCTTGTGCACATCTGGTTTGGTTTTATTTCTTTAAAATTAGATTTGTTTTCCTCTTTCACTCACAGGAAATATATTTAGAAACAATGTTCATCTTGGAATGGCATGCAGTGGTATGGCAGGCTGACACTTTTTGAAATCTGTTTACTTTCTACTAGTCAACAGTTGCTAAAATGTTCTTGGAATGAACAGGGTTTTTTATCCGTTGAGTGTTTGGATCTTTGCATCTAATTATAGTACTTTCTTACACTCAAAATTAACTTGCAAGCTTCCTTGGTGGCTAGGAGATCCATTAGCAGACACGGGGGAAGAAAAAGATTAAATGAGCTTGTGAAGTGAAATGCTGTGGTCTTCAAGGCTGCCTCAGTGTTTTCCTGCCTGTGACTTCCTGGAACTGAGCTCAGAGTGGCTAGTTGGCTCCTGTAAGCAGTGAGACCAGGCTGTCCCTATGAGACACTAGGCTCCCATGCTGGTCCCCTTCCTGCTGCTGGCTGCCAATGCTCTCACACCATCACAAGGAGGCAGTTCTTGACTTTAGCATCAAAGCTGTTATGGTTTCAGGTATGTACCAAGATGGGCCAGAAGATGCTTTTACATTGTTTTGTTTCTGGCATCCCTTGCCTAACACAAAAGACCCAGAAAAAAAGCAGTAAATGTTGGGTCTTCTCTGCCACAGCATCTGTAAAGAAAATTTTGGGTCTCAGCTCCAGTGTAGTCATTCCCTGGGTTCAGAAGTTTGGTCACAACATTCCTTGCCAGATTTGGTGGCCTCACTTACAAGCCAGACTCTTGGCCATGCTCAGGTCAAAGATCCGTCCTTCAAATGTCACAACAAGGCCTCAGTGGGACAGTGCCATTGGAAGAGACTATGAGATGCACTTTCAGGGGACCATTAATCCAGCCAATTCACAGGGCTGGTTTCTACATTTCTTGGGGTGGCAATTTAGCTGTTTTGAGCTTATGGCCTTGGGGTTTCACCAGTGACCATGCTGAGATCCTTGCCTCTCCATGGGTACTCTTCCAGTCTCTTGAGATGGATAGCAGGGAGAACATGACTTCAAAGGATAATTGGTGCAGTGGCACAGGTGTGCACTGGTGAAAGCAGAACAGACATTAAGCTTTTTTGCTCCATGTTACTGAAGCTGCCTATTCAAAGAAGCTTCAGCAGTTAACCCTCCCCATTAGTCACCCCTAAAATGGATTATGCAGGCAAATCTGTGTTTTGCCAGATACAAAAGGGGATCAGTTCTATTAATAACAAAAGGACATTTTCATCATGACTTGTATGAGTGCAAGCTCGCCTTGGGGCTGTGCAAATGCTCCCAAAACTCTGGGTGCTAGATGTGTGCTATTGAAAGCCTGACTCCTTGAGGAGTGTGGGAAAGCTACTGTTCAGTCTAGAAAGGCTGTTTCAGGGCTATCCTCATCTGTGTGTTCCTGTATGGGGCATATGGCCTCTAAGCCCTTTCTGAACTGGGTGATGACTGGGAAGGAGTTTTTTTTGTCAGGAAGAATGGTGTAAGCAACAGTCATCAAATGCTAAGTAGACTTATGAGCTCTTAAACTAATTGTATGCATTAATGCATTTTCAGTGTTTAAAATTTTTTATTATTTCATAATACTTGCCCAGTAACTCCTGGTAATTACTCCTGGGTAATTCTTTGTCTTCTTGTGATTTAAAAGCTGCTGCTAATGATTCTTCAATGTTTAAAATCTAAGCTATGTTTGTCAGCATTTTTGGGGTTTTTTTTGGAAAGAGATCATGTCATACAGTATGTCTCTGTTTCATGGTTGGACAATGGCATTTAAATTGATGGAGTCAGTTGTGTTTACCAGCTCAAGTATCAGAGTCCACAAGCATTTCCTAATTTCCACAGAGAAATCGCTGGCATCACCAGAATTTCCTCAGAACAATTCAGTAGCATAGCTTAAAAAATCAAAGAACAGGGCACTTCTTGCAAATCTAGGGTGAATTATTATTCTTAATTTAAGATAATGTTTCTGGAAGGGTTTTGAGCTCAAGTCCTATGGCTATGCGAGCTGTCATTGCCTACCAGGATGAGTGTTAGGATCCTTCAGACTTCCTTCTATCAAATGGCTGTTAAATGAGGTAGCCCAGCAGCTGCTCTGATGCATTTCCAGATGCTTTAAGGTGTTCCCCTTATTTAAATCATGCATTAGTCAGAAACACTACCTCACTACAGTACTAAAGCAATGGCCTGATTAGGAACAATAATTGGAAATTCTAACACATAGCATCTTTACAAAATAACGTATAAAGAACTAGCTGCAGTCCTCAGTTGCTGCCTCATGGATTATCCTTGAAAAAATGGAAGAGGAAAACAGCAACACGTCTCTGACATCTTGTTTTAGCTATGAAGAAACCAGGTAGTTTTTAAATAGCTTTTGAGAAGCTAATGGCAAGGTAGCAAATATTGCAAAGGGATTACAAAGCTGTACAGCACATTTAACAGACTCTTTAATATGGGCTTTAAAAAGATTTGTTTGTAACAAAATTGAAGAAACTAGAAAATTACCATCAACATGATCTGGAGAAAGACTCCTGTTTTCTGCTCTTGTTTTCTTTTAATTAATTTTGGTTTGTGTTTCTTTGTCATTAAGGCTCAGCTAATCTTCTGTATCTTGGAGCCAATTTATACTGACAGAGTGGAAGGAATAAAAAACTCCGACTGTCTTGGTGATGAGTTATCTTATAAAAGATCACCCATTACACAAAATTTCTCTGTTCATCCTTCTCAGATGTTTTGAGCTTTGGTAAGGGTTAAAAGGAAAAAAAGACAAATAAGGATATATGCTAAAACTTTAAATTGTCCTTTGGGAAGGTATGTAGCAAAGTAAAGCCTTATTCTCCTATCACTTAAACTAATGCAACCCCAAAAGAATTACACAGGATTAAAGAGAACAGCATCAATGTAAAAACAGAATGAAAGAGAGAAAAATAATTCCCAAAATGCTTTTAAATACATTGGGGTTGCAGTCAAATGGATCAGGATCGTCACAGATTTTTGTATATGACTGCTGCTCACCATGCAACCTGAGCGCACAGAAACATAGAAGTTGAAATATGGAGCCAAATTCTAGAGCTACAACTTGTGAATGCAGCAGAAGTACAGATGTGAGGTTGGCTGCTGGAGCACAGTTATATCATGGCTTTGGCCACTATTCAAAGTACAAACACATTATATTTCAAGGAGGCTGCAACAATAGGAGACATCAAACTTTATGGTTTGGATTTATTTCTATTTAATATGTAGTTTTATCAGTGAACTCTCCAAAGCCTGTGTTGATATTTCAAGTGCAGCACATCAGTATAATGCTACAGAGATTACTGGAAGTTCATCAGTTGACCCAGCCACAAATATACCAATTGTAACTGCTTCCCAAATCGGGATTTATCTTGACCGAATGGATAGCTTTGAAATACTTTATAAGGAAATAACTAAAAATGTCCAAAAGCTGAGAATTGACAATTTTTTTTTTCTATTTTTTTTACGGCTTTTGTGTCATGGAAATTCCTATCAATTTTACTGAAATTCTGATGAAAATACATTTCAGCTGGATATGATCATACCTGTCTCTGCATGATCCAAACTTCAGTTATAACAAGGACCAAAAAGCAGTGCAAATCTTAGAAAGGCTTCCACCAAGTCCAGAACATTCTAACAGAGGATACAACATCTTAAATGTGTTGATCGCAGTCTCTCAGTCTGCTACAAAGTCTAGGCTTCATAATACTTTTAAGAGTGCTGGTGAATAAACATCAGCAAGGTGAATTATAAGTCAATGTGCCTAACTGTGGATAGGTATTTCTGACAAAAGGTGAACCTTTGAGAGGTACTACAGAAAAGTAGTTTGAATTTTTACACAAGTCCTGGAATCCTCTCAGAACTCCCTGTACAGATTGTCTGTTACTAAGAACTGTACAGGAAAGTTTTCTTGGACACCGTTTTTCTTTAGCACTGTGTAAAGAGTGGTGTCTAATATCTTCCAGATTAAATACAAGTTTGGTGTCCAAATATTAGGTCCAAAACCTTTGTCCAATGCAATCTAGAGGAAGCTGGATCATCTTCAGAAGTGGTAAAAGGGATAAAGCCAAAGCTGCAACATCAAAGGCATGCTTAAATCCTGTTACTTATCTAGGCGAAAGGATGACAGCTTATCTTGTGAAGTCTTTTGTCCTTGAGAATACATTTTCATGCCCTCCTGCAAAGATCTGATTCTTAGCTGAGGAGCACATCCACTGCAAAGAGACAGATAGCCACCAAAGAGTTCATTATAAAGTTGGGGTTTTCTGCCTTGTGGTAAGAAAGGAACATATTGTTATCATTAGATTATTTTAACAAAGGGAATATCTGACTCACTCTCATACTGGTGTTTCTTGTATTTACAGATTCCTTGTCCTTGCTGACCTCTGAATTTCAGAAAGCAGCATGGAAAGTAAAATGATTCATTACAGAATAAATGGTTTAACTTAACATTTTAAGTAAATTAAATTCAGAAAGCAAGAACTTGCAATGAGGGTGATGATGGGACTGAAGGAGCCTTGAATAAATCTTGAAATTTGAATGTCAAGCCCTGAATAAATCTTGAAATTTGAATGTCAAAAAGGACACTCAGTAAGAATGACTATACCCTATAATGATAATAATAAAAAAACCTCAAGAGATACCTCCTATTGCTGGACAGAGGCTTTCCAGCAATTTCTGGACATGAATAGTAAAAACAGAGAAGAAAGAAGTATTACCTAAGTCATGCCTCTAACCATTGGCCGCACAGAGGCTGCCAGTTACAGACAGTAATTCAGGAAAACACTTCTGGTGCCAAACCTCTTGGAAATCTGGGCCACAAATTTCTCAGCAAAAAGGCATATAAGCTGAACTTTCTGTTGAGAAAACAACCTCCTTCCACGCTTTCATGAGACATGCAGTGTTAAGGTGGTATATTTGGTCATTTTCTCATTACACTCATTACATCTCATTACATTGGAGAGCATCCTTTCCCCCAGCAGATGTGGGGATTCCAGCCTTTCCTTGTTCACTGAGAAGAGTATCAACACATGGACTGCTGTGATATGACAAAGGAGTTGCCATCTGACTTACGGCAACACTGTAAAGAGAAAGGATTTCTTTTATCAGATGACACAATATCCATTTCAGCAAATATCAGTCATTAGAAAATAGAAAACCTCTTATATCCTGACTGGAAAGCCATCCTTGCCTGGTACATAGAAGAAGAAATAATATGACTGGTCCTGGCATACCCAAATCTGCCTCCTCTGACTGGCCCCAGTGGTGAAGTACAGAAACACCTGATCTTCATCACTCTCCTGCCCTGTTCAGGCTCTCAGATATCACTAGTGGAGCTTCTACAATGCTTGGACTTCATCCTGTTACATCTTTCACTCCATGGTGTCTTAAAAAGCAACTCAGACCAAACTCATCCTGGTCCTTGAACTTCTTGACACCTTACTCCATACATGTGACTGATCATGGTGATTATGCCCAGCTGCTCCCTGTGACTTGGTGAGTGAGTAATAAGACTGAATCACCTGCATTGCCAAACTTACTGATATCACCCATATCAGTCACCCCAGCCAGCTGATTGCCCTAGGTCAGATACCTCAGTTCAGTGAAGTGCGGCAGAGACTATGCCTCTGATGGATGTCATATTGTGTACAAAATAGCTCTTAAGTTTCCAGGTGTTTTCTATTTTTTTCGCTGTAAAATCCAACCAACCGACAAACCAAAAAAACCTCAGAAAACCCCACCCCAAAACCCCAAACCAAACAAAAAACCCCATGCCTTTTAATATTTTACAGACATAATTTTTAGGGGTTTTATCAAGCATGAAATTTACTAGGAACAGTTTGTGATTGTATTTTAGTAGCATTTTAACTGCAATGAATAGCCTAGACCTAAATAGTTGCTTGAGAAATGCTCCCGGCTGTACCATTCTTCCTCACAGAAATAATACCATGCTGGATTACCAGTTCAGTGTTGGTTGAGAGGGATGAGTGTTGAATCATGCTCTCAAATCACATTCCATTTCTGATTCATGAGATAACATATTACAGTTTTGTAAAAAATATTTCATATGCTTAAATAGTGAATTTCTCATTCAATGCCTCAGCCCTGGTGCCAGAAGAAAGGAAGGACACAGAATCTATCCTTTTTCTGAAAGGCTAAGACATCCTGTAATTAATACCAGATTTATGAGCAAAGGTGTACACTATCTTCTTTGTCCTCACACGGGATTTCATTGTTTCTCAGTGAAATCTCTACCAGAGTTAGGTACCTGCTTCCTCTGCCAGGCTGCATATGTACGTTTAACACTTGTAAGCCTAAAGAAGGAAAATATTTTGGGAGCTTCATGTTTTTATCATGCCCAACTCCTGACAACAAAACAGAATGATCTTCCTGAAGCCAGAGTGAATAGGTGAAATGAAGCTACATTTGGAAACTGCTGATTGAGGAGTGCATTATAAAAGCAAAGTAATGCAACAAGAATCATCTTATCCAGTGACAAAAACATATAAAGTTCCAATATGCAAAGTCTTAGCAAAGCCTGAGATATTCTAGGATTCATAAGGCCCTGGGTTAGTGTACTAGTTTGAAAGCAAACCAGTGAGAGACTTGAAATCAGAACTACAATTTAATAGGAAAATTAAAATAAATGCAGTAGTACAGAAACACTGACAGAGTCAGGATACAACCTGACACCCTGTCGGTCAGGGTGGTGGTAGCAGTCCGATTAAATGGTGGCTGCAATCCTGTTGAAGTGACAGATATGGTTCTGTTGAAGAGGTGATCCTGTAGAAGGGCCTGGCCTTCCTCTGAAGGTCCAGTGGTGGTTATGTAGCTCTTGTCCTCTGAGAATCTGGTAGGTAAGGACTGAGTGTGGTGTTCCAAACCTCAGATTACAGCCAGGTAGGAATGCTTGGTTCCTTCCCCTGGGTGGAGTACCTCACAATGGGATGATGTAATTTTATGAGTCATGCAGTGAGGCTGGATGGCCCATTAACAGAAAGATATCTCTCCAGAGGGAGTTATCAGGGATGTGTCATGGAAGAGACAAAGAACACTGCCCCACTTGGTTGTAACAGATGGTGATAGAATACATAATTACCTTACATTGTAACCTAAGACAGTTAGCTCTGAGGGCATCACTGTCATTTGGTCAGACTGAGATTGAGTCCTGGGGTTAATGGGTGGTCTGCCTTCTCTGAGGGTACAGTTTAGGATGCTGGTCTAAAAACTGTCAGCATGTTGCCTTCGCAACATGCAGTTCTGTAATCAAACTTACACTGACATTTGTTATGGATGTAAAAGATGTCTGTCTTTTTCAGCCATACAAGTACTTCATGTTTTACTGTGTGTGGAGAAAAAAGGAGAGAAGAAAGCTCCTAGGTAAGCAGGTAGTGAACATGGCTCTCAGAGATTGTTGAAATTAAAAGAGACTAAATGATCCTAATCAAATTTAAGAAAATTACATGCAACAAGAAGCTTACATAAGTAAGCCAACTCTATTCTTTTCCACTGGCAGAAATGATGAGCAGCAGCTCAAGACTTCATTTCCTCTACTCTTTTGCTTAGGAAACATGCATTGTTGTGAGAAAGGTTTCTTTAGGCCCATCAGAGTAAAACTGCTTTTCAGAATGATTCCACGTTTTTGATACAGTGGATGTGAGAGTAAGAGCTGCCAAATGAGAGACTGTTACAGGGTCAGGCATTTTCATAAGGTTTTTTCCTTCATGATTGCACTGTGATACTCAACATATGCTTGAGTTTCAGTACCATGCAACAATAAGACTTCTTCTGTAGTCCTTTAGCACAGGAACCGGAGAGTTAATTGATCTATTTGATAAAAGTTTAAAAAATGTAGCTAAATATTTTATTTTTATTGTTGGCAAGTAATCAGGGAAAGAGAACTAGGGTCGCAAAATTAAGGATGCTTGTAGATGAAAAAGTGTGCTGTGATGGTATAGCTGATTCTCTTTATGCATACTATAATGAGATACATACTAAGGCTGCAATTTTTTCCTATCACATTCCTCTTTTTCAAACAAGGTGTAATACTTCTTTGACAGTTATTTATTTTGAAACCACTCCTTTGAACAAGTGAGCACTTTAAACCATACCTGTAGTCTGCTAATGGCTATTTGACACCACCTGTGCAATCATTCCAGGAATCTTCTTCTGTCACTCTTGACACTAGAAAGTACAAAACAATAAGATCATAAAACTTCGTCAGGGGTGGGTCCCTCTCTGCTCACAGTCTCACCTTGCAAATTTGGACTGAGATCATTGATAACAATGGAACTGTTACAAACTGACATTAGCTTAATTGAGAGCTGGGTCTGTATGGCATAATAAATTTCCTCCATATTTCACATCAGGATAGAGATGCAGGGAGATTGATAAGTTGCAAGAGCAGCAGTATTCTGAATTCCCTCTTGTGAGGACTATGCAGGTGCAGCTAGCTTGGCTTCAGTTCATATTTGTAGGGCTAAATTAACTGGCTTTCCTTGGAAAAGTTAGTACCAGTAATTCTTTATTTTCTACAGCAATTTCGGATCCCATTCAAAGCAGAGGGAACTTTCTGTTTTACTTTCTGGGGCTCAGGATTGGATTCCTGTTGCTTGCTCCTGTGAGATGGTGAACACCTCTTTTGAATTGTGCAAATGTTATTGAACATCTGTCAGAAGGTACTTAGCACTTTGGGGAGACTGGGCCAGTGTGCATCTCTTACCCCTGTTAATAAGCTGCTGGTTCAGGTAACTGTACCCCACACTTCTGGATGGACAAAGGTTCCAGTGTTTGGTGCAATTCATCTAGGTGACCAGCTCTTTAGAAATAGCAACTGATTTAAAGGGTACAATTATCTCCAGCTAGTAAATGGCTCAAGATGCATCTGGACCTGCAGAAATTTCAGTATGTTTCATTTATAGGTTTTTGTTGTTGTTGTTGTTGAAAGAGGAGATCCATAATCATAAGGGGCTTGTTACAGGGCACATTCCTGACTCCTCCCTGCAAAAAGCCTGATGGCCTGATGTTAAGAATGTTCCTGTAAACAGCTAATATCTCACTACTTTTCCCCTTGCCATACACGTTCTGTTTTAAAAGGGCATGAAAAGTGCACACAACTGATATTTCCAGGCTTACTTCAACAGTTTGCTGACCAGCCTTTCATGCCAATAGAGATCAAAAATATATGGTAGCCTCTACAGATGAGTATGAAACACATGAATCTAAATAAGGGAGGATTGTTTTCTAACTCATGTCCCCATTTCAGATTATATTTGGATCACTGTGTCAGTGTCTTGGTTTGAAAGACAGGTGTCTGCTAAGGAAGGCAGGAGCCTCCGTTGAAACGAGGAAAAATAAAAATGCAACCCCCTTCCCTCCGAATTATTATAATTTTGAAATTAGGGGCTTTCAGGCAAAGATATGAGGAATAGGAATAACAGTTCTTTACTACTATATATATATATATATATATATAACAAGGCACACAAACAAGAATAACTATGACAGTAACAGCAAACAGAACTAGTAACCCTCTGCCAGCCTCCTCGGCTCCAGGCCCTTTCCCCGTTGGTGCAGTTACGGTCACAGCTGGCAGCAGTGCTGGCAGCTCCCGGGGAGCAGGGCGGGTGCGGTGGTTCCCCCTGGGCAGGCGATCCTGGTGCCTGGCCGGACCCTCGGGAACAGCAGGCTGGAACAGCAGGGATGAGCACAAATCCCGGGTAGCAGACGAGATGTCCTAAACTCCCAAACTCCGGCAGGTCTCGGCAGGCAGGGTGTGCGGGGCTACAGTGCAGCGAAGGCTCAAAGGAACGGCAGGAGCAGAGCGGCCGCAGCCCGGCTCCCAGCGGGGCAGGGAAAGGTGGGCTTAGGATCCCGGGGTTTCTCCCTGAGGCACGGTAGAAGGAAAAGCAGCCGAAAAAGCAGAAACCTGCAGTGCTGACACAATGGCCGTCTCTCCTTCTCCGTCCGAACGCCGAGAGCAACTAACTCACAAGCCCAGGTGAAAAAAGAGTGGCCAGTTGGACCCCTCCCCACTGTGGCCAGGTCTTTTGTCTCTCTTAAACACCCAGCAATTTGTTGTCCTGGCAACATATATGGGGAAAATTCCTCAAGAAACAAAGGGAAACAGAAGGGGAACCCCTAAAACCCCAACAGTCAGCTGGAAATGTTCTTAAAATTACAATGCCAAATACCAACAAATGTTGTTATTTACACTGACAATTCAAATTAAATACTGACATTATTTTTTATATATATGTTCACATGGTTTCAAGTTATCCATATTGAGGTGGTCTTTCCTGGGTGAGGCTTCTGAGCAACAATTTTTTTCCCCCCAAAATTTTGTTTCATTAAGCAAATTGATGTTTGACTTTATTTGGTGTTGTTTCAGAAGAAACTCTTAGCCTAAAACAATTTGGGCTTTTTCTCAAGGTGAAAATTGGGTTTTCTAGGCCAAGAGAGCTTATGTATTTAGGCAGATTGGGATACAACAGTGCTTTGGTGGACAGTGTACCTGATATGTAGGATTCTGCTTAAGTGCACACAAGGCACAAGAGAATTATGAAGTAGAAATATGAAGTATTCTGAGCCATTCTGTCCTCTGTACAGAGGGTTTTCCCTATTATTTTCCTCATACCCTTTCCAATTTCTAAGTTAACTATATCACTTGTCTGATTTTCCCCTCCCTCTTCAAAAGTCCCTAACAAGTTTATATTTGTCTAGCAATGCAAGTAGAGTCCTTCTGTCTTCCAACCCCCCGTCACAGTATCCTTTACCATAACTTATTTTTCAGTTCTCTGTAATAAACCTTTTTGTCTCCTTTGCTTTCATCCAACTATCCCCATGTTGCACAGGCCACCTGTTCAAGAAACATCTCCATGCTTTCTTTTGTGTGGCTCTTCTGCATCAGACAACCTTCCCAATTCTTGTCCTTCCTTAGACATAGTTGCCACTCATTCATTTTTTGATGTCTCTTAAAGCTCCTTGATGCTTGTTGAAAACTTCATTAATTTGTACAGACCATTCCTTTACTGCTCACTGATGACCACTGTCTTTCACTGATCTGTGTCTTCCTGAGGTGGGAGCTAAATTTTCTTTAGTGATGAGTATAACAGCTTGAATCACAAAAGAAAAGGAAAAAAGAAAAAAAAAGAAAAAAAGAAAAAAAGAAAAAAAATAAAAAAAGAAAAAAAAAAAGTGAAAACCCCCAACAGAATGTTTTAGCTCTAACTGTGAGTTTGTGGTAACAAAGTCAACACTGATCAATTTCCATGGATGAAACTCAATTTCAGGAGACACAGATTTCTCACTTCTCATTTTTAATTGGATTTTTATTATATTTTCTCACCATTTCACCCCCCCTCCCCCCAAAATGAGAATGTTCTGCTAAAAATTACTTCCTCCTATATCCTTCAGTGTATCATGCCTTGCAGAAGTGAGACAAAACAGGCTGAGGTGATTCCATCAGCTGAGAAACTCAATTTCAAGAGCAAACTTGAGGTTTAGTGATGCTGAAAGTTGTTGAATTGTTGTGTATTTTGATTTTGATAGATTATACTTACAGCTTACATAAACAGCTGCAGTGTGTTGAATTAATGAATGAGTTTTTCCTGTGAGGCAAACTGTCTCTGTTAGATGGATTTTTACTTTGCCATATTGATCTGTGCCAGAGGAAGGACAGGTGCTTATAATAGGATCCCACAGCAACACAGAAGGAAGAATAAACAACAAACACCTGTTCCTTACATGCTATTGCTAATTTTCAACATTTCCTTCTTTTTGAAATATAGCTTGTTTTATGAAAAAAACCTCAGTCTGTGTATATCTTAGTTTTCTCTTTCAGGGATTTCATGGCAATCTTGGTGTTTTGAAGTTTGTAGATCTCCAGATTGTACCTGAACATCAACTGAACCTCAGTGGGGTAGAGGCTATTTGCAGATTCAGTGTCTTCAGCCACTCCATGGTCTTTTACTAACTGTTTTTTGTGTCTTTGCTGTGAATTCCTCACAGAGTGAATGGTCCAGATACACCTCTGGGTTTAATTGAGATGCTGAAAAAATGCAAATACAAAACAGTATGGGTGCAGTAACACATAGGTCTGTGCTTCTATCTGTTAAATGTTTCATGAGAAGCAGTATAATCAGATACACAGGCAAACCGTCAACCCAATAAGTAAATTAAACTGTGTTAAAATATTAAGGGTGAGATAAATGTAAAAAAAGGCAGAAAATGAAGAGTTAATGTGCCATACCTTCTTATAGGTAGTACTGCTCTGTATGGTGGCACTTCACCTGGGAAGTGACCGTTGTGAAAGGATCTTCAAGATAGAGTTTCACTTTTAACTCCTGCTTTCCTCTCTCAAGCCTGTGTATGTGACATTTTGGAATCCTTTTTTTCCCCTAGTTTTCAAATGTGAGCCAAAAATTATTTATGCAGCTTTTCTTTACAAATCCTGACAGATGCAAACTGTGCCATACACTGAGCATCTAAATCAAGCTCAGTACACACTAGCCCAAGAGTGTTTATGCTGCCAATTAAAGGCATCACTTTTTTGAATTATACAGGGAGTGAAATGATCTCTGACAGCTGTGAATTGCAGAAAAAGGGCTCTATTGTTCAAAGAACTGCCTTTAATATAGAGAAACCCTTGCTAAACTTTTGATTCCCAAGTATGGCAAACATTAATTGGCCATAAACTTAACAAGAATCAGTTCACTCATTCCACAACTTTTGCTCCACTCCCCCACTTTCCTTCTCATTACTTCCTATTAGCCTCTCCTAGCAAGTGCTTAACTCAGAAACACCCCACCCCCAACATTCCCATGTCTCCATCCTTACGCCTTCAGTGTTCTCACTATTTTATTTAGCTCTTTCAGTCATGTTTGCTCTGCCAGATGACTTCTACAAAAAAACCCCAACAAAACAAAAACAGGCTGAGTACAGACAACCTGGAAAACTCTCATGGATTTGTCCTAAGACTTGTGCTGTACCGCTGTGTTTCTTAAAATCCAAATCCCAGAGATGTTTTGCAAGGCAAGAAGGTAATATTTCACACCTTTGAGTGTAGCTTTCTAGTCCTTAGAGTTGCAGAGAGAAAATTAAAAATGTTACCTGAGCACTTCCTAGAAGAAACAAAATGTGAAAGAGCACCAAAAGGTATTCCTTTCTTTAAACCTCATATTCCTAATGCAAATCTCATTATTTTTGGATTCCAGTTTCTTAAAGTAGTAGCAATTTTGCACAACCCTGAAGCTACACATGTAAATCCTTTGCACCTAGTATTTACCTGGTGTGCTACACAGAAGATAATAATAGATTATGATATTCACAGACAAATCCACTTCAGCATTCTCCTAATAAACTTTGAATTTTACAGACAAACAAGAGGCTTATAAAGAGGAAGAGATATTTTTAATAAACAGCTTCAAAAAGTAATAACACTCTTTTTCTGACTTTTCTGTAAAGACTCAATTTTTTGGGCTTGTAAAGGTCTAGTAAGTATATACAGAAATTTAGAGTGAAAAATTTGAAACAAAAGAGAACAAATGTCATAAAATGTTATGTACTGTGATTTTGAGTAGAAACGTGAGCATTATGCTAATTTTATAAATTATAAAACATATCTCAAGTTCATTTTGGGTATATATTGGTAGGAAAAGTTGCAACATGCTCTGGGCTTGCACATATGCAATAGGGCTCTTCATGTGGAAGCATAATTTAGATGTATTTTAGGATCATAAAGTGAAATCAAGGCCATTTGTGATAGCTGCTCTGCAGACCCATGCTATTTCCTGGGCCCCTTCTGGATGAACTATCCAACTGTGCAGTAGGAGAAGGGATTAAATTACATGCCGGGGGCCACGGAGATGGGAACAGTTCACCATATCTGGTTTCTCAGCGTCTCCTGTAACAGCTGAATGAAGTTGCCCACTCCGTTTCTCCGCCATTCTTGTCATATTTTCTTTTCCTGTGTCATCATTCTGTCTTGTAGGTAGGCCGCAGTGCTGCATTTTTAAGAATTTGGTACCTCCTGTGGCTAGGACTAAGCTTCTAAAATACTCTGGTTTTGCTGATCTTGCCAATAGTATCTGCCATGCACACAGAAGTGCTGCTCATAACATCTTCGTGTTGATCAGAACAGTGTATCTATCCTGGATAAAACTTTCCTTTTCATATTACTTCAGGAACTGAAGCATCTATCAGCAAGTGATTTTTAAAAGAAAAAAAAGAGAAGAAAAATAGTCAATGGGACAGATATAGACAAATGACAGATGACACTAACCAGTATTGCATGTCTTTTTTTTTAGATCAGAATTATTATTTTGACCTACTGCCCAGTGTTTGTGATTCATTATCAGGTTGTCTGTGAAGAGTTCATGAGGTGTTACATCTGCCCAGAACAAACACAGATCTGTTAAACTAATCTCAAATTACTTATAACTAATAATTAAGTGCCAGAATCTATTGCTGTGATCCGTGGCTCTTCAGCATATCAACAAGAACAGTGCAAGTGTGGCAGTTGAAATGATGATGTGGGTTAGAATTTGCCAGACTTTTTTATTACCTGAGGTAACAAAATAAACAGTTTATATTAGTAATTTCCTTGTACAAAGATTGACATAAGTTTAACTTGAAGGTCTTTACTAATAGCTATTATTCTCATTCTCATAAATGTTTGGATTTGTGTTGTATTTATGAAAGTATTGCAAAGGGATTACTATGATCTAGCAACCAAACATTAAATAATGGTATATTTGCATATTTATCATGCTGAATAAGAAATGAATGTGCAAATGGCAGACAAAAAGGCAGAAAATTATTTTTCTTTTCTATTCTAAACATAAGGAATTAAATTACACAGGAATTAATGTATATCAGACATTACTTTATGATAGTTTTTAACAAAGATTGCTACTTGATGAAGTAAATGACCTCATGATGAAGTAATGGTTATAGAGAACTTGTCATGTTTGGAAATCAAAGTTATTTTATGTGTTCTGCACATACCTGTTATGTCAGGCTTGTGGACTAGTGCATTCTTATTTTCCACCCCCTCCCCCCAAATCTCTCTTTCGTAATGTTATGAAATGTTATTGTTAAGAAAAATAGGAAACTTTCCTCTTCCTAGACCCAGGCCTATTAGCATGTGGAATGTTAACTGCTGTCTCTTTGGGCTAGAAAATAACAAAAATATAAGAAAAAAACCCTGATAAAATACAGATAGTTTTCTATCAGGAACCGCATATGTGCAAGGTGCTCCTCCAGTGAGAACCATGGAGTGCCTGCACCTTGCAGGCAGCAGAGAGCTAACCAGGGTGGGAGAGTTACTGCTCCCTCCCAGTACACTCCAAGGCTATACCACTGGCTATAAGTAGACATCACCCAGAAGGTGCTTATCTTTGGTCAGTATGAGATGACATTGGACTTTCCATCCACCTGCAAAGCAACATCTGTGAGAGTTTTTTTGCGCTTACCTGACTTGCTGAGGCTGCTGAGGCAAGAAGGGAGAGAGGGAAGGCCTATTCTTTCCTCCCCATTTCTTTAAACACACTGCACTAAGAAAAGGACACAACCTGGCAAGGCTGCTGATGTTACAGAAGTGTTGCTTGGTTGGCATTGGCAGCTTTGCCAGAACTGAGGAACATCTTCCTGCTTAAGTTATTTTTGCTCACTCTCACTCCAGAGAATACCCAGATCCTTATGGACTTGACAGAATTTGAGCGCTTGATCCAAGGCTGCTAGTGGCTGGGACCCATGCCTACATCAAAGATGACAGCTATAGAGTCTGTGACAGGAGGACTTGCAACAAAGCTAATGACAATGCAAGAAGAGGGCAAAAGGAAAAGAAAGAAGGAGAAGCTCTGGGAGGACCTAAAAACCCTTCTAATTCCTGCTTTGAGCATGGAATTGAATTTCCAACCAGAATTATGTTATAATCCTGTAAAGAGCTACACGTGAAGTCCTAACACTTTTCCTGGAAATGTTCAAGGCTGGATTGGAAGGGGCCCCTGGCAACCTGGTCTAGTGGAAGGTGTCCCTCTCCATGGCATGGGGTTTGCAACTAGATCATATTTAAGGTGCTTTTCAACCCAAGCCATTCTATGATTCCATGGTAAATGAAAGGTGACCAGGAAGTTCAGAAGACTCTGGTACTGTGTCCCAGAAGTCACTCTTCTTTCTCATCAAGTTACTCTTGTGCAGTCATGAAGAGAAAGATAAAAAGGCTTCATAAATGGCCTTGTCAGGTTAATGGTTGGAGTTAGTGATCTTAAGGGTCTTTTCAGCCTAAATGATTCTGTGACTCTATGATTCTATGTAATTCAGTTCCCATTTGTGTGAATGCCAGTCTATGATTTGATAGTTATACTTAGTGTCTGATAATGCTTCTATTTTTCCCCCATGAATGAAGAAGCAAGCCCCAGGAAGCCATAGATTTACCTCCAAGTGAAAGACAATGCCTAGTAATCAACTTTATTGCATCCTTTGTGGATTTCACTCAGCGTTGTAAAGGAGGATAATAACTTGGCATTTCCTGCTGCACATCATCACAGGGACTTGCAGGATAAAGTCTGTGTCTGGGACAGATGCTGACCTGGATTAGTGGAAGAACCTGCATTACCAGATCCTTTCACACAGTGCCCTGAGGCTGCATATTTGGGTCATGGGTCCTGACTTTTCTCCAAAAAACTTGCAAATGGAAAGGAAAAAATAAAGCAACACACATCTGCTAACCAAAGTTTTCCATCAGGACACCACCATCTACTGCATGGCTGAAGTTATTAGTGAAAATAAAATGCTTGAACTGGGGTATGCATATGTGGCTGTGCATATTACAAGTTTGGGTTTGGGGGTTTTTTTAAGCTTTAGTAGTATAGTTCTGGTAATTTTCCAATAGAACAATATATTGAATTCACTGTAATACCTTTGACAAATGTTGACTTGAGACATTGATTTTGTAATATGAGAAAATCCAAGGCAAGTAACAGCAAAAGAAACTCTGATAATTAGTTTGAGAGTTTCCAGGCAAACAATTTCTTTGCCCAAAATTCCCATGCAATTTCTGTGCACTAACAGAAAGGTTATCTCGAAAGAGTTCACAGAGGGAGCTGCTCATAAATCTAAATACTCACCATTTGATGCAGATTAATATAAGAAAGACTAAATAATAAGCATAATTTCTTGTGATTGTTGTGTCTGATCCACCTATTAAGAGTTTAATGCTTACTAAGGCAAAATATGTGTCAGATACGGAGCTACAATTTATGCCTACACTTTCATGGACTTCACTGGAGCTACCCTGGCTCCCTTAGCTGAGTATGAAACCCCTTGAAGCTCTGTGAGGAAGCGCATTTTTCAGCTGGAAAAGTGAATCCAAATCTTTTGGTCCTGGGCTCTGAGCCAAGCAGCATAGCTTTAGCTTTTCCCACATTCGGCATCTACTTGCATTTCAATAGCAAAGCCTGGAAACTGTCAAAAAACGCTCTGGAGGTGGATCTGGTCCTTGTCTACAGCTACATTACTGACACGTATATCAGCGCTTTCTATACACTTACAGTCAAAAGGCTTTAAAGACTATGGAAAGTTGTATATACATCTTTTAACAAGAGAAAAACAGATGTTCTTACAGTCAGTATTGTGGGACTCAGTGTGCTCTCTCTGTGTCACCCTTAGCTGCAGGTCTTTTGAAAATTGGTCTGAAAGAAAGGACTTATTTTTTAATGTATATGTTTTGTAAATGAAGAGCATCAGCAAAGTTAAAATTCTCTGTGCCTTCACAAGCTGAAAAAATCCTGCCTTCAGAGGGAGTTCAGACACATTGGCCTCAGGTGCTGCTCAGGCCCATATTTGAGCCTTCTGTGAGTTAAGATTTCCTGCTATGTGGATGGTACAGAGTAGTGAGTAAGGGCAGAATGTTTTTACCGAGGAAGAAGTGGACACTCACTATTAAAAGTTTAAATGAGTAAGTATCCCTGTCAGGTTGGAATTACAAGCTTTTCAAAGTCGGTGGGAATTTTGCCATATTGGCAGTATGGAGCCTGTATCATCCCTGAAGTTCCTAATGTATGCCCATGCTTGTTGAAACCACAGTAAGTAAGGCAGGCTTGCTTTCTTCTTCTGTCAACTCTATTGGCCTTAGAGGAGATATGTTTTGAATGCAAATGATTTAACTAATTCATGAAGGTCAAAATTGCTACATAAATAGCATTTATAATAATTGCTGTTCTTTGTAAAAACACATTTGGAATTGAAGCACTTTGGCCTCAGCACCAAATATTCTTGCCAGCACATATTTGCAGCTATGTCATATGTACACAGGTTGCTAACAAAACCACACAGAAATACAGAAAATACTGGTATTCAGAGGGCACCTGCAATTAAAATCTGTGTACAGAGCCTGTAGTTTATTAAACGTTAGCTCGCAGGCGAGAGTTTCTGCCCAGGGCATGCCACAGCTGGGCTGTTCTCCACCTCCTCACAGCCCTGCTCTGCCCGGCCTTGAGTTCCACCAGCGGGGCCACTTGTGGGCCCATGGCTTGGCCTGGTTTTGGCCCATCCCCAGGGCACTGCCCAGTGCCGGGGCTGTGGCTGCCTATGGTCCCCCAGCTGCCCTGCTCCTGGCTGGGGTGGTGGAATGGGTCCTGGCTGCCAAGCTCTTCCCTGATGGACTCCCACAATCCCAGGGAGTCCTTGGCCCCATATGGCACCCTGATGGTGGCAGCCAGAGCTTCCTGGAGAACTCTTCTCCTTTGTCATCAGTTTTGTTGCCTAGGGAGTCTGTAACAAAGTCTCTTCCTGGCATGCATGGGAGAAAGGTGAGTGGGAAGCTGAGGGTAGGGAGAAAGGTGATCTGCTCTGCTTTCAGCACACAGCTGCACATCTGCTTCTGTGTCACATGCAAGAATAAATGAAACCAGAGGGACTGAAACAACTGCAGAACTTGCACAGAGCCCCAAAACACAGAATTGCAGAATCAGTTGGGTTGGAAAAGACCCTGAGATCGAGTCCAACCATTGACTGATCAGAACCACGTAAACTAGACCATAGCACCAAGTTCAGTGGTTTCCTGAACACCTCCAGGGGTGGTGACTCCACCACCTCTGTGGGCAGTCAATTTCAATGTTTAACAAACCTTTCCATGAAGAAATTCCTTCTGATGTACAATCTGAACCTCCCCTGGTGAAGCTTGAGACTGTGTCCTCTTGTCCTGTCACTTGCTACCTGGGAGAAGAGGCTGAACCCCACCTTGCTACACCCTCCTTTTAGGCAGTTGTGGAGAGCAAAAATGTCCCCCCTGAATCTCTTTTCCTCCAGGCTAAACAACCTCTTCAGCTCCCTCAGCTGCTCCTCACAGGACTTGTGCTCCCAATCCTTCACCAGCTCTGTTGCCCTTCTCTGGACACACCCCAGCACCTCAATGTCCTTCTTACAGTGATGGGCCCAGAACTGAACACAGCATTCGAGGTGTGGCCTCACCAGTGCAGAGTACAGGGGGACAGTCACTGCCCTGTTCCTGCTGGCCACACTATTGCTGATACAGGCCAGGATGCCATTGGCCTTCTTGGCCACCTGGGCACACTGCTCAGCCCGTTGTCAACCAGCACTCCCTTTTCTACCAGGCCGCTTGCCAGCCACTCTGCCCCAAGCCTGTAGTGCCTCATGGGATTGTTGTGGCCCAAGAGTGTAACCCAGCACTTGGCATTTTAAACCTCTGGCCTCAGCCCATCAATCCAGCCTGTCCAGATCCCTCTGCAGATGCTTCTGACCCCCCATGAGATCAACACTTACACCCAACTTGGGGTCGTCTGGAAATTTATTGAAGATGCACTCAATTCCCTCATCCAGGTCATCAATAAAGATGTTAAACAGGACTGGCCCCAACACTGATCCATGGGGAGCTCCACTAGTGACAGGCCACCAAGCAGATGTGACACCATTCATCACCTCTCTCTGGGCTCAGCCAGTTCTTAATCCAGCAAACAGGGCACCCATGCAAGCCACGGACTACCAGTTTTTCCAGGAGAATTCTGTGGGAGACGGTATCAAAGGCTTCACTGAAGTTAGACAATATCCACAGCCTTTCCCTCATCCACTGGGCAGGTCACCTGGTCATAAAAGGCAATCAGGTTGGTCAGGCAGGACCTGCCTTTCCCAAAGCCCTGCTGGCTGGGCCTCATCCCCTGGTTGTCCTGTATGTGCTGTGTGATGGCACTCAAGATGATCTGTTCGGTAATCTTCCCTGGCACCAGGGTCAGGCCGACAGACCTGTAGTTCCCCGGATCCTCCTTCCAGTCCTTCTTGTGGATGGGTGTTGGGTTGACTCTGGCTGGATGCCAGGCACCCGCCAAAACTTCTCTATCCTCCACAGCTGTACAGGGGAGAAAAAATATAATGAAGGGTTCATGATCTGAGATAAGGACCAGAAGAGATCACTCACCAAATATGATCATGGGAAAACCAGACTTGAGTTAGAAATGTGTATTGAATTTATTACTAACAAAATCAGAGCAGGATAGTGAGAAGGAAAATAGGACCTTAAAACCCCCTTACCACCACCCCTCACTTCTTTCCAGCTCTACCTCCTCCCCTTCAACAGTTCAGGGAGGTGATAAGTGGGGGTTAGGGTCAGTTCCTCACAAGTTGTTTCTCACATTGGTCAGGGAGAGGAATTCTTTCCCTGCTCCACCGTTGGGACCCTTCCACAGAAGACAGTCCTCAATGAACTTCAACATCCCACGAGCAGTTCTCCATGAACTACTCCAATGTGGATCACTCTTCCACAGCGTGCAGTCCTTCAAGCACAGGCTGCTCCAGTGTTGTTCCCCCACAGGGTCACACGTCCTACCAGAAAACCTGCTCCAGCATGAGTTCCTTTATCCTGCAGGTCCCTGCCAGGAACCTGCTCCAGCAAGGGCTTCTCCTGACTCCTCTCAGGCATCTACCTGCCCTGACAGGGGTCTCCTTCATGGGCATCTCTGCATGGATCTCTGCATCCACATGGACCTCCATGGGCTGCAGGGTCACAGCTGCCTCACCATGGGCTGCACCACAGGCTGCAGGGGAATCTCAGCTACAGCACCTGGAGCAGCTCCTCCCCCTCTCTCTCCACTGACCTTGGTGTCTGCAGGGTTGTTCCTCTCACATGTTTTCACCCTTTTGTTCTCTGGCCACAATTACATCAGTGGAATGGCCTTTTTTTCCCTTCTGATATCTGTTACCCCAGGAGCGTTATCACCATCTCTGATTGGCCCAGCCTTGGCCAGTGGCATGTCTGTTTTTGGAGCTGCTAGGAATTGGCTCTGCAGGGCATGGAGGGAGCTTCCAGCAGCTTCTCACAGAAGCCACCCCTGCTACCAAAACCTGACCATACAAACCTAAATACAATGGGCATTGACCACCCTCCAGTAAGCTGTTAACTAGGACTAATGATAAATGATGGAGAATGGTTTCATGAGTGTTTCTGCCAGCTCTGTCAGTACCCTTGGGTGGATCCCATCTGACACCACAGACTTGTGGTTGTCCAAGTGGCACAGCAGGTCACTAAAAACTTCCTCCTGGATGGCAGGGGGCCTATCCTTCTCCCCATCCCTGTCTACCAGCTCAGGGGGCTGGCTGTCCTGAGGATAACTGGTCTTATTGGCAAAGACTGAGGAAAAGAAGGCATTAAATACCTCAACCTTTTCCTCATCCCTGGTGTCTCTCTTCCCCCTAGCATCCAATAAAGGATGGAGATTTTCCTTGGCTCTCCCTTTGTTGTTCATGTACTTATAAAAACACTTATTATCTTTTACAGCAGTGGCCAGACTGAGTTCTAGGTGAGCTTCTGCCTTTCCAATTTTCTTTACGCATAACCTAACAACATCCTTGTACTCTTCCTGAATTGCCTGCCCCTTCTTCCAAAGGCTGTAAAGTCTTATTTTACCCTTAATTCCTGTGAAATATCCCTGCACAGCCAGGGGAGTTGTCTTCCCCAATGACTCACCTTTTGGCACTTAGGGATGGCCTGCTCCTGCACCTTTAAGATTTTCTTCTTAAAGTAAGTCTAGCTTTCTTGGATCCCTTTGTAATTAAGGACAGCCTCTCTTTTCTTCAATTATCTTTAAAGTGTCACTTTCAGAAGCTTCAGCTGGAGTTTGGTGTCCACCTCTCACTGAGACATCAAATGAAGGGCTCATGCAGGTCTGTTTGACTCTCTCTCTCCTGGCAATGAGAAGTTTCATCTGTGCCATCACTGCCTGCTGATCTATACAATAGGCAAAGAGTGCTTCATTCTCTGGTGTCAAACATGGCCACCTCCTTTTCTTTCAAACTACAACTGCATGCTGCGTTCTTTATGTCCATTTCTGAAGGCCATTCACTGCCTTCATTATTCCTTACCTGACATGCTCCCACAGAAGTCATAGTTCCTTTTAGCAAATATTTCTATTAGATAGGATGGGATTCTAAATATATCTGGCTACAAGTGGCATTTACAGTCATTTGATTTCAGTGGGAGACTGCCTGAGGGAATGCTTTTTTTCATGCTCTGCAGATAAGGAATTGAGGCATAAGTGATGCCCAAAATCGAGCAGCATATTTGTGACTGAGCTGGGAAAAAGGGCTTCTGGTTAAATTATCAGGCAGAAATAAAATGCACAAATAAAAGTAGCAGGTTTTCTTCATATGATACAGACACACAGTTAGATGGTGGAATTCAATGTCACAGAGGCCAAAAGTATTAATGGATTCAAAGAAGGATCAGACAGCTTCTTGGTTGAAAAAAAATGCCATCAGGTTTTATGAAATATAAAGCCACATATGCAATCTCCAGTTTAGTAATTTCATAAGCAGAAGGAAGCTGGGAGCTGGGTTATTGCAGAGAGGTACCTATTCTGGTCTTGTCCTGTTGTCACATTCTAGTAGCTATTGTCAGATCTAGAATTCTGGTCTGTATGTATGCATATGAATATATATACTTTTATAGATACACATAATCTATAGAAATGTATAGGTATAATCTCTCTCTCTCCTTCTCTCTCTCTCTCCTCCCCTCTCTGTCTCAATGACCTTACACAATGTAATTTAGAAATCTGCCCAATAATAAATAAATTAATGCCTGCCTAAGAATTAATAAATTCTTACTTACATATTTTTTTGATGCAGACTCCAATATATTCAACAACAGCCTCCTCACAAGGAGTAAAGCAAAGAGCAAGTATCTTCTCATCCAACAGGTCGCATTTGAGTTGTTTTTGCTAGAGTAAGAGAGAAGCATGGCTCCAGGTGCTCTGTCAGTCCCTGCATTTGGTCCTGGATGGAGCCAGCTGGCCTCCAGTCAGCCTCCAGTGCAGATGGAAATCCCAAAAACTGACCCCCACTATCACTGATGAGACAAACCTCATAATACAAGGCAGCAGTGCTGGATACAGCTATGGTACTGACATTTTGAAAGTCTATATTTGGAGGCCTTACAGTAAATATCTGTGGGGCTCACAGAGTCATCTTGTTTTGAGACAGGAGATCTGAAACTTTGTCTCATCCTACTATTGACACACAATACATTCTGGTAGTCCCAGTGAAAGGACTTCTGCTCTTCCCACCCTCCGTAATCACTGTTGTAGCTTGTAGCCCTAGCGCTTAGCTTGCACTTGCCTCCCACTTGGGAGCACTAGGAAGAAAACTGTTGACAAGACAGAGCACACTCAAGCCCATGGATGGCTGTTACACCAGCTATAATTTGGACCAGAAGATTTAGACATGTGGCAGTATCCTTTCAACTTCTGGCACTGGAAAGGTAATTTTAAATTGAAGCTCTGTCATGGAATGCAAATAGAGTGGGCTTATGAAGTTTGTTGAATTTCAGGTACAAGATATACATTAAGACCTTACTCTTTTTGCCTGCATGCCGGGCTCCATTTCAGAGAAGCATCCCTTGCCTTGTCCCTCTTTGATGCTGTGTTATTTTCACTCTGCTCTGGTGGCTATGTCCTCTCAGAGTAGTAGCTGCACTGTTTCTACATCCAGGATCAGAAGCATTCACTTAATGGAAAATCGCAATATTTGCCACAAATTTATTGGAGAGTATGGTATGAAATGCCATGTTAATGGAGCATAACTCTATCTATGAACATAGCTTAGAGAATTCTCTGTATAAACTGAGCTTGTTTTAAAGTGTTTTACTATGGTTGCCAAAACCCTCTGTCATGTTTTTCTTTTGATTGTAGCTTGTTGAGCTGTCTCTTTATGCAGGGTGAAGCTAATGGATGATTACACAAGTTAAAAACCAGGCATCCTAGAAGTGGGAGAAAGGAACTCTGTTGTTTTTTTCATTTGTTCTGGTTTACCTCAAGCTGCCCTTTGGGATGTAATATTTTCCTGGTTACTCTTGCTCACTGCTTCTTTTTTTCTCATGACATCGTTTTTTTTTTTGTTGATGGCATGTCCTAGGCCATAAAAAGAGCTGGCAGATAGTATAGATAGGGAAGGATGCTGTGCGCTTGATCTAGCAGATTGCACTGCAATTTCAAAGAGAAGAAAAATCTCTTCCCAAATTAAAGTTTTAGGAAAAACTAAACACAATATAAGAGCAATAGAATTTGCTGGTCTCCCCTTCCAAATACAGAATCACAGAATTAATCAGGTTGGAAGAGACCACAGTGAGGTTCTGGTTCAACTACCCTTCTCAGGCAGAGTCATTCTAGAGCACGTTGCATCCAGATGGTTTTTGAATATCTGCTATGAGGTAGACTCCAAAACCTCTCTGGGCAACATTTTCCGGTGCCTGCTCCACCTGCCCAGTAAAGAGGTTCTTCCTCATGTTCAGGTGGAACTTTCTGTACATCAGTTTGTCCCTGTTGCCTCTTGTCCTACTGCTCAAGCAGGGCCTGCATCCATCCTTTTGACACTCACCCTTTAGATATTTATACACGTTAATGAGGTCCTCTCTCACTCATCTCTTCTTGAGGCTGAACAGGTTTGGCTCCCTCAGCCTTTCCTCATAAGAGGGATTCTCCAGACCCCTGAGCAACTTTGTTGCCTACAACTCAACCCACTCTAGAAGCTCCATGTCTCTCTTGTGCTGAGGAGCCCAGAACTGGACACAGCACTCCAGATGTGCCTCACCAGGGCTGCGTAGAAGGCCAGTATCAGGTCCCCTGACCTGCTGTGAATGCTCCTCCTAATGCACCCCAGGACACCATTGGACTTCTTGGCCCCCAGGGCACACTGCTGGCTCATGGACAGCTTGTTGTCCACCAGGACCCGCAGGTCCTTCTCCACAGAGCTGCTTCCCAGCAGGTCAGCCCAAGCCTGTGCTGGTGCCTGGGGTTATTCCTCCCCAGTGCAGGACCCTGCATTTGCCCGTGTTGAATTTCAGATGGTTTTTCTCTGCCCATCTCTCCAACCTGTTGAGGTCCCTCTGAAGGGCTACACTCTGGGGTATTGGCCACTGCTCCCAGGTTTGGTCATCAGTGACCTGCTGAGGAGGCATCTGTCCCTTTGTCTGAGTCACTGATAAACAAGTTAAAAACACTGGGCCTTATATAGAACCCTGGGGGACACCACTATTGACAGGTGCTTAAAAACAGATGTTTAAAACAAATGTTTTTAAAAAATACAAAAAAGACTGAGGTCCAGGTTTTCCTATGTTGTGTGCACCATTTCTGATCATGCTATTACTGAACTCAAAACCAAAATTTGCTGATAAAATGGCTAGGTCCCAGCTGAAAGGCAAACACTATACAACCATTGATTCTAAATAGTTGGGTCATTTGAATTATTTAAAACATTTGTGTTATTTTTTGAGGAAATTCATTTTCCACACTGTTTTTAGAGCTAAATGAAATTATAATTGTGGATAATGCTTTGAATGGCTGCAAAACCTGACTGTGTCTCAGAAATATAAACACCTGTCCAATCTGACTGGCTTTACTGGAATTACTAAACCTCACTATCTCTGAAAATCAGACTAAGTATTCTTTGTTATTGTGGGGCACATCATCTTTCTATTTCAGGAGTAAAGGCTGATAGATGAAAACTGAAGATTTAAGTCAGCATATGGCCACTATTATTGGAATTTGGAAAAGTTACATTTACTGGGTTTTTTTTTCCTAAATGAGCAGATTTCTCATACTTAAAGGATTTGTTGTTTAAGGTCTTCTAGCTTTTGAAAGCATATTGCCTTTGGAAAGATTTCCTTTAGTAAAGATAGTACAAAAATAACTGATTTCAAGATTTTTCCACTAATCTCACCAAAATCTTTTTCACATAGCTAGCTACCACATAATTTGGTATTTTCAAAAGCAAAAATGACTTTTCACGCACTTTCCATATAAACTGGTTTATAAAATAGCCAACCTTTCCCCTCTGTGTAGCTTGTCTCATCTCTAAATTTGGGTCTGTTTTGTCTTTGATTTTACAAGCAGAATAAGCATGTGTACCCTTCCACACTTCAAATTTTCCCTACTATACCCCTGATCTACTGTGATTTGACAAGCAGTTAATTAATTAAATCAGAGTTACTTGCATTTGTCTTTCTTTAAAAAGCCTATATCAAATCTAGGTGAAATTCTCTGTGTGATCAGGTCATGTTTGGGAAGCTTGCTGTTAGGCTATCAAGCCCATATATATGTGCTACTGTGCCACCAGAATACCGTGGAGGGTTTAAACTATTTGCTTTTGTGCTTTTGGTTTACGTGCTTTATAGAGGTGGATGAAGTTTCCCCCTCAGAATAGTTTTTGATATTAGAGCCCTAGTTCAATAGCATGAGAATTTTTAATAAAGGACAGTATCACTTAAATGTAGGTTTGCTTTCACCTTAGGAAACTATTTTCCTTTGCAGTGTTCTTAGATAACATGACCTAGTTTGGTTGAACAATTGGTTTAACCATGCCTCCAAGCACTGGGATCTCATGGTTCAGCAATTTCTGTGAGGCACTGCTGTTGCTGGACCTGAGTTCCAGCACTGGTGAACAAGCAGTGGTAGCAGCTTAGGGAAGGAGGAAAAAAGGTGGCAGTGGATAGCCAGCCTAGGAGCAAAGGACAGTGACTTTTGACTATAATGGTAATAGCTGCTTCTTGGGCTTCATTACTCCACTTCTGGCAGCTCTCTGATCAGAAGGTCATAATTAATCATATCTGCTGTCATGTAAAAGGAGTGAAAACAGCATGCATAGTAGTGTTGCACATTCATGCACTTATATCCCTGTGTCTTGGCTACTGATGCTGGAATTTCATGTTAAAAGGGTCTCAACTGTAAGACTGGATGTTAGCAGACGATGTTCTTCTACATGATGGTTCAGGGAGTCTGTCTGGGACAAAGGGAAGAACCCTGAGTATGATAAGGAAATACTAACTGATATGCTATTTAACTGGACTATAGATACTCTTGTCTATGTGTTCCTGATTGTTTTCTAACAACGTGGTATCTGCATGTGTGCAAAGATAACTTGATTCAAAGAATCTGCTTCTGGAATTTATGTGGATGCCACTGAAAAAAAGGTCATTCTCTCAGTGACCTTACCCTATCTAAGCTATGGGCTGAGCTCTGATAACTTGCAGGTATCCAGCAGGCAGGGACGACTACAATGCTGTAAGGTCCATACCAAAATCAGAAACTGAGACACCTGAGTGGAAGCAGTGAGAGCTCAACTGTACATACAGAGGTCAGGAACTATGATCATGCTCTAGAGATCAGGAACTATAATCATGCTCAGCCCCTGCCAATAGATGCACCATGTTCTTTGTCAAAACCGTGGCTGATTCTAATGAGCTCTTAATAGCAGGAAAAGATATGAGAAACAGCTCCATCTGGTAGGTCTTAGTTTGTCACATTACACTTATTAAAATCTAACTTGGCAAATCCTTGAAAGTCATTTTCTTAGAGGAATGCTTCATAAACTTGCTGGATTTTTTTTTAACATGGCAGAGGGGCTGTAAAGCTTACTTTGGGTTCACAAAGGAAACTTGGATGGTCAGTGGACTGCAAACCAAGATCATGTGGGTGGTCTCTATTGCCAGTCATGCAAAAAGAGTATGAAAAATGCATAGTTTCCACCTTCTCTCTCAATATTTCAGAAAGCTAAGGCTTTTCCAGGTTATATGAATCCATAATGGTGTTGTGCAGTTTCCTATCACGTTGTGTTGGTTTTGGCTGGGGTAGAGTTAATTTTCTTCACGGTGGCTGGTATGGAGCTGTGTTTTGGATTTGTGCTGATAATATAGAGAAGTTTTTGTTGTCACTGAGCAGGGCTTACACATAGGCAAGGCCTTTTCTGCCCTTTGTACTGCCACATTGTCCAGTTGGGGGTGCTTGAGAGACTGGGAGGAGACACAAGTGGGGCAGGTGACCCAAACTGACCAAAGGGATATTCCAGACCATATGACATCATGAGCATGGGAAGAGGGAAAAAGGGGGGGGGGGGGGTGGGGGGGGGGGT
>VXAD01008713.1:110630-186735 GCA_013399195.1 Dicrurus megarhynchus
GGGGGGATGTTTGGAGTAATGATATTTGTCTTCCAAGTCACCATTACACATGATGGGGCCCTGCTGTCCTGGAAGTGGCTGAACACCTGCCTGCCCATGGGAAGCAGTGAATTAATTCCTTGTTTTGCTTTGCTTGTGTGTGTGGCTTTTGCTTTCCCTATTAAAGTGTCTTTATCTCAGCCCATGAGTTATCTGGCCTTTACCCTTCCAATTCTCTCCCTGATCCTGCTGTGGGGGAGTGAGTGAGTGAGTGAGCAGCTGTGTGAGGCTTGGTTGCTGGCTGGGGTTAAACCATGAGACATAGAAAACCTCAGAAAGGAGTCATGTCCTTCTGAGATGTGTATCCACGGGACAGCTTAGCATGTTGGAACAGTTTAGCTAGACACACACTCTTAATTGGCTCACTGTCCTGAATTTTCAATAGCAAGTCAGTGGAAAGTTCCTATCACTTGATTATGTCTCTGAGCCCCCTGGGTACAATTCATGTCAAGGGTCTTACTCATCTAGGAGCCAGCCTCAGTTTCAGGAAAGAATGTCTGTGCCCCTATTCCACTATAGCCACCAAAAAAACACATTGGAAAAGAAGCTGCTGGTATTCCTCTATTTACAGAAAGGCGACAAGGGCAGAAAACTGATTGTAACATCAGGCTGGTTTTATGCTGTTGTTTATTCCATTAGGCAGGAGAAACAAAGAATGATACCGTATATTGGTGACTAGAGACCCTACATGTAGAGACAGACTTCTGTCATACTGTTATGAGGGAATCCAGTACAGTATGAGGAGAGACTTCAGCTTATTCTTGAAAATTAAGTATTGTTTACAAATCAGAGAGAGGGGATCAGAGTCACCTCCTGTGGGCATGAAGTGAGTGGTTTCCCTTCTACAACATTGTGACTAGAGCATTGATCTGTGTCTCCATGTAAAATTCCAGATGGAAACATTTTAGAGATGTTAAATAATCACTTCCAAATTGTTTTCTGTGAGTTCTTTGTTGTTGTTGTTTGTCTGATTTTCTTTTTCTGAAGGATCAAAGTAATTCAGCATAAACTGCTCTGCTGCAAAGACAGTAGAAGTGTCTATCTTTTATAGATAACTCCTCATGTTGTGCTTGGTTTCCAGGTCTGCTAGGTACCATATGCTTTAAACCCCTGAAGTCTGAAAGGAGTCCAGGAGTAGCTTCTGGCTGGTGTCTCTACAAATATACTTGGGGACAGAAGTCTACTATATAGCATAATTTCCTGGGAATACAGTCCATCTTGCTCAGGAAGATTCATAAGACTAATGCTGAATCCTAAAATACAGACACAGCGAAAATAGGCCCTTTGCAAAATCCCCTGAGAGGTTTTATATACTCTTTAACCCCTCAGAGACAATTGATGACAGAAATTAGACTTAGACACACGTGACTGTATAAGTGCATACACCCAGGGTATTTCTGAAAACATTACTTTTCACATAGATGTATGCAGTAGAAACTCCCTTTGGTTTTTCAGTTTCCTTGCTGCTCTAAACCAGTATTCGTCATGGGGTCAAACTGCAGTCCTCAGTCCAACTCATGCCATTCACTCTGAACTATGATTTGTCTTGTCCAGCTTGCTTTGTCATTTCAACTGCAAACCATTCCCTCAGCCTTGTATGACTGTGCGAGACTGTCTGACTTTCACTCAATTGGTGCTTTATGGCTTTCTTTTTGCAAAATGCTTCCTGTGTACAGAAAGAAGAACTATTGCTTTTCCTCTCCTCCTTACCATGTTGTCATGTTTGTCCAATGGCTATCTACTTTCTATTTCAGGAGCAAGGTAATGTATCCTGCAAGGTCCTTGAGAGAGGCTTTAAAATAGACTGCAATACCACAACTCCTTTCAAATCAACAGCAATTGAAAAAAAGGAGCACATACATAAGGAAATCCCACAAATCATCCCAAGGAGTATGTCATGAATGGTTGCCGTTTTCTCAAACTGCATTTTCAACAAATAAATGATTTTTATAACTTAGCTGTACAGATATTAGACTAATGTGTTTGAATTATATGCAATGGGCTACATCGTATTACTTGTGCATATATCGTCTCATACAGGTTGAACAAGAAAGCATACTATGATATATTTATGTCTCATGTAGACTCTATGTATATCATATGTGAAGTTGATTCTATTATTGGTATAAATTTAAGCCCTAGCTCCCCATGTGTACCTGTATCCATAAAAACCTTGTCATGCCTTTGAAAGACAAGGACCTGAAGTCTGTGTCGTGAAGTCACTGCCTCAAGCTGCACATACATGCAATGCAATGAAAGCAAATTGATGCAATATGCACCATGCCTCTGCTTACATGTCATAGACACACTTGATTCACTGATCCCATCCACCTGTTGGGCCTAGAAGTGGGAAGAGTCATAAGGAGTTCCCCGTGACCTACTTAACATGGGATTATAAGAGACCAGGACTGAAAAATATGTTGTTGAGAACACCTGTTCCCTTATTTTAAACAGGGTTAGGTTATAATCAAATCTGAATGCACTTCCAAAGAAGGCACATATTTGTGCAATGAATGTGATACTGACAGCTACAAAGGAAGACAAATGACATAAACAGAATGCTTCCCTTGAGTCAGGCTACTGTTTGAGTAGTTTTTCTTGCTTTCCACTCTCCGAGTCACTCCCAGTCTCCTTTAGCTTCCTTCTTTCTGTCCCGCTCTCCCCTCTCGCTTTCTCAGGTGGAAAATGGGATGTGGCCCCCTCAGTGTGTCTGTCAAACATTTTGGCTCTTCAGATAATCTTTGACCAGACCTGACTGTGTTCCTTTCACTGAAGCAGAGGATTGGTTTCCAGTTAAGCCTTTGGAATCCTAGTGCTCGGGAAGAATAACTCCAAGCATTTGGGAAAGCTTTATTAAAAAGTTGAGGGTGAAAGAAAGGTAATAATTGCATTTAAACAATCAAGCAAAGCAAAGCTCACCTCTGGGTTTATAAATTTGTAGAGAAGACATAATTACAAGGGGCCTGTGTTGCTACATTGCTTTTGCTTTGAAAACCAGATTGCCACCCCACTCCCACTGGATGGATAATTGGGTCCTCATAGGTCTCTTGAATCAAAGTAGTGTTGCAGTAAAACTTTATTCCTCCAGTGCTCATTAAAAGAGAGGCTGAATGGAAAACTCCCACTTTGGGGATGGGATTAGATAGCCCGAGATTATTCCTCCTCCCATGCCCTTTCAAGGTTTTTTGTTTCTAAATCTGCTCAGCAAGAAAAAGTAAATTGCCAGAAGTGAGATTAGTGAAGAATATTGTCCCAAGGACAATAAGGCTTTATTGCAAGGCTGGTATGAGATCCCTGCTTCAAAAAACGACAAGACTTGGAGGTGTGTGAGCTCTTAATTGCCTACCTCTGATAAACTGGCAGTGAAAAAAAAAGAGAAAAACCCCATTCAGCCATGAATTAGCCTGGATCAAGTCCACTTGCTAATCAGAGTTTAATGAGGATGCTGCTGGTCTTAACATATTCAAAATGTTGAAAACTGCCCTAGCTTCAAGTTTGTGCAGTTACTATTTCCTCTCTGCTGTCACTTCTGCACACAGGCTGTCATGAATCTTTAGAGAACATAATTATGTCTGGGACAGGCATGCTAGGGAGAGTGGGAGAGTATGTACCTCGGAGTGAAAACATAAGGTTGAGAGTTATTCTGCTAATTCATTCCCATATCATCCAAATTGTCTACGCCTCAGCTGCTGGAACAAATACCCTGATTTGCTCATTGTTAATCAGACCCATAAAGCTTGGATATATAGTTGGATTTCTAATACTGTATCACATCAGCCTTTATCTGCCCTTGCTGTCGAGGAATCCATAGGATAGTTGTATATGAGGGCCCCAGGGTTCAAGAATCACAGGTCACACTACTGGCAACCACAACTGCCATTTGCTGCTTAAAAAGACCAGAAGTCATACAAATATAGCCACTGTGCCAGAGAACTCAATGTGTGATACGAAGAGATCTTTGACTTTTGTTGTCTACACTGAAGTTAATGAGTTAGCTCACTTCAGTAGCTACGTCACTGAAAGCTATGCCTTTGTGTGTGCAGTGGGCTCCAGAGCACTGGCAGAAGGAAGCAGGCACTGGCAGGTACCCTTTTGATCCTCATTCCTCATTCCCATCCTACTGCTTTAACCTAGACGCTATAAAGGCACCAAATTAAAAAAAAAAAACCAACTGAACAAAGAACAAGAACTCAAGATTTTGATATCTTCTACTTATGGGCTTGATTTGGGATGTGGGACTGACCACATGAGGCTATAAAAGCTTTTACATAAACCTTTCTGGTTTCTTTAAAAAACAGAGTAGTGTTCTACCCAGAGCAGTATGTTACACACTGTGAGAAAACAGTACCACATCTTCTGTTGGCCAGCACGATTAGGGCCATATGGTTTGATCAGACACTGCTGATCAGCAAAGATGCTGTTGAGTGCAGTTACACTGGGTCATGTACACTCTGTCTTGTGCTCAAAATTTAGTTTATTCCCAGCCTACTCTCCACAGTCTAATGAATATTACAAACTGTCTATAAGACTGTGAACTTTGTATACTGCAAAGAATGTGTTACACACAGCCTGATCCATCTTACCCTGATTTTATACTGCTATTGAATTCAGTGTAACAGCTCATGATTTGCAGCAATATGAATGAGAGGAAAATCAGCTGTGGGAGACCATAGGTGTCTTTCTAACACTCTGATTTTTCTTGAGTATTGTGTAAAAATTGCATTAACCAAACTTCCTGTCTGCCTTTGTAGAACAACTCTTCAAGATGGCAGGGAAAGAATGAATTTACTATCATATGGAATAATTCTTGAGGGTGTTGTTTTTTTGTTTGCTTTGCTTTGGTTTTGGGGTTTTTTTGGTTTTTTTGTTTAGACAGAATATTTTCATGACTTCTGGTGCTGGGGCCTCACAAAATCCAACACTGCTATTGGTTGAAAGTAATATGTTGAGGCAGGATATTTTTCATTTCATGTTGGAACCATATGTAAAATTTACACTAAGTGAAACTGATTCCAAGTTTTCTTACCCTTGACATTCATGCCATCCATTATGCAGTTAGAAGATTTCAAGTATTTTTTTTGCTATGATATCAGAGCAGTAAATCAACAAACCAAATATCTTTTTTTTTTCCCCTCAAAAAACTAGAGGAATAATATCAATGTTTCAGCAACTTAGTTGTTTATTTGTAAAACACTAATGTCTGATGTTAAGGAAGGCAGTATTTGTATTGACAAGAGATATTTGAAAAATTCAAACTTGCTCAGTAATTAAAAATTGCCTTGGTTAAACAATTTTTATAGACATTAACATTTTTAATCAAAAGTCACTTTTAATCAAATGGCCATTGTCCAACAGAGAACTCCAAGTCAATATCCCATTATGGTCTCTTTGAAAAAGGCATAGTCTTCAAAGAATATTTATGCAAGCATGGTCCAATACTACAAAAGTGCAATATAAATACAATTTAATGTTATTTGACTCCATCACAAATAATGTTTTAGAGCAGCATGGGAACTGAGAAGAGGGTAGGCAGGGAGAGTTTATATTGTATATATGTACACCAGCATATATTTTATGCTTTGAAGTATAAGATTTTTAGAAACTCTTTGCAAAATCTTTGTAAAACCTGGATTGTTTCTGTAATACTTCTATTATAGCTGTAAACTTTCATCAGCTTTAATCTCTGACATGCTGGAATACCAGAATTTCTTGAGCTAATTAGTTACAGCTTCATTTTTTGAGTTTTGACATAGTTTATGATTCAGTTTTCCTCCTCTCTCTTTTTACTAAGGGGTACAGCTTATCTAAGAATCTATATAATAGAAACATTTTGTGACTAGATATTGAAAGAAAATATGTTCATGTAATCTTAATATATCAGGATCTTTTTAAAACAGCACACAGTTCACGCACCATTTTGAAGCAATAATCTTCTTCCCAGAAAGAAGTGATCATATTTGGTAATTGAGCTTTGATAAAGAGGCCTAGGTAAGCCCAGCCAGATATGAAATATTTCATATTTGTGTTTAAGAATGCCGAAATGTTCCAACTGAAACATTTCCAGGATATTTTTTTGACATTTTCAAAATGAAATGTTTTGATATTTCTGAATCAATCTTTTATCTGCTTTTCATTCTATACATTGCTTTGCCATTTTGCCATTTTGTTTCAGTTTGGGACAAACCCAAATATTTAAACATCCCTGCAGTAAGAAATTCCAGTTTTGGACCATGTCTCCTTCTGATAATGAACTACATATAAATTTGTTCAAGATGTTATGAATCTAAAAAACTGTTCTTATTTTATCCAAATTACAAGGGAAAATTTGCCAATGACTTTAAAAGTCCTTTGCAAGATAATATGGAATCCTTTTGTTCCAGAGTAATCTGCCAAAATAGAAAATATATAATACATGATATATACAATAATATACAGTACATTTCTAGAAAGTAATAGCCATAAAATAAGATTTTAAAGACATTATTCAGGCAGTGCAGGGTCATAGTAAGGCCCAGTGCTTTTATTATAGCTAAAAATATTACTAATAAATGTAGCAGATCAGTGTGTATTTCCAAATCTAAATTATTATCACATCAATCTAGTTATGGAGGGCTTAAACTTTTCCATGTGTTGCCCAGTTCAGACTTGATTCTCGTGTCTTTCTGCAGATGTCCTGTTTACTTGGAGACAGATACATCTGATGCAAAGCCATCACTAGAAGCATTGGACCTTACTACATTTTTATTTGCCCCAGCATTCAGGATTAATTTCCACTGGAGCCAATGTAACACAATTTTGCTCCCAATATGGCTTTTTGCATCTGTCCCATGCATGGAGACAGCTCTAGCCACCCTAGCAGAGCATGCTCAATGTATGGGTGTGTCCTGTCATGAAAGAAAGAGGAACAGTTGGGCCACTATAATTTCAGCTGTTTTGAGCTACAGGCTGGAACAAAAGGAGCTCTATGAAAAATCTGAGTGTCAAAGCAGCCACAGGGCTGCTGTAGCTATCTGTGGGAGACTGCGGCAGCCTGGAATTTGTGACATGAAAAAGGTAGTGCAAAGAATGCTTGAACTCCTGGGAGGTGCAGGAGGTAATTTAATATCACCCCATGGGCATAGAATAAATGTGAATGAGGGAGAAAAGAGGCCCACAGTTTACAATAGGCTCAGTAATACTGCATGCATTTTGAGCAGGCGAAAAAGAACAGCACAACAAATGCTTCTAGAAGGTTCCTAAAAAGCAGCCTTTCTGCTTAGATAATTTTTCAAGGACTTGGTATGCAGGACTGAAACAACATTTTAAAAGGGAAATTTCCAAGTCACGAACTTCTTCTTTGAAGGAGTTCCCAGTTCCTTCAAAACTGAGAAAGGGTTTGTGTTCATTTCAAGTTTTGGGTGAAAATTTGGGTCAAGTTTCAAGATGGTTTCTCGACCTCTAATTACTATTATTAGCACTCCTAAATGGACTCTTTAGAAAATCCCTTGACTAAGGAGGGCTGGAGTGAGCTAATGAGTATGAGAGTGAGAAGAAGGTCCTTGTTTGAATTTTAAATACTTCAGCTCACTAATTGGGGACTATGGAGAATGCTTCTTTTGGTATGGAGGGAGTTCAGGGGCAGGTGGGAATAAGAACAATATTTTTTAGACCTGTCACTTTAAAATATACCCACTGCTGCTTTGACGTGGCACCAAATGAATTTTTAAGCAACAATAAGTAACCTTATCCTCCCTTCAGGCACTTGCAGGACTTACTTATTTTTGTTTTTAAAAATGAGCTGGGCAAGGTTTTCCAAGGTCTCATGGCTTTAATGAGGAATAACATTCTTTGATGATCCTGGCAACGGGCATCTTTTCTTTTCCAAATAAAAATGAAGAGGCGGAGAGCCTCGTGCCTACAGGTCTGTTATATGTTAGACCAGCAGAGTTCCCACTGACAGTACTGTTCCAATTGGACACTCTTCCTGTCTTTTTATATTTTTGTTCTCCATTTTTTTTCATAAATATATTTCTTTACATTGTTCCCATCATTGCATGCATCATTTCTACCCTCAGGACCCATGCTGATTTCTTTTCTCAGACGACCTACAGCTGTGGCAGTCTTATCCAACATGAAGACATCTTTTTTTTTTTTTTTGCAACAGAAATTTGTTTTAGTGATCACCCTCTAAAAAGAGCTAACACAAGCTTGTACTTTTTCTGCTAAAAAAAAAAAAAGGATGGAGAATGAAGTTAAAATACACTTATTTATTCTTTTTGTCTGCAGGATCTGGAAAAATGCTAATGTAAAAATTTATGAGTCCGTGATGAACTTAGAAATTATGTGGAGTCATGCATAGGCCCACGAAAACTCTGCAGATTGGGCTGTACCCAGTATTTCAGAAGGCACTTCCAAGTTACGAACAACAGAGAATAAAAGTTACTCTGTATCTCCAGTAACATTTTCTACTTTCTATAAGCCAAGGAATCCAATTAATTGAAATATTTCATTTTGACTGATTTTTGGCCAATTACATTTTCTTTTACAATTCCGTGTATATAGTCAATTTAATCCATGTGAAGCTATGCAAAGTTTAAGAATTAATTAGGGTCAACCCAAACTTTCCCTGGTGTATAATGTTTTTGCTTCCCAGCTGTAGAGAGAATTGAATCCCACAGTTCTGTGGTGACAGACTAGCTGGATATTTATGTCTGACAATTTACTGAAGTAAATTGCACACTCATTTCTCACCTTACACGTATGCCTCTGAAATCCTGATTGTTACTCTACTGATGACATAAAGAAAGCCTTATTTATATTTGAAAAATTTGGTTCTGTCTATTGCAATGCTTTAGCATCAATGCAAGGCAATTTTGCTTCTCCTTTTGTGTTTACAGAGGCTGATGAAAATCTGTTAAAGGTTTTGCATCATGATTTTACAAAATAGTACTGACAAGAATTAGCTAAATTAATCTAAACTGTCTCAGAAAGGGTCAAAATATGGTGATATATTTTACAATTGATATACCATTACACTGTGTGTTGTGGCCCAGTCCTGCAATGGACTGAAGCCTGTTTGTTTTCTTGTGCCTTTCCAAGGCACCTTGGCACAGCCTGTCAGACTGCATAAAACTGAAGAAGCCGCATACTGCTTTCCTCCCATTCCTGCAAAGCAGGATCTCTCAGTTACATGGTTTTGCTGACATTGTGCTGACATTTTGACTTACCGGGGGAAAGTTAGGGCAATAGGATTAGGACTAAGAGGAGAGACTGCTTCTTGTATTTGCTCTTACAAAATGTTTTATAATACACTGCACAGAGTACCTCTTAATTTTTGTTGTTTGCATTTAAATTGCACTGGAGGAAGAATCTGACTGGAGTTAAAATGAAAGCAGAGGTGAGCATGATTCTACACTAGAAAAAGACTCTCAGCTCTCTAGAGATATCTTTGCTTGCTTTTCCCATTTTCTGGGCAGGCTTCACTCTGGTCCTTGGGCAGAGGCAGGGAGCTGTTTTCAACATCTAAAAGGACAAGAAGACCTTGAAAGAAGTTCAAGGTGCTATGCTTGCATTCTGCCTAAAGATTATGAATAGATTTGATCGGGGCATGGGGTGGAAACAAGTAAGAAAAGCTGGCAGCTTCTTTCTACATGAGGTGTGCAGTCAACCTCTTGGAACAAATTTCAACAGCTTCAGAATAGGTTACCTAAATTTATTCCCTCTTTTAATCAGGTTTAAATAAAAGCAGATTTCTGTTTCTCCTTCCCTGCTTGCTCGACATCCCAAGGCAATACTGACTGTGGGAAGCCAGGCGCATAACAAGGGGGATACATGGGACATATGGAAGTGGTTTTCACCAGTGATGGACATATGGCTCTTCTCCTTAGACCCACCATGACATCAGCAGTTCAAAATTAAGTTGGGCACCAGAAATGGACCATGAAGTAATCGAAGACTTCTCATTAAACATTCAGATTCCTACAAACCCCATATGCACACATGTCTTTTTCTTTGTGGTCCTGTGCACATACTTATAAGCCTGCAAGGACAATGTTTAAGGATCTGGTCAAAACTCACCAACCTCAGGTTTGCTCAGGATGTGGATGGCTTTTTGTAAATGTTTATCTAGGTTACAGTCTTTGAGGTGGACAGGAGTTCTTGTGCTTCTTCTGGTGTAGAGCTCCCACTCAAGAAGCTCTGCTCATGCCCTTGTCACCCCAGCCAAATTCAGAGGCTCTGGAGAGCCCAAGAGCATTCAAAGATAGTTGCCTTAATTGGTTAATGAGTTCAGAGCCAAGCACATGTTTGTGCAACTTCCTTACCCTTGAGGAAGCCCAGCTAGAAGTGGCTCCACTATCTGTGCTCCTGCACAGAAGGCCAGGCCTCACCTCTCCTGGCACATACGAAAAATGGGCAACGTCTTGGTTATGTTCATATTTCACAGATTCTCAGTGCTACTTAGGCACCTAGACATCTTAAGATATGTTGACAAAAAGGATAGGTATTGAGAAGATCAATACTCAAGGTTCAACTTTTAAAATCTGACCTAGAATTGTTCTAAAAAAAATGTGAGTATCTTAAAATACAGATACTTACATCCATGGCTATGTATAACAGACAGCCATTCTCTTGGGTACAGGCTCTAGTTGGTTTTGGGGAAAAAAATAGGCCTCTACTTAATACTAATAACTTCAATCCTAAGTGTGTGGACTGTCAGCAAGCATATAGCATATACCTGCACATCCTGGAACAAAAGCTGAATTCTTTCTGCCTGGCCAGCATACATAGGGCACCTTGAAGGATGAACTCTACCAAATACAGAAGCAGTGTTTCTCATAAATATAGTTCTTCAGCTTGACCATATAATTTTGAAACAGCAGCAGGGCCTTGCATCTTGCCAGCCTCTCACTGGAATGGTCCAAAGTCTCAGGCTCTGGATGTAAGGAATAGGCCTGTGCACCTGTTGCTGGTTATCTGTATGCATGCATGCCCTGATTACCTATGCAGATAATGATGTAGAAGCTCTATTATTATCCTGTTAAACGAAAATCCAGCCTTCAGGGCCTCTGGTGTGCTTCTGCAGGCATGGAGTGGTAGAAAAGCCACTGTAAAATCATACTTCAGAAGCAGTTTTTCAGAACTGAGTTGTGGAATATACAGAGTGATTTAGATTAGAAAGAAAGAAAGCAAGGAAAAAGAAAATTATAAAAAAAGAGTGAAAAAATATCTTAAAATAAAGAAATCTTGTGTATGTGATGTTGCTTTCAGAAACAAGAGACATCTGTTTGGGAAATGAAATGTGTCCAAAGAAATAAGGAGGGGGCGGGGGAAAAGGTGAAACACTGCCAGTGAAACAGAAGAAAATCTCAAACTTTCCCACAGAAATCTTAGTCAAACCAATGCAGAAACAGAGGAGTTAAGAACAAGGGATTTATTTCCAAAAAGGAGCCAAGACAAAGATTGCCAGACAGAAAAAAGGTGTCATTAACACTGCAGGAGTCAGGAATGATGGCAACCAGCATCATCCAGCAGGTCTGTTTACATTTCTGTTACTTTTCACTTTTTATGTGGAGAGCTTTAGCAGGCCCCAAGTGTCAAAATTATCTTTTCTCCAGATCATCTTCAGTTGTCATTCCTCCTGTGAGGCAGATCCTGCCTTCCCTTTGCCTGATTTATGAAGCTCCCAAGGCACAAAAAGCAGCAGAAAACTGTTAGCTCTGACCCTAGAATGTTGTTCCTCTGTGGTACTGTCACCTTATCAGCCTCTCCCCAATCATCCACAGTGGCGGGGGATGATTGTTCTCATCCACAGTGAGAACTTGTCTTAGAGAGATGGATGTTTTCAGGCTCTATTCTTCCCTAGCAATCCCAGGCTGTCAAAGCAACCCTGTGGAACTGTCGGACAGCATAAAATCGATCAGCCTCCACTTAATTTGTGTGACGTGAGCCAGCCTGGTTTCTGTACTGGCATGGGAGCAGTATGTGCTAACAACACCCTTATTCCCAGTCCACCTAAATTGTGCCAGATGCAGTTCAGTTTCAGAGTCAGAATCCACAGATTACTACTATGGTAGAAACAGTAAATTGGAAATGTGGTGCCTAACAAACATCCTCTGGATTTTTGTTTCTATTATGCAGCCAGTTCCCTGTTGTATTGACAGAAAGATGACTGCCATAACAAATCTCCAGCACTGTGCAATTTGGTTATCCTGTTGTTGCTTTTAGTAGTGAGGATTTTATAGGCATTCCTCTGAAAACCCCACCTGCTGTGGAATTGCTTTCTTCTTCATAGATCCACAATCTGGCTCCTTCTTTTTGGCCGAATTACTAGGCTTCAAAGAAGAAATGCACAGTAGAGTATAAAAAGCCAGGAATCATAGTGACAGAGAAAGCAATTGGTATTACGGGTGCATTGTAATACCTTTCTTTATTAAGAGTAATAATGTTTAGAAGAACATATTTTTTTTAGGAATAGGCTGTCTTTAATATCCTTCCTAAAATAACCTAAGAAGAATGAAAAGGCTCCACAACCTTAGCTTTTTATTTTGTATAATTTGAGGTGCCTAACAATTCAAAATAGACACTGTCATCATCACAAGGCATATAAAGTGGGGGTGGTGAAGACTGCAGAGAATCCTCAGTCCTGATTCAGACTCCAGTGTTGACCAGAACAGAATTTGGCAGGAATAGAACTTTCAGAACTTCTTGGAAAATGAAATCTTAAGTCATAAGTAACACAGGGAAAAAAACCAACCAAACAAGCAAACAAAAAACAATGGCAAATGAGAAAAACCTGGGAAAAATTCCAGTCTCTATCCCTGCTCATGGCATTCCCACTTGCAAAAACATTTTTCATTCCTTTCAGCAGAGAAGAATTTATAGTGTACAAAGCTTACATTAATCATGAAAATCACCTTAAGGCAAAAAAAGAAAAAAAAAGGAGGCAGGGGGAAGAATGACAATAACTAAGGTTTTTTTTTATATAAGGTACAAAACACAAATGGAGATTTTTTCTTCAAACAGATCTTAGCAAAAAATATGCCAGAATTTCAAAATTTGTCTCTATAAAAATAAGCTATTATTATTACCATCACATTATTAACGTTAGTCCAAACAAGCTGCATAAACTAGCATTCTGATTTAACCCACACCAAGGCTGATATTCAAGATCCAGGACCCAAACATCATTCCTGACACTTTTCAACCCTTTTCAAGCATAGCCTGGGTGTAAGTGGTAATCTGATCTGACATCCGTTAATAACGCACCATATTGTGAGTGTCTTTGCTCCAGAGTACTGGTAATCATACTCCTGCCTAGATCCAATGTATTACTTTTCTTCCTTAGAAGAACTTTAGAAAGAACCATACATATTTGGTGCTTTTTATTCAGTTGCTACATGTTTGAAACTGCAAAGCAGCCATGTGCACTGAATTACTGATAAGAAGATCACGTATTTTAAGTTTTGCAGAAATAGTAGCCAAACTGCTGTGTGTTTTTTCCCTCTGCAGTGTTAATGCTGCACTTTCTCTCTCTTTTTTGCATTTAAGACAGAGGATTATTATGGCTCACTTAAGCTGTGTTGTTCAAAGCAAACTCAACTGTTTAGTGTTTTCCTTAGGGAAGGATACATGCCTGAAAGAAGAGATGTCATCCAGAAGGACTTGGACAAGCTCAAGAAGTGGGGCCATTGGGAATCTCCAGAGGTTTAACAAGATCAAATGCAAGGTGCTGCACCTAGATCAGGGCAACCCCTGGTACCAACAAAGGCTGGGGGATGAACAGATCAAGAGCAGCCCTGCCAAGAAGGACTTGGGGGTGCTGGTGGGTGAGAGGCTGGACATGACCCAGCCATGGGCACTCCCAGCCCAGAGAGCCAAACGTGTCCTGGGCTGCATCCAAAGCAGCGTGGGCAGCAGGGGAGGGAGGGGATTCTGCCCCTCTGCTCTGCTCTGGTGAGACCCCACCTGGAACACTGCACCCAGCTCTGGGGTACCAGCACAGGAAGGATATGGACCTGTTGGATTGAGTCCAGAGGAGGGTTACCAAGATGGTTAGAGGGATGGAGCACCTCTCCTGTGAGGAAAGAACTGGGATTGTTTAGCCTGGGGAAAAGAAGGCTTTGGGGTGACCTAATTGCAGCCTTCCAGTACCTGAAGGGAGCCTACAAGAAAGATGGGGCAAGACTTCCTACAAGAGCATGTAGTGATAGCACGAGGGGGAATGGCTTCAAACTAAAAGAGAGTAGGCTTAGATTAGATGTTAGGAAGAAATTCTTAACTGTGAGGGTGATGAGGCACAGGAACAGGTTGCCCAGATTTGTGGGTGCCCCATCCTTGGAGGAGTTCAAGGCCAGGCTGGATGAAACTCTGAGCAACCTGGTCTAGCGGAAGGTGTACCTGCCCATGGTAGAGGGGTCTATGATCTTTAAGGTCCCTTCCAACCAAAACTATTCTGTGATTCTAGGATACACTGGTCTCTTCACTGATCCTGGCTTTGTTCTACTGTTTTGGTGACATCATAAGCCCTAAACTTCTGAAGATTTACTTGTTAACACATGCCAAAACTCACAGGGCCATGAATATGGATAAGGAGCTTTCATTTCAAACTCTGTATAAACAGGATGATTACTGATTAATAATTATAGCCAAGGTCCATCAAAATAAAGAACCTGAGACCAAAGCCATAGGGTGGCTCAAAAGCAAGCCCTTGAGGCAGTCAAAGCTATACTTTGAGAACAACAGAAAGAATTTCTAAATACATAAAACTGGAAAAAACCCCAGAAATAGATCTTGTCTTGTTATAATGCTCAAGTAGTGAAAGCAAAAAAAGTGTTTCTAAAATACATGCCGAGAGTAACCATGCCTTGCTCCACTTGCTGTCTAGGATTCATGACAAACCAAAAATTTTAGGCAGGGAGAGTAAAGTGGAAATGAAACTGAACAGTGCCTACGTAAAGGAGAGAGAAGATCTCAAAATCTGTTTGGTGAATTGGAAGTTAGACACTATGGGAAAAGTGGACCCTTCACTTTCTGGTTTTCAGTTCAAATGAACCAATTATTTTGCTGACCTCAGGGTCCAAATTTCAAAGAAAGCTGAAGACAGGCTTAGGCCTGCTGCTATGGCAAATTCCAAAATACCCAATTACTGACCTCAGGAGGAGTCAGCATTCCTGAGATTAGAGTCACTGGGAGTTTACTTCACAAACTCACTTCTAATAATATACTATAGTGCAGACACCATTAACCTGCCTTTTTCAGTTAGCAAATAAGATATGTCTCAAGGCAAAATAGTTATTAACAGCCAGTGGTAGGAGTTACATCTCTAATTGGAAACAGCAACATCTGCAGGGGAGTGTAATAAAAGCATATAACAAATGAATATGTCAGTGGATTACACAGACTCTAGGTAATTGTTCCATAAGACAGCTTTAGCAGAAACAATGAATATTTCAGGACTTCATAGGTCCAGACTGATTCTGGTGACTGAAGAGTGTCTCAAGGATTAACTCTGTTCTTACTAGCCAATTTGACCAGCACTATACTGGCAGACATCCCAGATTTCCTTATTATTTGCACTGCATTTATTTCAATGTTTACATCATTTTGTAGCTAGCTAATTATCTTCTTTTTCTGCCAGCTGGTATAAGGATGCTATTCAATAACAAAGCCCATTCACATCAGCTGCTTGATGTAGAGCTATTGTGTCCTAGCTGTCAGTTATTCTAAAACATCTATAGGTCTAAGTTATTCTAATATGAGTGACCTGCTGCTTCTATATACAAAACTCTTCCACTGCTTTTATAATTAAACACACAAAGCAAAAGCCTGAAAACTGAGCACCTGCTGAGCACACACAAACTCCTGGTGAAGCCTATCAGTATTACAGATATAGAAGCTGAGATATTTAAACATACAGGAAATGGTTTTTGTTATTCTCCATGTCTGAGGTCTTGCCTCATATCTTGCCTTCTGGATCAAGCTGCACTTCACACACTTGGAAGAGATTTCTAGACCTACTTTAAAGAAAAGCTCTCATGGAGTTTTTCTGAATTTCTCATTTTATATTTTACTCAGCCCTTTCTGAGTCTTTTCTGTGCACTTACATCAGATGACTGAAGACAGTATGTAGTTTACAACTCCTCTGTATACCATTCTAGTGTTTGTCTGCATTTTAGAGCTGAATTTTATTTTGTGGGTGGCAATGTTAGGTTTTATATTATGACTTACCATGTGCTGGCTGTTCTGTGGCATAGGGTTTCTCAAGACAGACAGCAACTATGTAGTTTTGTCACTTCTTGAAAATGTGTATTTGGTTCTGTTTCCAGAAACAGCAGTACAATAGATAAGCATGTTCTTCTTAACTTTTTGCTTGTTACTCTCCGGAACCAGATTATATTTCAAGCACCTTTAATGCGTTTTCATGCAAACTCTGTGAAAGGAACAGCCCACATCCATTCAGCAAAAGCAAACAAGTCTATTCCCATGTTCAGATGAGGGAAAAAAGCATCAATTTCCTTGTCCCTGAAGCTGCAGATGGCAACGATGTTCACATTCTCAAGTTCTATAGAATAATGCCTTCTTCCATGAACTTCTTAAACAGGCAGTCCACCAGGAGTACATGTTGCAGCTAATACATCTAGGGGCCTTTTCACTTGTTGTTACCACCTTCTTATTTCTTAAACCTTAAACAAGGTTTGTTTTAGTAGGAAACACAGCCATCACAGCAACATGCTAGTCATTCACAATTTAGAAAGTGAGGTGGCGAAGCAGCTTGGGCATACAAGGATTACCAGACAACAAGAGGAGCACATAGCTGCCTTCTGCTTCTTCATATATCTGTTCTGAGTTTTGTATCGATAATAATGTCCTTTTACTAGATATACCACTTAAACTTACAAGCTGAAAAAAAAAAAAGACAAACCCCTTAGATGGTTTGAGAAGCAGATGAAACGCTTATTAAACCTCCCAATGTTCCAGCTGCACTTTCAAGAAACTTTAGCCGAGGCAGGTGGAGTTGGTTGTGATACGGGGCTGTTCCCATTGTACCTTTCAAATGCCTTTGCCAGAATCAATGGCTCTGGTCAGACTTCTTTGTGCTGCCTGGAAAGCGTGATAGCAACTGCTGGAAAAGGGAGACAGTGATGTGCACAGTTACCTGACCATTAGCTCTTAAAGATGTGAGTTTTCTCAAAACTCTGTAATATGGGTGCTTTTCCTTGTTGCTTTTCTCTGGTTGCAGCCAGATCCCCATCTCCAGGATAGGTCAGAGGGGTTGGAAACAGAGGGTCAGACCTACTGCTCTGCTACTAGTGAACTGGGGCAGAAATCAGCCACTCATTTAATTTGTGAACATTAAAAAAATCAACAACAAATTTTTTCAAATCTACAGCCTGCCCTAAGCATGTAATGCAGTCAAATTAAATCCCTAATAAAGTATCTATGAAATGAAAACCAAAAATGTCCATCTTTTGTAGTTCCAGTCTCCCCTAATGGAAAATGTCTGCATTTCAATCAGCCACATGTCCAAGCTGTGGTTGTTCTCACAAGTCTGAATTCTTCCCTTAAATGGGATCCATCCGAGAATGTGACACTGTTATTTCTCTTTCTGCAGACCTACATGACAGTCAGAAACAGTACACAAATGAGGTCAGTCTTGCAACTGTGGTCCTCCTCGGAGACGCTGAGCTCTTCAACACCAGATGAAGATGTTCAGACATTTGGAGAAGCCAGCAGTGCTGGGTTGCGTGGGAACGCTCTGGCAATAATGGTGTGGTGCAGCATTTAGGCATGCCGGCAGCACTGGAGGCAGCTTTGAAGAGCAAAGTCCCTCTAAACCACCAGAGTGGTGTAGAGAGCTGCAAGTGGGAATCACAGCTGAGCAGAGAGCCCTGAGTGCAGTGTCCTTAAATGGGAGAAGCCAGGCTGACTTCTTGGCATCTCCCACCTAGTTATCTGCTGTTAGAGACACTCAGCATGACACAGCAGAAGAGAATGGGTGAACAGTTACAGGCCTCTAGTGACACTCATTTCTATTTAACTCCCTTTGCATTGATCAGGCTGTTTAAGTGGGCCCTGATGTAAATATAAATTGAGTCTCTCTGGAGCTGTTTGTTTGCTTCCCTGGGAAGTTTTTGCACAGCGGAGACAAAGCTGTCTCTTATTAAAGCTTCATCCGACCATGAAGACTAAAATACTAGAATAACTGATGGTTATTCAGATACTAATAACAGATTGATTCTACTGACTTCTGCCTCACCTTCTCTCACCTTTCCCCAGGAAGCATCAATATAGGGCAGATTGCTAGAAAATATTGCCAGAACTTATCTCAGTGTCTTCTTGTCTTTCTATAGGTTCATGCTGTTTGCACAGTCAAGGTATCAGGATTTTCAGCTTTGCCAACTTTTTTTTACCGAGCCTTCCAATGCCATTAATTTCCCAGGCTTTGACATAGGCACTGATACGATCCAGGAAATTCTTTTTTCAACTGTTCATTGTGTGAATTAAGCACTGGTAAGCCTTATTGTTTGTACCTTTCCCTATGGTTCTACAAAGCTGTCAGTGATTTTATGTAGCAGATGAAACTGGCCATGTTAATTTTAAACAAGTATTAGCTATTCATGATAGTTAAATATTCACCATGATATTGATAGCAACAGCTGGTGTTCACAGATGTGACTTCTTTTTTGCCTTTTATTGCATTTTTCCATGTGGAACATTGTTCCTGTCCGAACAGTCCCTTGCACATAATATTTCTAATAGCTACATCTGTGTGACTCTCTACTTTGGACTTTCCTCAAGAAAGGATTTTTCCTCAGGATTTTTTTCTCTTCTACCATATCTAGGGAAGGGATTGGATTCTAGACTGCCTCAATACGGCCTTTCCTGTGCTATTATCTTTCCTGCAGGCTGACTTTTTTGCTCCATCTACTGACTTGCTGCATACATACAGACTGACCCTGATGGCACGGATGGGCACTTGGCTTGTATTTGCAGCTTGCTGCTGCATGCAGTGATCTGGCATACAGCTGTGAAGTCCCCTGACATTGTCTGTCCCAGGTCTGGCTTCCTCTGTAGCAGGTATTCCCTGCATTCAATTTCACCACATTGCCACAAAAGAATCCCCTTTTGGGAACCACAGAATTGTCACAGCCTTAGTGAGAGGTCAGTTTGTGCAGCAGCTCTGGACAGGAAAACAGCATAATGTCTCCCACAGTTGTTTGAAGATGAGTAACTGGACAGAGACGAGAGGTTCTGCTTCATCCCTCACAAGTGGCTCTGCTCCTGTGAGCTGGCCAGAGCCCCCTGCGGCCTGCCTGCCCCTGTGGCCCTTGGACACACTGTGCTTCTGCCCAAGGCTGTGCCAGCTGCAGGCCTGTCCTTTACGCTAGTGCTGAGCAGAGAATGTGAGGAGAGGTGCTCCAAGGGAAGGATTCCAGGAGTCAGCTGCCATGGCAACAACACAACACTTTTCTACCTCAACTGCTCCTGCTGACCTGGTCAATCAGCATTACAGATTTAAGAACGCTCTGTTTCCAGTAGTTTGCTCTAGCATTCTTCTATCAGCAGCTTTTCAAAGGCTAGAAATATTTGGATATTAATACTTTAAGCTACTTTTTAAATTATGAATACAGAAAAAATGCAGACACTTTTGTTACAGCTTAAGCCAGCCTAAGTTCTTATTTTCTTTCAGGCCAAAAAAATTTTTAATCAGCTCTTTCTGAACCTGGCAAGAAAATGCTCCTCTGGCTGAAGGAGAAAAGAGTGAGCATAACATATAGGCCAAAGAGAGGCTTTCCTCAGGCTTTAATGGTCTGAAAACTGGGGTACCTTTTGCTGTGATTTTGGCATTGTTGGAGTCCCCTCCCTACTGCAAAGAGCAGTGAGCAGGGGCAACCATGGTAAGGTTGTTTGGGTCAATATGCTTTGGCTGTCAGAGCACTCCCTGAGGCATGGCCAGGATCCAGACGCTAGAGCTGTCACTTTTGCGGTTTCATAGTTTTGGCCCTTCTACACAGCCTGCCTGATTTTCAAGTGCTGCCCCATGAGTACTCCTGGACTGCTTTAAAAACAACCCAGCACTCAGCGTCTTGAAAATCCACACCTTGATTTCACACCTAGAGCAAAAATGCCAATAACTTGCTCCATTTGGACTGGGGAAGGTGGGAACGAACCCCTTATTAAAAGAGGCAAATTAAAGGATGAGAATGTAATTCATGAAGGAGATGAACAAGAAATACTGGCTAATGAAACTCAAGATGCCAAACTGCAGAAGTCATGTTCCACTTAAAGGCTGCTAATTTACTGCTCCTTGAGACACCCAGGTATGCTGAGTTCTCTGACTTTAACAATCCTGATGGAGAGATTTTAGATTGACTTGAGTTACTGGGATTGATGATTCATTAAAACCACAACTACAACATAGAGCTCTGCTACTGCTGCTTGTGACACTGCATATAGCATGTGTTATAAATGAAATGAGCCGACTCCTATAATAAAAATTAGAACAAATTTATTGATAGAAAATTTGGCACAGTTTAAGGATAAAAAGCCACAATGCAGGAAAACAGTACCGAGCCCAGGATCGGATACTGGGTGACAGGCAGCCTGACAGGGTGTCAGTGAAGCTCTGTTCACCCCAAGGTCCCGGAGCGGTGGGTTTTTATACAGTTTATTTTGCTGGAGGCAACTTTGTATTCAGAGTCCAAAGTCCAAAGATATTCAATTTGGTTTTCTTAGTTATTCCAGCGAGGAACAATGTCCTTCCGATGAGGAGATGGAGTTTTGATGAAATCTTGTATCCTCCCAGGAACAGATTGATGGTCCTGATATGTCACCGATATCTTATCGTAGTGTGAATGGCCGGATGATTTCCCCGTGATGGCCCATCTTCTGCTAAGCTGGTATTCGCTGATATGATAATGGGTTTCTCGGAAATCTTTAGCTGAGGGTACATTCCTTACCCTTCCTGGAACTGTTTCTCAATGAAATGCAGTCTCCCTGCAGTTTGGATTTTTAAGCATTCATATCCCATACAGACGTTTAATATTAGACAGATATAAACCTTATAAGCACGAATTAAAACATATATATATAACAGCATGTGCTGCAGTATTTCAGGTTTGATACTGTCCAAGTTGTTATTTTTTCTTATTAGAATGCCATAGAGTTTTACAGACAAATCATCTCTTTCTGATAAATCATTGAAGGAACTAATGACCATGCCCACCGCACCAGGAATTCAGAGGCCAGGCAGGAGGCGGGGCTGGCGAGCAGGGAGGGCAGGAGGAGGAGAAGGAGGAGGGGTTACTTGAGACTGCATTTTCAAAGGTAGGTCTCGGGTTTACTATCAGGCAACAAGTGGATTAACCAGTTATTGCTCATCAGATTAACTGTGGGAATCAATCCTGCATTCATGTTAGCCCTGCACAAACTAAATCTAAACACATCAACTAACTCTTTTGCTAAGGTCACTGACATGACCTTGAATTTGCCATTAGAACCCAAATCCAGTCCCTTATGATCAGTCTGTCTGATTGTCAGACAGGATTTGGACAGTCATGCTCAGCCTTAGAAGAAGCTTGAGGGCATGGAACAGGTATTGAACATGGGATACAGAGGAGCTAAGGGACACAAAAAATTTAGGATTTTAAACTGGAGTTACAGTTAAAGAGATGAGAGGCCATCTCTAAAGAGAGAGGAGCAAGACATGAGGGTAAATCCATAGGGAATGTGAGGTCAAGTAGCTGAACTTGCTTCATGTTCTTACCCGAGGTTGTCCAGAACATGCAGATTTGGTGCACAGCAATCCTGGCTGTACTGGTGCTGCCAGCTGTTGGGCTGTTGGGCTGACAGATATACTTCCAATATTTACAGTGTAGGCATCACTGCTTCCATTATGTCTCATTGGTTTCAGTTTGCCTGCATGATTTGGAAAGGGGAGACCAGGTGATGGCTTGACAATACGTGGAGCTGTCTGTCACTTATGGTATGTTGGAAAGAGTAATTTCCACAGTTATTGAGAAGTTTCCAAATGGGTAACAAAGCTGCTCTTTGCCCCTCTGATCAAATACAGCAATAAAATAATAATAATGAAAAAGATTTCTCAATTCCTACAAGACCTTTCTCCCTCAATTTCTGCTCTAGATTTTCAGGCTCATCTAGACTGAAAACTCATGGTTTTTTTCCTGTTACATGATCACCACAAACCAGTGGTAAACTTCAGTCTGAGTAACTTACTTTATTTTTTTCTCATATATTAGGAGAATAGTAGAAGAGGAAAGAAAGAAAGTAAAGGATCCCTAAGAAAATTCACTGGCTGGTTCCTATTCTGACCACCTGCACAGCACACACAGTGCAGAACCAAGGTGCAACCTCAGCTGACAGGAAACCTGGATAGAACTGCACATCTCTCATAGTCACATGCTTTGTATTGCACAGGGAAGTAAGGATATAAAAAACTAACCTCTCCAAGTAATTTTCCTTGCTTTCTTTTCATGAAGGAAGGTAGAAATAGGGAGGTCAGAGTGACAAGGAATTTTTTTAATCAGCTGAACAGAAGATCCTCAGGTGGTGTAAGTCTCCATTGCTCTGGGGCTGTATGAACATCTGACTAAAATACTAATGCCCTGATAGAAAACAAGTAGGAAATGAAATGAAAAGTCTACTGTAAAATCTAAAATGTAAACAACACAAAAAAAGAAACACAAAAACCCACAATGCACAGAATTGATAATCAGATGGTGTTTTATTCAAACCATCTTGACAATTCTTCAAGACAGTCAGTTGAGAAACTAGAATGTAATGCCATTTTGGACTCTCTGCTTATGCCTCAGAAAGCAGAATTCAGCCCTAAGGGGATAAAAATTTATATTTTTCAAACTCAAGCCTTTGTTTTGTTGTTTTTTGACATGGTTTGGGTTGGTTTTTTTTTTTGGAAGTATGGCAAAAAAAGTTTCTAATAAAAGAGGACATGCACTTTATTTTCTTTACCTCTCTGAATCCAAAACAAAGATAGATTGAAACTCTAAGTAACATTTGTGTATTAAAAGAAATTATTCCTGACAATTTTAATGACAAGTTTCAGCTTGATGTGATTTAAAATGGGCAAGTCACAAAGCCCTAAAAAAATGGGATTTTATAATGGAAATGCTGACAGACCCTTAACTACAGCAGTGTTGCTGGGCGCCACTCTAATAAAAGGTGGCAAGGATCCAGAAGTATTCACAGCTGCATGTCTAAACTTTATTAAGTATCTGACTATAGTTTGCAGGTCCTCGCCAGATCATAACTCACTTAATTCTGACACATTCCAGTTTATAATTAGTGTTGTACTAATATGTTCCTAACTGGTACCAGCATATTCCTAATTTTTTTTTCTCCTGTAAAACAAGGCTGTTCCCCAAAACCAAGGATGCACTGACATTGGCAAGAAGCATGTGTGCTGTTTTTTCTTTTGGTCCTTGGGCTAAAATAATTCATATGTTAAAGGCCAATGTTTGTAAATGAAGCACGATGAACACTGAAACACCTGTAAATCCTAAGGCAGAAGAAATAAAGCAAATTCCATCTTTCTTTAAGCAAAGTAGTTTACTTGCCTTTAGCATTCAGCGAGAAAGCAAATTGTTCTTAAAATACATCAGTAATACTTTTCAATTAGGAAATAATTGTATAAACAAAATAAGCAAATGCAATTGTTTCAGTAATTTGCCAAGTAATAAAATAACTGGGCTAGTACGTGGAAGATATAAACATATTTATTTAAATCTACTGTTGGGTGCCTGCCACCTGAAAACCAGGACACTTTGGGTAAGCACACATTTCCATAGATAACATTTCATGATACCACCAATCTTTGGAACATGAACCCTTTACACTCAGGTTTGATCATTACTGGTGCTGAAATCCCAGCTTGTTGTAGCTGTTTTCCATGCTCTTGGCAGTTCATTTCCAGTGGCTGCCATTCATTTCCAAGCTGCTTCATCTGTCTGGGCATGTACCTCGGCAATGACCTCTGCTGATGGTGGTTTTGGAGCAGCCAAGGAAGGTGTACTGCTATGGTGTGTAATAGAGATTTCCAAATATTGATATTCTATTTGAGCACTGTTCTGGGAAGCTTTCTTAGGGTACTGGGGACTGAAAGGGCCATGGGAGCAGCACCCATGGTGGGAGTAGCTATACTGTTACGGCAGTTAAATGAAAGACTGAATTTTTGGTGAGAATTTTCCCATTTTTTCATGGAGGGACAGCGCTCCCACTGGCTTTTGGAAGGATAACCTTATTGTTCTTCACAGCTAAGATCCTAAACACAACTCAAAGCAAAAATCTAGTAGGATTTTGCATTCTGAATTAATGAGGAACTGGGATCTTAAAACATAAGAATTTTTTAGCTATCTGCGTATTTGCCACAGCGACATGAGCAGGTATATTCAGTTGCTGATCCAGTAAACCATTTCAGTGTTTGTGGTAAAAAACAAGATGATGCATTTATATTTTATCAAGTGTAGCAATAAAGAATGTAAGCAGAGAATCTGTATTATGAGATAGATTAAATGATCATTATGGCACTTTGCTTTGACGGTATTAAAAGACAAGACAAATAATACACTTGCATGGTGATCAATATTATATTTCTATATTTCTATTTCATCAAATGCATGATTTGGAGTGTCTGAATAACTGTAATTGTGGAAGTTCCTCTAACACACGGGCTGCCTGACTTTCTGTAAACAGTGTACATTAGCTCCTCAGTGGCTAAAAATTTAGAACTTTTCAGTCACTGGTTCATAGAGGTGGACAAAGCCCTCCCATATATAACACAGGGGTTTGTGAAGCTGAAGAGAACTTTCTCCTTCATTATCAACTTTCTTTCACAAAGAAAGGCTTCGCATTCACTTGAAATGCTGCCCCCTTTTTTTTCTGATTCAAGGCCACAGGCACAACATGCAGCTGCTTAGCACTCAGCCCAACATAAACCTTACAGCCTTCAATTAAATTACAGACTAATGTTTGACTCACATTCAAACAAGTATGAACATACATGGAGATGACAACAGGTGATAATTCTGCAATTTTCAGAAGAAAGAAAAGGAAGGAAAGAGTAAAGAAGATGGAAAACTAACGAGATTAAAGAAAAACAGTTTCAGCTCTATATTTAAAGAGGCTTTTGGCACATATTGTGGAAGAGCTATCTTCTATTAATATATTTTTCCATTTTCCAAATTACTGCTGTTAGAAAGTGAAACAACCTGACAAGTCAGAAATATGTGTTACCTACCTGCCCAATATTTGTACACAGAGGCTTAAGTGTTTGCTGCTGGTAGGGTTGCGTTAACTTCATTTCTTTATTATCAAGAAAGAAAAAGATGGTCTTTTTAGCCTCACAGTTTGTCCAAGAGTCCAACTGCCAATCTACAATCACTAGTCTTAAGGGAGTAAATTATGGATTTACCATTCCTATGGCTGTGTCAAGCTTTGCACTGTAACGAGGGAGAACGATTTCCATTATTGTGAAAATTTCAGTGGATCAGGCTCAGAAATACCAGACACTGTTTTTAGGTAAAAATTAATTTCTTAGAATTTACTAAAAATTATTAATTTCTTTATGAGTTGAAATAACTTTTGGACTATTTTAAAACTGTCTTTAAAGAAACTTAGTGCAAGACTCAGAGCTGGATCGCATCTGAAGTGATCTTAGTGGGATCACAAAAGCATTTCAGAAGTTGGGCTGTTCAGCCTCGAGAAGAGAAGACTCTGGAGAAACCTTTTAGCAGGCTTCTAGTGCCTTAAGGGGGCTTGTTAAAGGAGGTAGAGGGACTTTTTCTATGGGCAGAGAGGGAGAGGACAAGGGACAATTGTTTTACAAAGAAAGAGGGCAAATTTAGATGAGGTATAAGGAAGAAATTCTTTAGTCAGAGTGGTGAAGCACTGGAACAGGTTGTCCATAGAGGCTGTGGATGCCCCATCTCTGGAAACGTTCAAGGCCAGGCTGGATGAGACCCTGAGCAACTGATTTAGTGAGTGACCTCCCTGTCCAGGGCAGGGGGGTTGGAACCAGATGATCTTTAAGGTCCCTTCCAAATCAATCCACCCTATGATTCTAGGATTCTAATAGGCACTTGATCTCTGCCCACTGCTCTCTCTCAACAGCTGTTTGCCATTTTGCTCTTTTGAGTTCTTTCCATTGGTTTTCTATAGCTAGCAAGTCTGACTTAATTTCTAAAAGATTCCATTCTACATACTCAGGACTTTGAAACCTTCATGCGCACAATCCAATGTTGCCCTCTGTAAATAAAGTTTAGAATCTTTTTTTGTATCTTTGTTTTCTTAATGGAAATTAAGATTCATGCAAAAGCATTTGAATCTTCAGGAAATACATGTCCTGAAGTTATTAATCTCCTCTGAAATAGAAAATTTTCTGCATCTAAGTAGGACTGAGTTACTTTAATCACTGGCCTTTGTGTAAAAGGCAGGGAGACATATTGATTGACTAAAATATTACTTGGCAATCATTTTGTCTTCAGTCATGGATTAAATTGTTTCATGTGAATCATTTTTCAGTCTATCATTAATATTTCTCTCTTTCATCTTCCTTTGTCTTTCCTGTTTTGATTTCAATTTTCTGCTGTTGGAGACTTTGAAGGGAGAGCCAAAATGACTATCATCTAGAATTATCATTTCTGTGAGCAAAAGTACTCTCCCAGCACTTCTTGGTGATTTTTATTTCCTTTTCTGGGACTCTGTTCTCTGCACACACATGCACAATGTGGTCTGTGTCCAAGTCCTCTGCAAGAATGAACTCCATGTCTGTGGATGTAAACGCAGAACTTTCTTCTGCTTTAAATGATCTTGGTTTCATGTTTAACTTTTGCCAAGATGATGATACAACAAGCAACTATGCACAGGGAGAGAGTGCAAAAGACTTCAAGACTGATCTTGAAGATGAGGAAAGATCCTTTATTCTATTTCATTTAATCTGAAGTCTTTGTTTTAAATAAGGTTGCAAAATTTCTTAACGTTCAAATCATGGCATCTGGTCTGTGCTTGTCTGAACTTTCACTGAATTTTCTTCAGTTCAAGCCAAGAAGATAGGTCCCAGAGCTGTTACCACAACTGCTGATACTTGGTGCTGAATTTGCTGAATCATGAAGGAAAAAACCAAGATGTGAGGAACTCAGGCATTCGTTTCTGCAGACTTGAGGTCACCAGGCCTTTGACTATGCTGTAGTCAACCCTTTCTAAAATACTCGTTTCCAGAAGAAAAGCCCAACTGTGGACTGTCCATGACATGCTGGAAGGGCAGAGGTGCTGCTCTGCTCTGCAACACAGCATGAAGATGAAAGCAGTAGAACTGAGGAAATGTTTAGTCATATTTAAACACGAAGAAACTGAGGGTGAGATGGCTAAATGACAGAAGCAGGCCCTTCACCTGCCTCCTGAAGGCCTTCACAAACTATTTCTCTGTGACTGCTTAGTCTTTCCAGGATCACACAGCTCTCACCACCACCACCACCACATTCCCATGTCCCCATGTGATGTACTGGGAATGTCAGTACTCAAGAGCTGTGGGACCCCACCGGCTCCCAGAGCTCCCAGGGTAGTGCTGCCACTCATGGCAACCATTTGGCCCACTATGCCCATAAAGGCCTTCCATTGCTGCTTCTTTACCACTGCTTTAATGAAAGTGAGCTCAACTTAAGAAAATATACTGTATTGAATTGTAAAATTTTATTGTGTGCCATGATTAAACAATTTTCAAGCATTGAGTCATGTGGAGTTTTGTTTTCCTGTTTAACACTATTGGTAACGAAAGCCAGTTTTTTATCCAGACCACATGGTGCAATGGTCATAAGAAAAGAAAACCCCCTAAACCTTTGCAATCTAAAATTACACTTGCAAAGCATTATCATATATCTTATTTAAAGTGGGGTAAAATGTTGGGGGTTTTTTTTAGGCAACTTAAAATCTTCAGTTCACATTCATTTCTGATACAGCAGTGTCCAAGGAGCTGAGAAAGTGCAGATGTTGTCCAAATGGGACTAATTTACCCAAACTGTTATTTTAAAACATAGTGAATGCAAGTACAGCATTTAAAATTGGTCATGCCTCAGGCAATATCTTTTGCTGAAGCTCTATTAACAATTTTAAAGGAATAGTAGTCTACAATATGTAGGGTTAAATTTCCCTACTCTCTTAGAGTTGGAGTTCCTTCTGTAGCCAGACAGCTTATGCTTTTGTAATTATACAATTAAGGATTTGTGCACTTTCAGGTGTTCTCAACTTCATCTCTGAGCATCAGACCTACAGCATTCTCAGCTAGCCAAACACGGTCTATTTCATGGTCTGTTTCTTCACCTTATTTCTTCAGTCTGTATAAAGATACATAATCACAGTTGATTTGTGGAGATGTTGATTTTTTGGCATCAAAACTCGTATTTGCCATTTTTGTCTAAACTTTCTGTGGAGGAGCAAACTTTTCCTGAGTTTGTGCTACCGGGGTTATCAAAATGTTCAAAATACATAGAGGGGTTGTGCCTGCAGCGTGCCTTCATGCCACAGAGAGACACTTGATTCAGATAATGTATTGAACATATCGGACCATGACTATATATATCACTCCTCTCCCTTTTCCTGCAGCATTTATCAACACGTAAAAAAAAGTCTCAAGAGATGAGTTGTACAGCAAAGCAGGGAACAAGGAAAGCCAAGGCAGCTGGTCAGGGAGACGGAAGGATGTGTTAGGAGCAGCTGCAATTTGCATCCACAACATTCATCACACCTATGCATGGCTGTCTGCATCCTTAATCACAGAATCACACAACATTCTGAGTTTTAAGGGACCCACAAGGATCATCAAGTCCAGCTCTTAAGCAAATGGCCCATATGGGGATGAACCCACAACCCTGGTGTTATCAGCACTGTGGTCTAGTCAACTGACCTAATCCCAGTATTTAATGCTTGTGCCAGTCCCTTCCTCTGCCATCCCCACCACCACCACCCTCCCCACAACCCTCATTTCCACACAGACGTTCACGACTTCCATGGGAAGAGAGCAAAGTACAGAATGGCCACAGGAGTAAAAAGCAAAAATGAAAGGATGGGGTTTGACAGGCTGAGACTGTGGTGGCAGGAAAAGGGGAAATGGAAATATTTGCCACCCCAAGGAAATCCCATCCAGGGCAGCTATCATAGAATTAGCAAGGCCAGCAAGGCCCTTGCAGGAAGCATGCAAACCATATACTTTATGTAGCGTTAGGCATCTGACCTAATTACACAGAATTACCCTGTGCCTGGGAAGTGCCTACCTCTCTCTCTGTTGACTCTTTAAGGAATGTAGTGTTGATCCTCTGAATCATACCTAAGTGAGATGTCCAAATTTGATGGTGTGAATAACCCTCTAGGAGTAATAAATAAAACTCTGCACAGCTTAGTACTGGCAGGAAGTATGTTTTGATAGTAGTCATGTTTACAATTCCCAACTGAATAAGCATTACTCTTAGATTTGACATTGTTATGAGAAGACTTACAGTCTATAATTTCAGTATCTCTTTCTACAAATGCTGTTAAGTTTACATAGCATTTCAACTGGTTCCCTAACTGTCCTGGACAGTAGTATTTGCAAAGCCAGAGTTTGGAACAAGTGTCTCTTTAGGCAGCCATCCTGCACACCAGGAGTTCAATTCAGATTTTAGATGGTTAATGTTTCCATTTTTAATATTCAGTTTGAGGCAGTGAAAGGTCATCTGACCTTCAGGAAGAAGGCTTAGTGTTCCCTGAAGTCCAGGCTCCATTACTACATCTAAGGATGAATACCCCAAATCATTACTCCCATTTGAGCTTTTTCTTCTGTTTGAGCCATGGTTATAAAAGATGAAATATGCTCTCAATCTAGTGGTCTTCTATAGGATATAGTATTTCCAGAGTTCTTTCCTGGTCACTCTTCTGTGCTACAATTCTGTTGCTTTCAATCCTAGTCTGATCAACTAACTTATCTACAATACTTAATTCTGACATGACACACAGTGCCAGAAGAAAAGCAGTCTGAAATTTGCAGAAAGCATAACTTATCTGTAGATCATTTAGTAAATGAAATCATAAATGGAGAGACTGAGTATTCTCTCATAGTGGAAACAAAAAGCCTCTCCTCAGTAATGGGATTTGAAGATGTTAAAGGTTTCTTGTTTGCTTAAAAAGCACTGCTTTTGGCTTTTCCCTTGTCTGGATTGACTAATTGCCTTGGCATCTATTACTTTAGCTAGCAGTCAGGGTACAGTTTTTGTGTTCCAACCTTTGCTCTCTTCCTGGTTAAATCATAAAAATGCAAGACCAAAACCATGCTTGCCTACACTATGTATATTGCAGCTGTTTTTCTTCTGTGCTCTACCTTCTGTATATCATATGCTATATATAGCACTGTATGTGCTATGTAGCTGTCTCTGTGCAAAAAGAAACAGGTAGTAAGAGAGTTGTGTTAAATCCTTTCAGTACCCACTTAATGTACAAAGAGCATCCTCCAAGATTTGGAGGGCACCACCAAAACAGAGAGCAACGGACATGCTACCTTTCTCTTGGTCACAGTGTATTGTTGGAGCTGAGAGAGACTAGCCCATTAAAGCCTCTTTTGCCCCCTTGTACTATTCACAAAGGAGGAAGAGTGCTTTGATACTCAAAATGGGAGCTGAGAGAGGTCTTAAAATAAATCCATCCTGCTGTTACATGCACTTCTTTACGTTGCGGTGTAACTACTGAGTCAGGTTCGCAGAGCACAGGTAGAATTCTTGGTCAGTCACTAAATGTCAAAATCTTAAGTGGCACATCTGGGTTCATCTTCTGAAAAAAAAAAGAAGTGCATTAATATGGAGTGAAGCCTCTTTTATGTGCTCCAAGAACCTACAAGGATAGATGCCTTAGAGGAGTAGACAGATAGAAGGAGAGAGAGGGAGAGAGAGATAGGCATGCAAGCAGGCAGACATTAGGAAATCTGTCCTTGACCTTCATATGCCAAAGAAATTATTTTTGTTTGAGGTGGGGGAAAATCAACCCCTTAAGGGAAAACAGAAGAGGGGAGAGAGGTAATAAGGAAATGAGTCAGACACAAAGAATTGTTGGCAAATACAGGCACTTCCTAGTAAAGGAGGACGGTTTTCAGCTGATCTAATGTTAAAAACCACAGATAATATGTGCCTGGTTTTTATTTAGTCCCCCTTGTAGCTAGAAATATTAGAGTTTAATAAATGGGGAAAAGTGAGAAGCAAGACCCTTTTCTCTCTCTTCCCTGCTTCCCCAAATCACTCAGGGAAGTAAGCTGAAAGTCTGAACCAGTATTTTAATTTTGGGTTTAGCTTTTTTTTTTTTTTTGCCTCTCCAGATAGGAGCTTTGAGTAGTTGTTTCACTGTAGCCATTAAAAGAGGTAAAATATGTGGTTTCTTCACAGTGCTGTATATAATCAGATTGAATTAACTTGTGTAACTGTATAATTACAATGATGATAACTGATATTTTATTTTAGATGTTCTTAACCAAGGGACACTGAACTACTCTAGATTCATTGATAAATCCCCAAGGTCCTTCTTTTTGCAGAATCTGCTGGGTCTGAATGAGTCACAGACCTCTTCACAATCCTTCCAAGCACTCAAATTAATTGCAATCTGAGGATCTGGCTGGAGCCTTATCCTGATTACAACCTAACCAGTATAGGATCTATCAAAGCAAAAAGCCTGTGGCTTATCACTGTTGCTAAATCAAAGTTGCAGTTATGAACAGCAGAAACACTGGGGGCAGCTGCAACTCAAGTAGAAACAGTCGTAGTCAAAAATAAAGAAGGAGGCAATTTTGCTACCGTGGAAACAAACTATGAGGGAAAATCAGGAGTATATAATTGCAGTCAAGGATGGCCAAAGTTAAGCAAATGAGGGATAAGCGTGGAAGATCCATAGTTCGTGAGGGAAGATGAGCTGTAGAAACACTGATTAATTCATTAATATGTTGGTATAAGCCATTGTTGAAAAGTCACTATCTTCAGCCACTAGACATTTGAAATCCTGCTTTTTCCTGTGAGATACTGGCTGAATGTACTGGTCTGAGTTTACTCTTGTCAGTCTGCAGAATCAGAAATTGGGAAGACACCTCTGTACCTTGACTCCCAAGGCACAGAGGTGCTACAGACCTGGAAGGCAGAGCTCTTTCTCTGACAATGTCACTAGAATTTAAACAGTTATGCAATAAGGTCATTGTCAATCACTGCATCCCCATTCCCTTGTGAGGTGGGAGGGGATTATTTCCTTATTAAATGTGTATCTATACACTTGATCTTTAGTACAATTTCAATTGTAGTAAATCATCCACATCATTTTAACACTGATGTGTTTACAGGAGTGTAAAGTCACTCTGTTGGCTATTCTGAGAGGGAGAGAAGGAAACTGTAGTGTATAGGTCCTATCTGCCTCTCAGCGACATCTGTTTCATTGGAGGTCAGACTAGGCTACCCTGTATTTAGTCCTTTTGGCTTTGACCTACTAGTATACGAGTTTAAGCTGTTGTCTTCTTTCTTAGGTACAGCTTTGAGGAGGTATTGTGTGTGAATGAGGAAAACTATGCATAAAGAAGGAAATTACTTCTTTCTTTGAAGAGACAAAAACATCTCTTCATGCAGGGTTTATCAGGGCTAAGGGGAGACATTTTTATCACACCTCATGGTTGAAACACTGTGATTATGATGAATGAGTCTAGTTACATTCTTTATTCCATATGGTTCTGTCATGAGTGTTTCAATACACTTTTCAATACACATTTTCAATACAGATTTCTGTCTGGGACTGAAACAGTGCTGATCCTCAGTTTTGCTTTGGATGTCAGACAGAGTGAGGGAAAACCAGCTGAGCAGCATCCTCTCCCACTGTCCTCGATGTTGCTAAGATGCACTTAAATGCTAACTGCTCTCTAAGGATGTCTATATGTGCCTCAATATTCGACTTACATCACAGCTAATGGCATGGAGACATCCTCACTGAAGAAAACCCACAACAACCACCTAATTCCACTGCAATTCAGAATAAGAAAAGCCAGTATTACTGACTGCTCCTGCTGGCTGCTAACAGTCAGCCCAGAAAGCCTCAATGTCAGAAACAAAATTTAATAAGAAATTAGCACTGACATTGTTCAAAGATATATTTTGTATTACAAACATGTTTCAAAATGGAAAAGAACTCCAAATGCATTTGCAGAAATATGTATGTGACAACTCAGCTCTGTGCTTTCTGTGAGTTACAACATAATCATTCTGCTTGGTTTTGTTCCCTCCATTCTGTGATTATTATAAACTTTGGCAACTAAATCTTCTAGAGAAATTACCCCAGGCACAACTAGTTAATTGACACATTTATTGGTTGTCTGAAAGTATGCAGCATTAGAAATTCCTCCCATTCATCCCTTTTTGTCTCTGACAGGATATACAATGAAACACCACTAGATGAACTACCAGAAGTTCATTCAATCTATTGTCTTTTTAAGCAAGTTTGGTGGTGGAAAATGTAGTGAAGCAGATGACTACCACCAATAGAAATACTCCTTCAGCCTTTATAAGTAACTGTATGTTGACAGGATTCATCAGACCTGTAACACAGGTAGTAGTGTCTCAAGGTAAAATAGCAATCCCCAAAAATCTTAAAAAATTTTTAGTAAACAAGAGGTTCATTTAGCTACTGCAGGTGTGCTCCAAAGCATTTCAGAGAGCAGAGAGAAAAAAAAGTTGCAGTGTGCTTCTTCTAACTTTCTATTATCTCTCATCACCTGGGGTGTTCCTTGATCTGTCATCTTGAATAATTTTGTAGATGAAGATAGCATTAATATTAACAGGATTTCTGAAGATGAAGGATACTAATGTTGGTGTCTTCCTGTAACGCTTCAGTTCAAAGTTTTTATTAACTAGTATTACCCAGGGCTTTCAAAAAGAATCACATGGATGATCGACCTGTAAAAGAATGAAAAGGTAAAATATTTCTACAACCAGATATACTGGTAAAAAGAATCAACCAGCACATGCATTTTTGACATAGGTGCACATTAACTAGAGTTTTAGTACAGACGAGCATTTAAGAGACAGTTTTGTTTTCAGTCGTACTTCTGTAGGCTTACTGAGGACAGTAAATTTTAAAAAATCTGAGGGGTCTGAAAGTACATTTGTTTGAAAATTACATTTGGCCCCATTTATTCACTAAGCATCAGAAGATCTGGGTTTTGTCTGACATTGCTGTATTTAGGGATACACTTTCAAGAACAATTACATTGTCAACATCTAAATTGAAATTTGTTGAAATATGGGCACTACTGTTTCATTTTTACTGAGGGTTTGTGTCTCTACAGAGGCACACGGCTAACCTGATGTGGGGGTTACTAGGCTTTTGTGGCTGAAGTCCCAGTGACCCGGCTCCATTCTGTGGAATTACTAGGACACTGCCAGCAGGCACCACAATGTAATTGTCACAGGGTAGGTAGAGATTATGTTGTCCTCACTGGGTCCTCATTTTCTGTCTTTGTTTAAGTGCAAACACCCAACTTCGGAACTGACCTGCTGCAACCCTGAACAGCAGCTACTTGCCTCGTCCTTACTGTCTCGAGCAAAGGTAACTGACCATTGTCTGTGGTGGACAAGCGGGCTTGTGGACTGTACTCCTGTGAGTGCATTGCCATAACAAGCGATCATGGAGAGTGAGGCTGAAAGAAGTGCGATCCTCATTCTCATCAAGCAGCTGTTGGCACACCAGGAGCTCTATTAATTTTAGACCATTTACTTGGTAAAATAAATGGTGGTCCATATCTGGCTTGTTTAGTCATGTTTTTAGGGGTAAGCAGTGACTGCCTTGGAATGGAAAGTGCTCCTGTTAAAGATCTCCTTACACAAGTGAGCAGGACATCCAATCAGATAGGTGGCATTTCCATGGGATTCTGGCTTTAGGGCTGCCTATCAAATGGATCATTAATGAGTCAGGTTCTGGCAAAAGCACAGGAAAGCCTCAGGAGAAAAATGGGGAGATGAGCTGGCATTTCTGGTGTTGGTGTCGCTACTTCTAGCCATGATATTCACAAAGTCTAAAAGGGCAAACAGCCAACCAAAGGTAGGAGTCATTCCTGAGTAACTTCCCCAGAAACTTTGGCAATGAAGGGCTCTTTCCCAAAGATCGTGGTGGCAGAATGAGACCTATCTGCTCAAGGTCCTTCTCTATTTGGTTTTTATTTCTCAAAATGTCAAAGGAAGCTGTACCACCTGTATGGCATGACCCCATGGCAGTTGTCTCATCCACTCCAGCTCTTCTCCCATGCCTCAGAGAGAGAGGCTGGAGACAAAGGCATACTCGTTTGCGTATTCAGGTGGCAGTCTTTATGAAGGGTAAGTTAATAAATTAATGTAGATAACAGAACAAATAAAGTCCAAAGAGAAAGGCCAGAAACACTATGAGAAATTTTTCTTTCTTCCCCAGAAGAAAAGAAGTAGGGAAGGGTATTGATGAAGAAAAGAACATGAAGGGTAGCATAAGGAGGAACAGGAGAAGGGAAAGATGACTGCGGGGTGATGTGGTGGGAAGTAAAGTAAAGAGAGTGAGAAAGAAAAGACACCATTGCAATATCTTGCTGAAAATTAAATGAAGGAAAATCAGTATCTCAATTTTACTTGTATTATCATGCTTGATTCTTAATGTAACAATGGATACACAATAAATGTTCTCTAAACATCAGATAGGAAAGTGTGAAATTCATTCCTCTCAGTTAAGGTCTTAAAAATCCAGCAATACTACCTAAAGGCATTTTTTTCCTCTTCTAACTAATTACAGAATTTTCTTATTAGTTTGAATATAAATTAGAGAATTTCTATGAGCAGTCCTACATGCACAGCACTAAGTTTCAGAGCAAAGTAAGTGTAGAAATCTTTGGAAAAAGGATTCTTTGTATGATACAAGGCAATACTTATATCTTAACAGATCTCTTAGCAGAGATTCTTTCTCTGCTAAATAAGTAATGCTTCATCAATCTGTAATTACTTCTAATGATGTAATTACTACTATAGAGAAGTGATGATATCGATGTTGGTACATTTTTATTCATTGCAAGAGATTCTATGACTTGTAGCCCTTTCTGCAAAGGATTTCAGGACAGTGCCATGTTGATTATGAGGTCTTCTGAAGAAGTCTTTTCCCTTTGGCAAGATTATGGGACAGGAAAAGTGACCTGAAGCTCCATCTGATTACATGACCTTCTCTCTAGGATGAAAGTTCAAGTAATCTAGATTTCCTATGGTCAAAGACAACATAAAAACGGAAACTCAAACCTTATAATCTCTGTATCAGTTGCGGAAGTGTTGGACACTGTCACATCTCCTTATCATCTTTGGTTTCTCATATCCATATGTTACTTTCCTATCTTGACACCGTGATCATACTGTATCATTTTTATAGTTTTTCTGGGGAAACAGAGCTGCCCCAGAATTTGGTGTGTTTGCTGCTATCGTTCCCAAAGTAGCTCACATTATCTTATATCAATCATGAACAAATAAGTGATGTTAAGGGTAGAGATGATAAAGAATTCAGAATTTGACCGTGAACATAGTATTCATTTTGTCTCATCTACCAGAGTCTGTTGAAGCATCTTTTACTATTATACCACCTATCCATTTCCACTGACATAGCTGGAGAATGGGAGACGACAAGTAAGCCCCTAGGACTCAGATGTTGATTTTTTTCTTGTGTACCATATGATAGAAACAAGCTGGAAGGCAACCCTGAAAGAATGAAGGATATATGTCATCTTTGTGTGGTTTTGGTTCAAGTAGTTGCATCATGCAGCTTACTCAAAATCAAATTAGCTCTTCTAGTTTTGATTTTAGCAAAAAAAAAAAGAAAATAATTACCATGGGGGACTTCCTTCTGACTTTGTGCCCTGAAGATGAGCTTCCAAGAAGCAGCTCTGAAAGGTTCCTCACCTTGGGGCACTAATAAATTCTACCTCCTTTACTCATTCCCATACTTTCTAAACATGTATTTATGCATGCTCACTCAAATAATGTGGTTGTTTGAATATCACACTCACAGGAAACCAGCCTAAAAAGAATAATTTTAATTTTTTGGCTGCTGCTGAGAAGGCATTTTAAAGAACTTAAAGGTGTTTCACCGTTCGGTTTATGACAGATATTACTTGAAAGTTGAGAGTAATTTTAAACTCTGTCTCAGTAAGAAGCCGAACATAAGTTCCACTAATGGTTTCTTTCTTTTCTTGAGTCATCTGATTGGACCCAATTTCCTTCGAATTTTGGTCTTTTCCAGTTTGTGTTATACCTTTTTCCAATAGTACTGGATGAAACACTAACCAAGAACAAGCTTTATTATGATGGTTTTCTGTGGCTAGGACATCAGCAAGCCAAAGACTTTCAAATTAGACTCTACAGGAAAGAGGCTGACCTGTTGACGTGTTATTGAGAGCTCTCTTTCTTGAAAACTCCATCACAGCTAACCGCGCAATAGTCTCACGCCACTAAGCGGAACAATTGGAGACTTTGTCTGTTACTTAGAGCTGCGGAGTGTTTGGATGTTTGGAAATACTGCACAGATTCACATGAGTAAGAGAAAAACAAGCAGATGCAAAGGATAGGAAAAAGCATTTACAGTGTTTGTTAGAGTAGAAGCTTTCTGACACACCTCAGAATCTTTTCTTCAGTCACCTTTTCAAGGTGTGCCTGGATGAGGTGATGCACACAATGAGATGTTTCCCCATTTCCAGGCTTATGTGCCAGCAAACTGAGGAGCTCTGTTTTTCTAGAAAAACACAAGCAATGCTTCATTGGTGTGAGAAAGGCACAGTTATATTGCTTTCAGCACAGCTTGGACGATTTACATTGGCTCCAGAATGTCTTGCACAGTGAACTCACATTCTCGTTACAACAGAGGAGCACAAAACGTGAGAAGAAATTGGGGGTTTTGTGTCCCCATAACCATAATTTTAAGTGGTTCTTCATGAGAAGGAAGGTGCTGTTCCAGGAACAATTTATGATTTCTGAACAATTTATGAGCATACAGTTCTGAACAGGAAATTGGTTCAAGACACAAGTTATCACTGGCAGACCTCATTTATATGCAGCAAAAATATCACCTACAGCTTTCCCAAGATTGGCCTGTGCTCAACATGCCTTCACTGATTACATGTGTTGCCTGCAGCTCCATTTTGATTGCACACACTTTATCCCCAAGGTCTCTTGCAGGAGAGGGTTACATAGAACATGTTGTTCCACAGGAACCTCCTTTTGAGAAGGAATCTGTCTTCACTGTCATGTCTGTCACACCAGACATAAATCAGTGTCAATATACCACTCCAAAAATAGTCTGGGCCTGCTTTACCTTCAGGCAGCCTTAGACAGTTGGCACACAGTGCCTGTGTCTCAAGACCTGGAGAGAGGCAGGTGCTCCTTCAGCACTGCCGAATTTATGAACATTTGTCAACTGAAAAAGAAAGCTCCATGAAGAAGTAAGATCTTCCTTTATTTGACCCTGGGAGGTTTTTTCATTTTCCTTTTTGGCTTTGTGCATCTTATCAGTGGCTCTTTATGCCTTTCCAGTCGAACTAACTGATTCCTTTCTCTTGTGACGCTTTTGTAATTGGATTGTAATAAATTATACCCTGCTGTTTAAGAATGTGTCAAATATTGTTTTAACTTGTCCAATGAAAAGAATTGAGAACTAGAAACTGAATCATAAAGCATCATAGAATTTTTCTAGTATTAAGCAGACACTTAATAATTCTGCTGTCACTTACATCTACATAAATCCAGTGTGACTCCACTGGCCTCAAGTACTTTCTCAGCATTTACACCACTGTGAGTGATGGCAGATTTTAACTCTTCATTCCTGTGGTGAGATAGATGGACTCCAGGCCAAGATACACAGACTGTGTTGGGAAAGCAGTGAGTAATGCTACACAATAATTTGAAGAGACTAAATTAAAAACACTGATGGTTGCCTGAGGATGCTGTATTCATAAAGAGGGTGGCTAAAAAGTACCTCTTTACCTAGTACCTAGTATTGCAATGAATCTTTGCCATGGATAAAACCAGAAGTTTTTACATATATTTCCTAAACTTGGTAAATTATTATTTCCTGTACTAGCAGGATTAAGATAGTAAGAACAGGCTGCCAGGCAAAGACCAGACTTTTCTCAAGAGAGCAATTGTTTTCCCTATCACTGTGAGTCAATCTGGTCCCTGGACTGCTCCAGTCTCCTCTCACTGCAGCAGACAGGCCAACTGCGCCAAATTATGTGTCAAGGCTTTTGGCAGTGCAACCTATTTCCCACAGAACACCAAACAGAATTGCACTCTTTATTTAAGTCACTGACTGGACTGCAACCACTGAGCTCTTTTATACAGGATAGAAAAGCTCGTGTTTCAGCTGTTATTTTGTATGGGGACTTCTTTTTTCATTATTGTGGCCACATACCACTGGCAGTTGTACAGATTAAAAACAATGCTTTAATCCACTCAGCCCCTTGACAGTACTGTCCACACATCCTAGGAGTAAATGTTTTTACTCAACTGCTTCAGAATTTTATTTAAATAAAAAATCCTAGAAAGTAGATGTGATGTTTTGTACTGCTTCACCTGCAACAAGAATGTGCAATCATTCACTCCATGTGCCTATTTAAAATCCTGGGCATGAATCGTTATGACTGACCCATATAGAAGCAAGGAGGGTCAAAGCCTGTTTTCTTTCCCTCTCTAAAATGCCAACAGAAGTGTAGGTTAACAGTGACTCACGTTAATCTTAGCTGAGTGGTTGAACCTTGGGAATCCAAAGAATGACTGTTGTTTCATACATTAATTAGAGATTCATTATAAAGACTCCCTTCAAATGAGGAGTGTACAGGCTGCTACCTCTGGCATCCTGGCAGACATTCTTGGTTGCATATGTTAGAAGTCAGGTGCCAGCTAGGGAAACCTGACCACAAGATGGATTGCTGCTGTAGACCTACACCTTTTCTCAGCATGGACCCAGAAGTGCAGAAAGTTTGAGTGTCAGTGGTTTTGAAGTGGCACCCTATGGTGCTAAGAGCAGAACTCTGTACATTTACAACTCTTTTTCTGGTCTCTGTAGTTCATGTTCCTTTTCTTTAACTTAGGACATGTGGAAAAGTGTACACATACTGTTGATATATCTGGTACAACTTTAAATTGAGTGTAAGGGTTTGCTCTAGAGCCACAAGGAAAAATTCTACCAGTTTCTATGCATTTCCTGGCTAAATTTGGTCCACCAAGATTTGCAGCAGTGCCTACATGATACAGATGGATTTTTTTGAAGGTCTCTAATTTTGTCTTGCATAATATTCAGGTCTGCATTTCTAGTTACTGTGTCTAATTTAGGAAGATCCTCTGGTTTTCTGTCCACTTTGTGTACGTCTTGGAAAATAAATGAAAACAGGCATGACTCAAACAATAAAAAGTTCTAAATAAGGAAAAACAGATAGGCACTTTTGGAACTTTTAAATGAAAACCTGATACAGGAAGAAGAAATGAGTCTTACAAATAAACTTCCTACGCATTGAAAGATCAAATAGAATCAAAAGCTGAGCAGTTAATATAATGCATATCTACTGCCCATGCTGCAGAATAACAGCACTCTCCTTGCAGGCAGAACAATCATGAAGAGTCTGAAAAACTTATCACTCAATGCTTTATGGTTTTTTCTCCATTATTCACATTTATATGTAGCCAAATCTTCAAGTCTTGACCTACATTATACTCACTCCCTGCCAAGACAAAATTGACACTAGGCCTATATTGTCCCTGGTGCTAGAGCATACAAAATGTTCAGGCTGGTGTTCTCACAGCTACTGTTTCTCAATAGGGAATTTCATGGCCTTCTGAAGTAATTCAACATCTTGTTTACAGCGAAGTTTGAAAGACAGTCATGAATCTAAATCACTTACACTAGTTTGAAAACACTGCTCTAGAAGAACTAAAGTGAAGTCACAGGAGCTTGGCCAGGGAGAAGCAGGGTTTCAGATGGGAGACCTATAGAAAGTATTTAGTTCATGGACTAAAGTGAAGTTTCTATGACTGCCAACCTGCCTCATGCCCTGGCTTGTGCCTGACAGCTGTGCAGCGCTCTGTCTCGTGTATCATTGACAGAGATCTTGGAGCAGGAGCTGTGCTGACAGTCCTGCCGGCAGTGCTCAGGGCTAGGTGCATGTCATTCCTCTCTTACAGCAGAGTTGGCTGTACAGCATGGTCAGTTGTTGAAACTTGCTCCAGTTAGTAAACAGAGCAGGAGAGACTTGCAAGATTCACAGGGAGGTGTTTATCAGTGTTACTGCTCTGTTTTAATAAGCACACTCCAAACATGGCAGATATTACTCAAACAGCTCCCGAGCTTCTTGCAATGCCATGCTAAGAGCCAGGCCTTACTGGAAGGAAATATGAATTCCTTTGTCAGGCTTTTTGTTTCTGGAAGCCAAGTCAATATAATAGTCACCCTTTTGATATCTGTAAATAAGTTAGCACAGCATTTTCACTGTTGGAATTAACTGAGTACCTAATTACAGTGATAGAGAACTGTTCTTTCATGGCCTAATTAGAATATTGAAATACTGTACTTACCCTCCACATACATGGGCCTCCACTAAGGCCCATGTATGTCTGTGTGAACATTCTTTCTTTAAAAAACAAAACCAAAGCATCAAAATCACACATGGGTTTATGTGTTGGTAAAAGACAGGAGCAAACTTGTGTATGTCCTACCAGGAAGGTATTTTCTGTGAATTGGACCGTAAGATTGCAATTCTAAGCAGCCACACAATTAATTCCTCAGTTATGCAGTCCAATTAGGACAAATGCTTCCTTTCTAGTTTAATTAGAGATGGGTAAGCTCGTTTGAGCTTATTTGTATAAAATATGTGCTCATTAAACAAGGCCTGGATTTTCTTCAGCTTGTTAGAAATGTTGTAAAAAAAGAGCTTTCTCACACTGGCTCTAGCCTTTTTAACCCTTTAAAGACCACAAATCTGACAGTCTATCAGTTACTGTCAAAGCACAGTACACTTGCTTCTCCCAGAAGAAGGGAGTTGGAATATTTGTAAACTCCAAGCTGCCATGCAGATAAACATCTGCCACTGTCAGAGATCACTTATTATGACATCCCTCCTTGGCTCTAATGTAATTGATAAAGGGTTTGTAGGGTTTGTGAATCTTTTTTCAGAGCTCCCTAGCAGCAGAATGAAAGAGAAACGTCATGACTGATACATAACCTGTCTGCTGAGAGAAGAGCAGAGGACTTAGAAAGCAGAACGTGGATACCTCTGTGGGGAATGGAGTAGAAAGATTTACATGAAAACTATACAGTATGAAGCCACAAAGGGCATAAAGTCAGTTGAAATGTGCCAAGGAAAGGCAATGCCAATTATTTGAGCATACTGTTTTCACCTTTTCTCCTCTTATGTTAATTATTTCTTTTGTGAGCTCAGCTATTCAACAGAGAGTAGTTAATGGAAGCGAAAGCACATGCATGAATCTCATGCTGAAAAATGCCCCAAAGCAGGACATAATTTATTCAAACCATACCTCCAGAAAATCAAGCAGTCCATCCATATGATCGGGGCAGATTTTCTCCTGACATGCTCCTTCAGCCTTGGGTCTTTGAAGCTGAAGGGAGGAAAGATTGAGCCCCCTTCCAGGCTACTTGTGGGCACAGAGAAATGAAGCCTCACCAGACACATCTGAAAGCAACCAAACCTTGGCAGAAACCATGGCACAGGGTCAATGCCAGAGTAGGACTCTCCCAGATGGCTAGAAAAGGCACAAGGGCAAGCTGTCAAAGATTAAAGTCTAATTTATCCCTCTTGGAGCCACACATTCCCCAACACTGTCAGCAAAATGGACAAATGCAAACTACAGGCTTACACAAAGTGGTAGATGGCAGCCTTGGCCAAATGAGCTCTGGGGCATGACACAGCTATCTTACAAATGCAAATCCACCCCTTTTCTCCTGCACGTGAGGGGGATTAAGCATGCAACAAGTGTGCATTCAAATATTGTGTGCACAAACACAGCTCTTGCCCTTTGAAATCCTAGCCCTGAGCGCCTCTAGTTTCTGCTGTAATGCTTAGAGCCTTGGTTTGAGAGGCACGGAAGGAGGAGAAAGCTTAAGCTTGGTTCCCAGGTGATTTCTACAGGGCAGAAAATAGCCCATAGATTAAACAAAGCTTGGATTTGGGGTTTGGAGCCCATTGTTCAAAGGCTGAAAGAAAATGGCATGGCTCTGGAGTCATGACTCTCTTGGCCTAAAAGCTGCCTGCAGCCATTTGTAAGTTGATGAAACCTCTGAATCAGAGGGAAAATGTAGCACATATAGGAGATAAAGCTCTAGGCTATGCATTTGGGACCACATTAAAAGTCTACTGAACTTAATGGAAACCTGGGCTTCGGAGACCATACAATCTCATAGCAATGAGACACGACTCAGCCCTACAAGCTGGGGTTTTGGCTTTCTCCAGGGCTTGGTGCTGAGCTTCTTAGTCTCTCAACACTTACACTCTCAGGATTGCCTTGTGGGTGATACATGGTGTGAAATAAAGACACTGCAATTTTTGTAATTTTATTTAATTCCTGCAGATTTACAATGACATCATGGTATTTATGATCTTGTATTTTCACAGGTGTCATGTCGTCATCTCTTAGTCTGACCAGTTGCTTCATTACAGTTAAACGAGATGGGGTGGAGGGGAAATGTTGATTTTGAGCTGGGACCTACTGGGACCTGTCATGTATTAGAAAAATAACCTAATGCAGACCTTTTTTCAGCCATGTGTCAGAGGAAAATAACAGCAGAATTTCTCTTTAAGGGTATATGGTGGTCCCAAGATACTTTTTCATTTGAGAGGGAGATTTCCTAAATAATCAACCAAAATGCAAAGGGGAGACCTTCATAATTGGTAACCTGAAGAGCTAGTGCAGAGCTATTTCCTCTTTTCTCTCTCACTCTCTTTACAGACAACTTGTAGCAAAAACTCTATTGACAGACAACCTGTAGGAAATAGAAACACTAAAAGAGATGACCATGGCCTAAGGACTGGAGGGTCTCCCCATCAGTTACAGAAGGGGAAGATCTTCTGGAAGAAAGCAACATGAAATTTTCTCTTACTTCTGCAAATGAATGATACTTTCCCACAAAGGAAATATTTTACTACTCTAATTTTCTGCTGTGGGAGCAAATTGAATTCTAGGGGTCATTTTACTGGCACTGTGCTTGTCCCTCAAAGTTGGACTTCAAATACTTTGCAACAGATTAATAAAATACACAGGCCAAAAAAGGAGAGGAAATACAACAATAGAGACATGTCTCCTTTTATCTAGGAGACTTTCAGTTTTTAGTTTTTTGGTTAGGTGCTATACAGGGATCCATATAGTGTTAGTATGAACATGATTGCTAAACATAAGTCTAAGTCATTTCAGTTGGGGCTCCCCTGACTTCCCTTTCTGAACACTGGCAAGTCATTGTGATTTTATTTCAAACCAAACCTCAGTGTCAGAGAAGTGACTGGCCTAACTCCCAGCTCCCATGTGCCTTTGTCCTCATTTTATCTCAAACTTCAGTGTAACTGTCAATATCCTCAGAAAAGCTAGGATAAAAATGTGTAAAATTATTACTTCTGGTTTTCAGATACTATATATACTATAAGATACAACAAAATGTGCCCATACTTTTTCTACCCTAACCACAATCCCATGAACTGAGAGAGGGAGGACACAAGTTATTCTAGTTGACACTTGCCCAAATATGCTAAATTTGCCTCAAGCAATTGCCTTCTGGGTAAAAAATTCTTTGAGCACTCACACAGCCCAGAAAGAGCAGGAACAACTGTCCTGTCATTTTGCCAAGCACTTGGAACAGGAGCTACGCTGTGTGTCACATTAATGAGCATTTACAATTGCAAGAGGTTAAAGGTGGAAAGGGAGTGTGGATGATAGAGATACCTCTGGAATTTGGCTGACAGATCACAGGGAAGGCTAAGAGGCCTGTAAAAAGCTAAGAAAAGCTCCTGAAGTGAGAATTTTTGCAGGATGAAGAATGCTTCCCTACACCTGCTGGATTTGCTGAGTGTTCTAATATATCTGAGATTGAAGGGAGTATTTTTCATTAGGGACTGAGAGCACAGGCATCTCCCCATCATTGCACTAAACAAAGAGGTACAAAACTGCTATGTCCATGAAGCTGTTAATGAAGTCCTGATGACTGCGGCGAAACCTGAGTTACTGACAAGAGGACTGTTAGTTGCAACAGGTACTGCTGTTGCTTTTGGCAGTGTGTCAGGGAGGATGCACAGCTCTTGTCTTGGCATCAGACAGCAGCACTGTCCCTAAGCAGAGATTCTTCATCAAAATAATCAGCCTTAGGATATGGTGGGTAAACTTTGCATAGACTAAAAGAAGGGATAAAATTAGATGGCAGGAACTAATAATAATTTTTTACAGTGGAAGCTGGTCATCAACAGAGCCCACAAGGATTTCAGACTTGAAAAAGGGAGATATATCAGAATCTGCTGATTATATCTGTTATTTAGGAGGTGGAGATAAAACCTGATGAAAAAGAACTACAGAAAGGCCTCATAGAACTAAGACATAAAGTAAGAAAATGACAGATGAAATTCGGTGTAAATAACTGTAAACTGCACATCAGTGAAAAAAGTTCCAGCTTAACTTACACTTTGAGCAGCTCTGGTGGGACTGCTTCTCTATGGAAACAGGATCTTGGTTTTCACACAAAAAAAACATCCACCACTCTTCTATATGGGTTAAAATGATAATTTTGCGCTTGGAATTATTTGAGGGAAAAAAAGAAAAATAGCACAGTAGAAAATGCCACAACCTTTATTCTCCCACACCTGGAGTACAGTGTAGTCCCTTAAAGACTTAGAAGAAACAGAAAAAGCAAAGAGAAAAACAAGAGTGTTTGAATGTTTTTGTTGAAGGGAGAATTAAACTAGAGCTCTATGGGAAAGACTATTGAGGCTGTTGTTGTTAGTAATTCCTAATAAGGTAATCAGTGCAATGGGAAATAAATAACAGGGAAAAAGCATTCATCATTTCCTCCGTAGCAAGAAGCAGGGGACATCAAATGAGATGAGTGCAGAAAACAAAACACAAAATACCTCTGCAGGGTGCTCCACAGAGAGGGCATCAGGGCAGTGGGCATATTAAGTATGCAATGTTTCAAGAAAGAATCGCACAAATTCAGAGAAGAAAAATCTGATGGGAGGCTACTGCTTACATAGGCCCAGGAATAACTGAACTGCTTGTCACTGGATATTAGGAAAGCGTTCAAGAGAAATATGCCTCTTTCCTTGACATCTGGCATCAGACATTGCTGGAGATGGGATGTTAGACAAGTTCAGAGTTTAGTTCTGGTTTTTTTCTACGTTTTTGGTCCCCTTTCTGTTTGCAACACACCACAAACTATCCCTCCGGCACTGCTATGACACATCTGCAAATGTTTTTGTACTCTCCCCACCACAACCACGGTGATTCAGACAGCTGCTAGCATATGAAATCCGCTCTTATCCTCGAGCTTCAGTAGGGCCATTCCTCAAACCAAGCTGCTGTATGATTAACTTTGGGTGTAGCAGTCACTGACTTCTGTAGGACTTGGTTTAAAACTATATATCTGCTTGAGAATTTTTCTGAAAAAGGAAAAAAAAGAATTATTACTTTGCTGAATGCAGAATATCACATTTATGTCTTTTAACTGCAAGAAATTATACCACTCAGCAATCAGAAATATGTATGGAAGCTAATAACTCTTCCAAAAATTTTAACAAATACTTTCTTTGTTCTATGTTTCAGACTGAGTTTTTTGTTTCTAATTAGCAAATGCTGGCAGGCTTCTCTATAAACAACATCATATTTATTTTTTAAATTTTTATTTATTGTAGACAGACAGGTGAAGGCCAAGCATATGTCTCACTTTATGTAGCTGGGTAGTTCTTATCTAGCGAGATATTGGTTGCTGAATAAGAGGAAATATTTCATTACAGGAAAAATATTTATCCACAGAAAAACTTGGGAAAAGATAATGGCAAATCTGGATATTAGTAGTCTATATTAGTAGTCTGGATGAATGAAATGACCCAGTATTGCAAACAGACATGATCACATTTCTATGCTGTTCTATTGTTTTCATCAGGATGTATTGAATTACCTCCTTTTCAATACCAGTGTTAAGACTTTGAAGAGATGATTACTTTATGCAAAGGATCCAAAATGATGAAAAATAACTGTGAAGTAGGGAAAGGTACTGATGATAGATTCTGCAACTTTGAAAGCACAGTTACTACTCTCCAGAAACTGGACTGCTTTGAGGAGTTAAAACAGAAAAGTCAAGACTTATAGGCAGTTTTCCCAAGGAAGATATGAGATCCTCCTGTGTGTAGGTGACAAACGCTTAATGGAAAGCCAAACCCTCAAATTTCCCTCCATTGTTTCATGGGATAAGATGGCTGTAAGAGGATTCTCCTCAGCCTGTCTGGACAGGACAAATAAGCCAGCCCCAGAAAAGTTTTCATCCCAGAATGAAGGAAGTGTTGATCCAGAGGATATGGCTTAGCCTGTAAACTGCTTATTGCTTCTTCCTTACATGATACTACAACAAAGTAGGCCTGTCTTTGGGTTTGTGACAGTGGAGCAGAAGAGGCTGCATGTTCTTCCAGCCTCTTCTGCATCTCTGCAATCCAATTTCCCGTCATGCCCTTCTAAGAGACAGGCGAGTGAAGTTATTCCAGTTTCGAAACATTTATTTGAAATCTTAAGCAGACTGCTAAATTCACAGGCCAGCATGCTGCTGGCAGCATGGGGTCTCTTCATTTCCAGTTCTGAGTTTTCATCACAAAATCTTCTGCCAGGAGCAGAGTTCAGACAGCCTCTAGGCACTTCTCTGGAGATCCAGTCAAACCTTCCCACGAATGCAAAGTGGCTGCAGGCAGCCCACATATGTGTGAGCCAGAGGAAGAAAGCAGGGATCAGAAATTTAATATCTCATTGTAAAAAGCAAATGCCTGGAACTTCAAGTATACTTCCATTCTGAGGACTACATTACAATAGAATTGTCTATGTCTCTACATAACCATGGGATTAAAGACATTTTCCCAGTTTAATCAGGGTATAGCCATGTCCCCTGCAATCTTTTGAGACACATCCTTTGTTCTTTTGGTTGGCAGATTGCAGCATTGTACAAGAACTCATTGAGGTTTTCTGTTCTCCAAATACATGCCTTAGGCAGACCTTCTAAACTTTTCACTCTCATGGGAGGACTTACCATTTCTTAACTGTGAAGATGTCTGCCTTGTCCTTGCATGTCCCGGCCAGTCAACATTACATTGTTCAAGCTGTGCTACAGAGACCTGTATTCTACTTCTGGGAATGTGTCATGAATTCCAGCAGGCAGGTAAGTACCTTCTAAGGTACTTAGGTACCTAAGACTCTCCTGGCTTTGCAGTTATTGTGGGGCAGCAGAGAACTAAGGGTCCTGACACAAACACGCACATGTCTTCTCATCTACTCTTATGCTTCATTACAAGTTACATTAGACAAAATAGATCAACAAGTTTAGATCAACATCTACTCATATTCATTGGGAGCCCTGGACACAGTCCATTTTCAGTTTAACTCCTGAAGCATCTCTATCTCCTCTCTCTCAGGGAGATGAGTTTGGATTTTTATTTCCAGAACACCTACCCACCTTGCATGAGCCTGGACCCGATTATGCAATCACAGAAAAACAGGGTCCTTATGATGAGGCCATGCAGTTCCTCCAGTCAGAAAGCCAGGTCGTCTAGGAAACTTCTCAAGAAGGGTTCTCAAAGGCCATTGCTGGAGTGAGTAGATCTGCTGAGACTTGTAAGCTTTGAGTCCCTTGCCTTGTGACCCTGTCCACCTGTAGCACAGGCATCCAGGCTTTCTGGTTCACCCTTGCTGGCACAGCACATGATCAACACCTTGTCATACCTGGGGATATGGATCTGAAATGATGCTAGAGGTGCCCATAATGACTGGTTTGGTCACAAGGATGAGTTCTTGAGTGGCTCTTCTGTGTGTGTGCTCTGCAGACACACACAGGTCTCCCATCTCTTATACTGGCCTTGTAAACCAGTCGTCATGTAGCTGTCATGCTTATACTTACTTGCATACCCATACAACACAGCACCATCCCACATGATGAGTCTTGCCCCTTCTTCTTGCTCTTCAGTTTTCTCTTTCACTCTGTATCTTCCACTGTTTCAGATCTGAGCCCTTCAAATCTGAGCCCTGTCTTTGCCTTCTTGTCCAACCTCCCTTCTTTGCCACTTAAAACCTGTGGTACAGTGTTTTTCAGGTGGAGAGGAGTTTATGGCCTTGGGTACACAACAAGGCTATGCAAAATAATTGCAGCCTCCTCAATCAATTTTGAACACGTTATGACTGGGTCTTTTCATCTGGTTGTTCTGCAGCTTTGGAAAAGCCAAAGATATGAGCTCAACATCTGCTGCTCCTTGCTATTCTTTCTTTAAACTATTATTATTTTATTGGCTAGTGTAGTGGGAGACTGAGGAAGTGCCTGTTTGGTTTGACCAAACTTCTCAAACAGATGTTTTCCAATTGTGAGAGGATCTGACCTTTATATAAATCAAGAACTTTTTTATGTTGTGCCCAAACACTGGAAATAACAGCATAGTTTAGTGGTGGTTTTCGTAACTTAAAAGGTAAATTTCTAGCTGGGATGAAGAGTAGTTGTATTTGTACTTGTATTATTTAAATTAAAATCCAGGTCTATTGACTGTTCTTAGTCCATTTGCCTTCTAGCATTGTTCTGAGCATCTTCGAAGTCGTAAAATGAGACATCTCAATTGATGGGAGAAAAGTGGTTAGCAGAAGCAGAATACCAGAAACCCACTAACTCACTAATCAGTTATTATAGTGACTTTGTCAGACCATAAATTGCAGCTATTGCATTTCCCTATAAACAGGCTTCCCCACTCTGATACTGAGGGCTGACATCTGGGACATGTTTGAAATATCACAAAATGGGTTACACATACAGTTTCTTCCAGTTCATTCAGAGAGATAAAGCAGAGTAGATGAGGTAAAGCATGAAACCAAGGGTAGCTTTGGTCCTGTGTTTCCCATACTTCCTATAGCTTTTTGTTTCTTTTGGGAGACTCTGCATGCCAGCAAGTTCCTCTGATTATTTATTTCCATTGCACTCAAGTGCACGATTCATTATGGACAAATTTCCTTCTCTTTCTCCTAGCAAAAGGAGAAGTCATGTTGAAGTTCTGGCTCTGATGATACTTAATGTGTTTACTGAGCATCAGGAACAGGATGACTGGATATTCACTTTCTGACAGCGAGACCTACTTCCAAGCATCTTCCTCTTCTTGCTTTCTCTTTTCTCAAGGCTGCCCTCTGGCCACACAATATTTTCTACCCCTCTCTACTGAGATCACCTGTTTACTTCCAGATATGAACCAAAATCTCTTCTGGCAATCTTGGAGCAATTGCAAAGTACTGGATTGATGTTAAAATCTCTGCCTGCCAGGCTGTTCCCAGCCTGGTCTGCAGGTTAACGGGGTCCGAGCCCGCGTGAGCTAGCGACGGGAAGATGGTAACTGAGGTTTGCGTGCCTCAGTTTACCAGTGCAGCCCAACGCCTCCTCACAGCATGTAGGCATGCTGTAGCCAGCAGCGGAAGGTACGGAGAAAAGAGTGGAAACTCTGTCAGCTGCATTCCAAGTTTATTTTCTCCTGCCCCCGAGAGGGCAGGGGCCAGTTAGCTTGAAGGGGAGCTAAAGCAGAGAGACCCCGGTTGTCCTTTTGCAGAGAGTTTTAAGGTGTTACATCATCAGGTAGAGATAACAGAATGAACCAATCATGAAAGAAGGTACATGATAGTAAACCAATAAGACCCCTCAGGGGAGGAACAATAACAAACCAACAAGTAACAAGACAGCTAGAGGGTATTTCAAATCACGCTGACCTGTTAGAGGACTTGAAACTTCTGTGATTGACATGCAAGGGGTATGTTGCTATGCTATAGGACAGCAACAGATTGAGATTGTTTCCTTATGACAATGAAATAAACATGCTACATACAGTGATACAGATCTGAGCAGCTTTTGAAGGCATGACATGATTTTTAAAACCTTGTGTTTTAAATCCAGATTCCAGTGCTTGGGCTTGAGTTTCAAAATACAAATTGCTCATATATTAAAGAGCAAATAAAAACAAAAGAGTAGTCCTATGCAAATTTGGCTGTGGAGCCATTATTTGTTCACATGATCATTTTCTCTTGCTTCTATCTATACAGAACCTTTAGCTTTTAGTTTTGCTTTCTGCTTTATGTTGAGCAAGCCAAAAATCAAAGTGCAGTTTGGATACAATCACAAAAGAATTGTTCACAAAGCTGGTGAAATACAAATTCTGTAAGGTCTCCAGCCGAATACCATAAGTAACTTTCCACATACAGAGACACTGGTCACAACTTTGCTTTGTAGATTTGCAAACCTGTGACTAATCAAAATTCATTTATGGAGTGCATTGCAAAACCTGAAGCCAGATGTGTTTTGCGTCATTTAGAGTTTATTGGGTACATTTAGTTGGAAAGCACATTTCTTTTTCTCTTCATTGGGCAATGTTTGCACACAAAAATTCCTTAACCAACCCACAAACTGTCTTTAAAATATTAATTTGCTTTGTAGCTGAGCACGTGAAAGTTATATATCTGAGCTTATCAAGCTGCGTGACACTGCTTTTCCATACACACATGTAGGCATCGCCACTTGGGGGACTCCATGCCATCACATAAGAAATCCAGTGATAACTAGATGCTCATAATGGGGTAAGCAATGAGAGAATTCACTAATATGTTGTTTTCTTGTACTGATTTGTCACGAAGATATTCATCTACAAAAAAAAAAAAAAGAGAGTAAAAAATTGATTTTTGTAATTTGGTAGGGTTAATTCATAGCAGCTAAAGAACAGCAATGTGTTCTGAAGCTTAGTTAGAAATGTGCACATGTATTTTTAAATAAATAATCCCAAGCATACAGAAGATAATGCATTTTACATCATCCTGAATGAATTTTAAATCGACTGATTTTTAGAAAAATACATGGGAACAGAAACTGAAGTCACAATCAGGTATTTTACACATTTGAAAATACACAAAGAACTTCTCTTTGGGCTTTTCCATACAGTAGGTATATCTATCATTTTTCAAAATTCAGCTCACACTACAGGTGAATTCATTGCAAAACTATGGTTTTATTATATTTCTGAAATTCTCATAGCCAGGATTAACCAGAGAAAGTTTAATATCATACCTGACAGATACAGGAACAGAAAAAGCATTTATCAGTTTTGTTAGAAGCCATTGGATGGCATTTGTACTTCATTCTTTTGTTCTGCAGTGTTTTGTCTGAAGAACTGCTCTTCTCAGTTTAGAGACAGCCCACAAACTACAGTGAAAAACAGACGCTGAATTACTTACATTATTTAAAACATTGCAGCCTGTTGTCCCTAGAGAGCAGAGCTGCACACTTTTATGCAGAGAACTGAATCAAGGACCTGCTGTTTCCTAGGTTTCATATGCCAATAAAATCTAGGGTTTTTTTCCAAGCTCGTGATAAGCTCAGCTGCTGTATAACTCTTTGAAGAAATAAAGGGATCATAACTGAATCATGGTATGAGTCTGTTTCATCCAGCACAACCCAAGCAAGAGCTCAGGGTCGGTCTTACCCTTGTGCATTGATCAATACCTTATGCCAGCATATTAACCCCTTAGCCATCACAGAAGGAGGCAATATTATAGCAAAAAAAATCTCCAGCAAGACCCCGAGTTCCACAAAACAAACAAACAAACAAACAAAAACAAAACGAAAGGAGATGCTTAATCCTCACATCCTCTCATTTCAGAAAGGAAATGTTTTATACAGTCACTACTATATATAAAGCAAGCACTACAAGAAGAGCAAATCTCTGTGCAGCACCTGTGTCCATTTTATAAAGAACCTTGTTGAGCCCAAATGGGGTGGAGTAAATGGATAAATTTAAAATCTGTTTCACCTGTGGAATCTACTTATAATTATGAAAGCATTAAATTAGGTGTTAGAACTGTGTCATACGAGTTTTTAGGGAATATATGCTTTGAGAAGTCCGTGCTTAATTAAGGTTTTATTAAGAAAATATTTGTTAATGGCATTATTCTTCATATGCCAGCTTAAAAAACTCTTCTCTCTCTGATGGGGCTAGTAGGGGCTAGCATGGGGCTAGTAATACCTTTTCAAAAGTTCAGTTTATTTGTGGGATATTATATATGTGAGAGAAGTCTTCTCCTACAGAGTTTTTTTCTGATTGATATCAGTCTCTTTTTCCTTACACTCTGTCTCTTGCTGATAAATTTACTTGCGTACACAAAGTGAACAGAATTTCAGAGCTGAAAAATAATTTCTGCTATTTTATATAGGATAGTATGTCTCTAAAGCATTGGTTGTTCTGTTTCTGTCTATACAAAGTATACTTAAATAGCTGAATTTTCTCCTGTTCATTCATGTAGAATGCAATGCTACAGCTAGAATCGCACTAATTTTTACTTTTTCCACTATATTGTAATTTTCAGAAGAATTTAAGGGCAATGATAAATAATATATCTTGAAAACATTAATTGCACACAGTTCTTCTATTAAAAAATTATACATCTTAGAAATATTCTTAGTGCTATGCAATTCCTGCACAGCTATATATAACTCTCGCATTTTGACCTGGTGATCAGAAGGCACCTGATGTTGTATTTGGGCACCAAGTCCACTCTGAGGATCCTGTAACATCTTCATGAACTTCTGGCAACAATATAAGCATTCTCAACCAGATATAAAGAAAGACATATATATGCGTTTACTGATCCTTTTTAGGCTGGAGTCTGGGCTTCACTCTTCTCTGTATCACTTATAAAGCTAGGTAAAAACCACAAAACAAAAAACTGTAAGATTTCTGCCAAATAATTTTTGGACTAGAAGGCAGCACAGTGAATATGTGTTCCTGAGAGAGTGCAGGTGTGTTGTGTTCAGCTGAACACATAATTTTCCCTGTGTGTTTCTCTTCGTCTGTAGCCATGCTGGGGCTCCCTGAGGAAAGAAGTAAGGAAAGCTCATCAGGGACTTAGTATGGGTTATCTGGAAGAAGTACTCCTTTTGTGTTTCCCTCTTATATTGTAGCGGCCTTCCCTCTCTATGAAGAAAACCCATCATAGGTGTCTTACTGGCTGGGTTTTTTTGAAAGGAGCAGCATACTGCTTGGCTTAATATGCCTCATGTCACATACTGACTGTGCTGCAGGAGAGCCTCCTGGAAATCAGAGACAATCAGAAAGCAAAATTTGCCACTGCTTTACTCAAGACAGAAGGAAGCAAGTTTCTAGAGAACATGCAAGTTTCTATCAGACAATCAGATTTTTTTTTTTTTTACATAAACCTACCCGTAGACAGGTAGAATCTGACAGTTTTGTTCTGTACAGATGAGCTCCCTATTGCTTTGCAAATTTTTTCTAGTTTATCCAACAAACTACAAAGGAAAACACTGTGGAGAAAGGGTAGAGCTTGGAAAACCTTGTGAGAGTTTAATTGTTCTACACTCTTTCTTCCTTTCTGGACCCTTATCCTCCTGTGTGACTGCAGGCACAAGGGGAAACTGCATGGCTCTTGCTTGGATGGGGGAGTGGAGAAGCACGTGGGGGTCGGTCATTGCAAGACTGCCAGGAGACCATGCTAAGTGCACTGGAACCTTCCTCTAAACCAACCAAAGGGGACAAGAAATGGACTGCAGACACAAAAAGATAATATCCCTTCGATGATGTTATGATTTACTTTTTAAAACTGTTTGCTGCTGGAGTGCAGCTTTACAAAGCGGGTACCTGCTTGACAATGTCTCCCTGCTCCTGCTCTATATGCTTCATTGCTTCATTTATGAAAAACTGACATTTACAATGTAATTATTTTAAATTATTTGGGTTCTTTTATGTCTAAATGTGCATATTTTCAAAAGACTGTTTTTATTAAAATATATAAAGCAAATAAATGCAATATATTTTGGGCATTAGATCAGAAGACTTGAGTTAGGTCTTTTTTTCCATGTCACCTCCTAAGGGAAGTACACATTAAATTGCATAGTTTGCATGGCAACGTAAGTACAGCTTTTCATCACCAGTGGTTCTCAAAAAATGCTTAGTTTTCTAGTGGGACACATGATCTTCTGCTGGATGGAGCTCTGAAAGCAATCTAGATGTTTCTCCATTAAATAATTGTGAACACGAGGGATATTCCTCTATTGCCCTTGAAAAAGTCCCTGAACAAGCTCCTGAGGAATTTGGGCTGAAGATTGCTTTCAGATTTGTAACAGATTGGTGTGTTTCTTAAGTATTGTGTGTTCCTGCATTGTGTGTACGTATGTGTGTGTGTGCAAGCATAGATAAAAAAATCCTCATGGTCAAACATCAGTCAAAGGGAATATAGTCAGTGTTTTGGCTTAGATTGGCAAAGAGGAAATTAAATGCTTCAAAGGATTATTAGGACATTCTAAACACTGGAACATTTAAACAAGAATAAGAAAAACATGAAGCAGGACAAGAAGATGAAAGAGAAAGGCATGCATGTAGAACTAAACCCAACAGATAAGTGTCCTGCTTTCAGACTTTCAGTACACTTTCAGTGACTGGCAAACTTGGTCTTCACTGCCTGCCAAATATGATGATTTTAAGACATGCAAGACCTTATAACCCAAGAAATACCTCAGATGAGTTATTTAGCACTTTTCTCAAGCTCTCCCTTTCTCTTTCTAGTGCTACCCTTAGTATATTTCTTATATATGGACATTTTTCTACTATACACTCCCTTCCTAATTTTCTTAATACAGGGGCTTGATTTAAAACCCACAGCTATGTTAGGAGAGAGCTAGAAGCTGCAGCCCCTGGGAAAGGGGAGTAGGAGTACTCTACCCCCCAGGGAGACACAGAATCAGTTTGTTTTTCCCAGCTACTACACAGCAATTTTTGGTTTTTTAGCAAGGAGAGGATACATCTGACCTTCCCCCCTCCTTTCTTTTAAATGGTGGTGAAGGTAATCTGGATTTCTTTAAACTTTCTGAAGGATCTTTAGCTAGTATTCTTAAAAGTGACTTCAAAAGTTACTCTAGAACTTTTGGAACTACACGTTTTAACAAGCATAGACACGGCTGAGTATGCTCTTAATATGCAGCAGGTAGCTGATAAGAAAGTCAAGGCTTTGCCCTCAACCTGGGTTACCACCTGCCAAAATAAAGCCCTGGCCTGCCAGAAAATTCTCAGAAGACAAAGACTGCTGTGTCCTAGAGACTCTGAAACAAGGCCCTGATTTTTTGGGGGGGCGGGGAGGGAGGGGCAGTTCTTCAGACCCGCAGCCCCTTTTTTTTTTAACCTGGTAGCACTTCTTCAAGGATGGGGTATGATTTTAGCTTATGCTTCTGCTAAACAGCCCTCAATAGTCCAATTTATGAAGTAGGCCTGGAGAGGCCTTGAAGTCAAATCCCATTATGATTAACTGGAACAATTCTTGACTTTCATCTAAATAGCCATATCTTTTGACATGAGCACCAAACAGCTTCCCAAAATAGCTACATCCAGTATACTTCAGACTCTTTAGAACATTACTGCACACAGGTTCATGTTATTGTTCTTCGTTTAGCATGCATTTCACACCTTTTTGCAGCTGGTTGAGCTATTTTTCTTGGAAACTAGTTATCTAGGAAACATTTCTTTTATGTGGATGGTTCATTCTCAAAGTGAACCTATATTTTTGTAAACATAATACTTCGCGTATTTTTCCTGGATTACTTAATAAAAAGTTAGCCTTCAAGTTACTGATAATATATACTGTTTATATAAACTATTATGTTTGGTTTCTATTCATAGTTCTTGAAACACCTTGTTTTTATGGTTTTTGCAGTTTTATTTTTTCAAGCTTGAAAACAACTGAAACAGATCATGGCAGTGTACTCAGAGTTACTAGCCTTTCTTGGAGGCTAATAGAGCTCCAGTTCCTTCTCCTCAAATAGGATTTTCTTCACTTGCAAATAGCAAGTTGTGCTAGGGAATAAAATGGCACAATTACCCAAGCCATTTATGTTTTCACACTCCTTTGGTTAAAAGACAATGAGACTGCGACCAAACAACAAAGTTTAGACCCTGTCTACATTAATTTTAGAAATGTTAGCTATTTGAGCAATTTAGTTTTTTGGATCTGTTTCTACAATAAAGAAGGATTTTTTAAAAAATTGATTTTATGAGGAATTACTTCCTTCATCCAGTGTCCTGCATCTGGGTGGGGTAAATGAACTCTTGAATACTGAGTTTTCTATCACCCTTTTCCCACCTTTGGTGTACATTGTGCTACCACCACACTTTCCCTGTCACTGAGTCAGTGATGTCAGCAGCAGCTGTGCCAGATGATTGGGACTATAGGGTACATTTTTACTACATGAAGCAGATGCTCTTCTTTATTTAACATTGATTAAAAATCAATCTGTCTTCTAAGTCTTCCCATCTGCAAAACACATAGGCTCAGGAAGTGCGGCTGGGATTTTGATTAAGTACATGTTTTCCTTTCCTCTTCTTTTAAAGGTATGAATGAAACATGAGGAAAATGACACCCAAACTTCCGTGGTGTGTGAGGATTTTAAAATACTCAGCCAACTTTTTTCTTTCTTTTTTTTACTTCTTCAGACATAGTAGATTATTTCTTACATCTGGGTTTCAGTAGAAACAGGAAGCTGATGAGTCAAATGTCCATAGGGATTGCCCTTATGGATATTTCAAAGCTGTTGGCAAGAATGAGCTAAATCACCTCAAACCTCAGCTTTTGAGGTTTGGTGAAGAATGCACTGCTGAAAAGGCTTCAGAGAACTTTAGAGGAAGCCCCCTGGCAGGGAGATGGTCATTGAAATAATTGAGTGATCTATAGTCACAGTTGCTTCAGGTCCACTCTAACTGCGATTATCAGTCTTTAACTATGTCCATTTTACAGAAAATATCCACCTCCCTAAGTGACTTCATTAATGATTTGCAAAAATATTGTGGAGAACAAAATCTATCTTCCAAGGTCATCACAATTTTGAGACAATTATTCTTATGTTCCTGAAAGGGAGGAGACAGTTTTAAGAGGGAGTGAAATTTCTGCTCTGCTGTATGTGCTGATCTAGCTATTGACAGTATTTGGAGGAATTTTGCTGCATTATCCTGGGTGGGTGCTAGACTAACTGAAGGATGGAAAACTGCATGAAATAAACTGATATTTTGTTACAGGCCCAGGGAAGGTAAAACCTTAAAAACCCAGTTGCAAATGTATTTCCCATAGACAGTTCTTTTACTCCACTGCAACCAGTCCTATGCACGTATTACAGTATAATTAAAAGTCAATTAAAAACAGCTTTCCCAGATTGACACTTGCACTGTAAAAACAGGAAACTGAATTGTATAGTGAAGAATACTCAGTACAAAAGTTAACATGAACTAATTTATGAAAAACCTGTCATGAACAGAATTTTAGTATTTTATAGTAAAAATCATCTATTAATGACTCATATTTAAATTCAGTGTCTAAATAATAGGTAAAATAGTAAGATCATGCTTGGTTTGAGTAGTTTCATCTTTGGAGAGCCTAATGAAGGATGAGCTATATGAGGTACTGCAACAAAACCAACATTCAGCAGAGGACAAAGAACAGTAGAATAATCAAGTTGTGCCATTAGAGATGATCAAGGTTTGCAGATTCATGGTTTCATCCACAGACTTGGTAAAATACAACATGAACACATCAAATCCCCAGTCTGATACATGCAGATCTAGGATCAGCACATGAAAATAATGGAGTGTATGGCTTAATCTTTCTTTCTCTTTCTCTAACAAACATAGAGAAGCTGGAAGTCTGGGTAAATAAGAGACATATCAATTAATTTAGGAGGAAGCTGTTTGCAATTAAAATATGAAAAATCCCAATTGGTGGAAGTTTTTGTGTTTAGTTAAAAACAGGGCAAAGGTGGAAACCCAGCTTGGTTTGTCTTTCATTATTTTAAAATTAAAGTTGTCTAACCTTTTAAAGATATTTGAGTCATGTCTTATTCTTTACAATTCTTAGGGCTTTTTGGTTTTTTTCTTTCTTGTACAATGACATTATAAATTATTTTTGTAAAACTGAAATATGATGTAAAATTATGAAAATATAGTATACAGTTAAAATAAAAGAACCAAGCATGAAATCAGTGGAGAACCTGTCCACAGACATGTTTTCCCATATGAATGCAACAGATAAAAAACATAATAAATTCATTCATCTACACCCACTTTAAATATCTGAGCTGATCAGCAGTTTCACTGATGTGCGGCCAGACTTTGAAGTCTATCTTAGCTCTCTGGAATTCGACCAGCCACTTTCCAGACCATGTAATGCATTGCAGATCTTTCCACATTATGTATTCCAGATGGCCATATTCTTTGTGCATTTTGCCTTTCTTATTTAGGTTACTGGGGTAATTTGGGAATAAAACTTGCATGCTACAAAGTGACAACTGACATATCGTTATGCTATCATGCTGCTTAGATACTGATGATGGACTTTAATGAATGTTTATGAAGTTTGGGGTTGTTGTTTTTTCTCCCCTCTTTCAATCACTTTTATGCCCCTGGAAAATGAGAAACTGAATGTGGCAGATACTTCATGCATCGCGTGTAAGGCTTGAGTTTCAGAGGTAAGAGTTTTCAGAGGCAAGCACCCACAACTTTACATGGAATTAATCATAGCTGGATAAACTTAGCACCTTTTGTAGATCAAGCCGCTGGTGAATGCAAGATTCTCCTAGGACTTCCATAGTAAGAAAAGCAGCCCATAAATTGAATTAGCTGAGGCCACCAAGCTTACTTTAGGGACCAGATTATCTGTATCATTGCAATCTTCTGCCTAAGGTTGAATTCAATCATTCTCACAGGCATCAGCAAGATCTTATCCACTGCCACCCAGAAAACAGCAGATAGGTAGGCAAGTAATATAAGGCTCTTGTTCTCCTGAAAGGCTCTGAGAACATTGTACACCTTGGGAGATATATCTATGTCATTTGTCACTCAGACCTCTAGATGGATCTTGCATCTTCCACTTCATATTTTCTGTCTTACTATATAGACCTGGAACAAAGCCTTAGGTTTCCTAAGGCTACGTTATTCTCATCTCCCTGCCCTCACTTTGCAGTAATCTCTCATTCCTTCCTTGAATCTGATAAGTCAGGAGACGTTGGAATGCATTTGAAAAAATGTAACTGCAGAAACCACTACTTATTCCATGCTTTACTACAGTAAATGAAGAAAAAAAAAAAAAAGGCACAGACAACTGTGAAAAGCCTTAAACAAACATAGATCTGAAACCTACAAACACTTAGGTATGAGCCCAGACAAAACTGCCAAATGTTGGCAAAATTGGGGGCTATTAGAGAAAAACATTGTGGAATACCTAAGACATAATGCCACAAGTCTTGTTCAGTAAACAGATGAAAATTTCATTACTGTAGACAAATAACTTCTGTGTTTCCAAGCAATGCCTCATACAATATCTGTCTTCAAAAAAAGATATTTCTGCTGTAAGAGCTAGCTAATTGAAATAGCTTGTTTCATATTGGTACTCAGTTAATGCCATCTGGAAACACAGATATGTCTGGAAAAAAATATGGGGTTATTTTCAAAATGACAGTTATTCTTTGTGCCACCTACTATGTCCACCAAAGCTTGTATCAGCACTAAAGAAGTACAGTGTACAAACTTGAATTGGGACATGGGTTAAGAGCAGATTTGTCAGGGATACCAGAACCTGTGGTGTTTTCAGTTTTCCATAACTTGAACTGTTTACTTTGCAATATGCTTTCTTCTTTCAAAATTTTCATTACTGTCCCCCACCCTACAAAAAACTATGGCCTTTTAAACTTCATACCCATGAAAACTGAGCTTCCAAGTTATTAGGTTCCTGGCACAGAAAATGTCACTAATGTTGCAAAGACAAAAGTAATGGGAAAAATACTCCCCTGTATATGATACCACAGTGAAATCTCTCCTTTCCCCTGGCCTGTGTATATGCTATGGGCTATGTATATGCCCAAAAATGGCACTGTCTGGTATAGGTTATTTGTGACTGTAGCCTGATGCTCTTTAGTGAGATGGGAGTAGCACATTGCCTCCAAACGTAATTTTCTGTCTCCTGCTGGAGACAGCTCCCAGCACTACCTCAGGTGCCTTGTGGCTTCTCTCTTATCCTCCTGGTGTTACTGTAACAACCAAGTGCCCAATAGGACTCCAGTTTCCAGGAAAATTCTGTGGTAAGGTGCTGGCATCACAAAGGTTATTGGATGTCCCCCAGAAGTAATGACTGCTTGACTATTTATCCTGTGGCTTTCCTGAGTGTCCAGGCACTCTCCCATACCATCTAAAAAAGCATTGCTTTCAGCTCTCCATGTGTTCCTCTGGTACATACCAGAGGACAGAGATGCTACAACTGTATTTGTAGAGGGATAGCATGGCTAGAAAGTGAAACTACAATCAAATTTCACCCCTGACAGTGTCTTTTGTGCACAGATATTGCACAATTGTTTCCTTAGCTGTTGTATTTGCAAATAAGTTATTCTGTGTTTAATCAGGTTCCTTCTGGAGCTCTTTTTATTTTCACTGTATTCAGAAGGAGCACTTCAAACCAGAGCGAATTAGGAACTCTCTGAATGTGGTGATAAAATAACAAAGCCTTTCCCAGCACATTTCAGTGGTTGGTGGGTTTTTGCCGGCACCTGTGACTGACCAGCTGCTAGCGAGGAAGAAAGCCATGAAGCTAGAGTGCTTATTCCATGTTCTTTGGCAAATCTTTGCACTCAGAATAACAGTTTAGGCCCCAGAGACCATCTTTTGTTTTCTGCATTTGCTTACCAAATAGGAAATAAAGCTATTTTCCTATTTGCTGCAAGGTACACCGTCAAATGAAAGTACAGCCTCCTACTTTAAAAGAGGAAATTGCACTTGTTGCATAAATCTCCAAAAATCTTCTTGCTCCCTTCTTTGGGTTAATGTTAATTTTAAAATTTTAATTCTCAAGAGATGTGTCTCTTCAGCATTGCTCTGTTCTATGACACGGTTTCTCAGTTTAGTGTTTTGGGAATTAAAAAATTCTCCAGTAAATTTTTGTATTCTTACAAACTGCCTCTTATCCCTGCTATTGTGAGAAAAGGTATTGGGAGGTAGCTACTTAGCTTAGCTCCTGCAGTTCTTATGCTGCTCATGCTCTTATTTTTAATGTCATTATGTCCCCAAGGTGTTTTGACACACAGTTGCAATTGGAGTGGAGATCCTTACATCTGCCCTGAGTTTGTTTTTTCAGCTTAATGCAGCTGCCACTGTCCAAAACACAGCTCCCAGCTAAAGCAGGGAAGTGGGCAGGATCCAGTGGTTCACACAGACACAACATGTGAGCAAAAAGAAAAAAAAACAATACTAATTACTTTTGTTTGATTTGCTTACGCATATTTTTGCATTACTACCATCAGAATAGCCAAGCTGAGGATATATTCAGAGCTCTGAGTGATGAGGCACAATGGTTGATGGGGTTACATCTCTCTCACTGTACAGCTGATTGAGCCAAAATCAGTCGGCTGATCAAACCCGTCAAACCCTCGCTTAGCCTATGGGTGCAAGCCAGCAGCCCGTCCGCAGCCTAGTGGCTGTCAAGGCTTGGACAGGAACAGAACTTGGACAAGGCCTGGCCACCCCTGCAGGGACCAGAGGACGGGAACTGCCCCACCTCTCTCAAGCAATGACATTCCAATTAGGGACTCAAACCCTTATCTTTGCAATGTCCCTGGGAAGGCAATGCAGTGTTATTCTGAAACACAACATAAAGAAAAATTTCTCTAGGTCATGTAAGAAGTTTCTGTTGCAAGCAAAACAAATGCAAATTTCTCACATCCGTGTTTAAATGTGTCTCACACTGTCTCTTTAAATAATGCATTTCTTTAGTAGCTGGAGCTGCCTTCAGTGCTGAAACATCATTTGTTACTGGAAAAGAGTTTTATGTATAGTGCTCTGAGGCAGAAAACTTTGAATTCCCCTTCATTGTGGACATCACTTCTATGTCATTCCACTTATTCCAAGAAAGTGTAAACTGTGATGGGAAAAGCTACTCTGTTTAAATTACATTGACCTTGTTTTGTCTTAAAACAATTATTCTTCATCTGCACTTTACCTACAGTTGTCCAGACACCTCATGCTTGGAAATCAAGGCTGGCCCAATATTAAGGATCATTCCCCAATTACTAGGATCTGATTTCAATCCTAGTTAAATATCTTCCAAACTTTCCATGTTATTCCAGTGAAAACAGAGTAAGTTACCTGGCAACTAAATGTGATTTTTATATAGTTGGTATTTAATTTAATGCTTATCCTGGAAACCATCAAGGAGAAACCATGGTAAAACTGAGAGTTTATACACTTTTTTCAAAATCTGTGGCAAGGTCTTTGATTTACTGTTGACGAAGTTTCCAGGATCCCAAAAAGTAAATAAAAGTAGGACAAATGACAGGCACCCGTCACACAGAGTTAATGAACGACATCCCTTGCTCAGTTGCCTTGAAAATACCTGAAGGTTTGCTCCTCTGTATGGTTTTCATACAGAAAATCTCAGATGTTGTCCATCATTTTGAAAAACAGATTTCACAAAGCATCTCCACTAGAAACAAAATAACACCAAGATTTTGCTATCTTTTTTCTCAAACCATAAACTCTAAGACAAGAAGAATTTTATGAAGGCCTTGTACATGTGTGAGCCCCTTCTCCTATGCACCTATGCCTGTCTCACAGACTTTCAGCTCTCTAAACCCTTAGCCCTGTGTTTGACACCAGCAACTGTATAATAGTTCAACATGTTCTGTCTCTCTCTGGAGTATTTGTAGGTCCTGGTTTCCACCTAGAGAGCAGGGGAGCTGCATGGGCGGTCTGTGGATGCAGGGCTAGGGATGAGGTATAGATAACCTCAGATGTGCATCCACAGCAGATCTATGAACCCCAGAGTCTCCAGCACTGACTGCAAACTAGTAGGTATGTAAGAGTTTTCTTAATTCAAGTGTCCTTGCTTGAACACTTCCACTATTACTGACAGGCTTGCTGCTGCTTATGAAAGTATAAGCCCATGTGCTTCCACTGAGATGCATGCCTTCAGTGACCCCACAGCCCTACTGACTGGACTTCCAGGGGTATCCTAATGCACAGGAGAAGGCCTGTTGCTCCAGAAAGTACTGTCTCTAGAAATTGCACTTTGAGATTGGAGCACAGGCCTGGTCTAAGGGTAGTGTTGTGCTTTGCTGTTTACAAGCAGAGACAATGCCATAAACACAAGGAAGGGAGAAAGGCCTAGTGCTAAACATAAACCATACCAGTTATTGCAGACTATGCTGCAGTAATCGTCTGTTAGGAAGGAAAAAACAGGGATAAATGCGGCTGACAAATGTTTCCATACCAGGACTGAAATACAGGAGATCTAAAATGCATATGGAGACAATTGATCTGAGATCTGGTGTTCCATCTATGTCAGTCAGTTCAAGAGTCAGGGATCCAGTGCAAGAGGGAAATTACTAATCAGTTCTCTACAGTCAAAGACTGTTTTCCAATTATAAAACTTACTGCTAACATAAGGATGTCAATCACAACTGGGCATAGTCAAAGCCATGTGAACAGCAAATTTTGAACACCACCACCTCCGCACCGTGCAGAGGTCCGGCACCTGGATGGGGCTGCGGGACCAAATTTGGATGTACAAGACCTTTTTTCTTTCCATATCACAGTTCCACTGATAATACTACTCAAATTTCAAATCAATGTATGTCAAAAGATGCACATATCTTAGATAAAGCAATATTCATATCTTACTTGTATATTTTTTTCTGAATCCTCTGTCCATGACAAGTAAGGATTGAAGATTGTCGGGCATCTGGGCATAGGAACCATTAGCAAGCTTTTTTTTCCCCCTATTGCAGTAAGAGGCTGAAAGGTTGCAATGGCTCTTTCTAAAACCAAGAAAAAGAAGTTAAATATTTAATATACAAGATTAAAAAATAAATTAGCTGAATTCAATGTGTTTTACCAGCAGGAGATATGTAGAGGTCCAATGACAATGATGACATTGTGTTAACACCAATGATACTTCTGGGGTATGACCCAAGCCATGTCTCCAGAGAAGCAGAACAACAGTTCTCCTTCAGAGACACTGCATAACAAGAATACTTGTCACAGTTTTGAAAAGGAAAATAATTCCAGGAAAGTGAATGATTTCCACCTATGCCCTAGAAAGCTCTAGCCTCTGGTATTGATTTCTGTTGCAGCCTGTGTTAGAGATGAAACATTTGAAGGATTTTACTAAGTGCTGGTAGCCTGTCCACAGCTTCAGGACAATTTTCAAGATGTTTATCCATAAGGGAAGGTGCTATTTTAGAGAAGCCTTGACATGCTTTGGAGGAGCATGTGAGCCTTAACACTTTGGCGCCATTTCTCTTCTTCTTTTCCAGCATCACCGAGACATGCTATGTTGCTGCCTTGTCTTCTTAGTGTCCATATACAGGTTATAGATGCTGCACACAAATTTCTCCTATTCTTGTCTGAGGCCTTGCTGGTACTACCTGCCTTCTCATCCTCCTCTGACAGCAAGTTCCAGACGTTCACTGTGTGCTCTGTAAATGAATACATTTTCATCTGACATATGGTGATCCATAAGTGAATTTCATGGAGTGTCCTCTAGATCTAACAGTGTAAGATTTACTGGACAAAATCCTCACATTCAGGTTATTCACCACCTTTATGATTTTGTGAATGTGTCATATCATACCCCAGCTCTCTGCTTTCTGCGCCAGAGTCACAGTCCTCCTAGACCCTTCTGCTAAGACTACTGCTCTGCCAACATAAGCGTTTTGCTTTCCCTCTTATGTGTGCTTTCCAACTACATTACAACCCCCTCAGGCTTCAGAGACAGGCTCTGCATGCAGCACTACAAGGGTTTATTAGGTGACAAAATAATGTCCTCTGCCATCAGGATCCTTCCTGTTGATGCCCAACATATTGTTGGATTTTTTTTGGTAGCTGGGAGGGTTTACTGAACTAAAGGAGAGGAGGGAATAAAGCTGTATCCAGAGACTTGAGGGCTTTGTCTGCAGAGAATTACCGGAGAGGGTGTTCAGAGAGGGAGCAGAGAGCTGATGAGAGTCATGGCTTGTGTTTCTGAGAACATAAATAAATAGTGACTTATGTCAAGTACTTGTGTATGATGAAGTAACAGCTTTGAGAGGGAGAAGAAATCAGTACCAACATTTTTTCTGCATCCTGGTAGCCCAAAAGCTAGTAAGTAATTGCTTTGCAGTCTCTTCTGAAGAGGAACAGTGGCATGGACGAAGGGTTGCTGCTCAATAGCTGTGTTTTTCTGTGGATAGCATTTATTTGCCTCAGACTGAAATGTTTTAAGGTGAAAATCAGAAAAGAAAAACAGATGCCTCAATCTTTAAACTTGAATTTGTTTTTTTTTTTTTCTTCAGCAGTGAGCCAACACATGTTTTTCAGCACATCACTCAGATAGCTAGCCAGCTGGCTTACTTGCTCAGGGTGTTTTCAGTGTCTGGCAATGTCCTGATGTATGACCTGTTAGTGGTCAGAGATCAGAGACCTGGTGTTCATGCTGTGAGATCGCTCACAATCAGATTTCCTGGCTCCTGGGAAGAGCCACTGTCACCATTTTCCATGCCTCCTAGATGGTATGGCATGAAAGCAGACTATCAGAAAACTCCTGAACTCCCATTCAAACCACTGAAGTGTACTTTTTGTAAAAGCAGATTTTCATTAAAAACAATATATCCCATATAACAGCAAAACACTTTTAGCAGAACAACTGAAATGCTGATTACGGTAAGAATTTCCTTCAGGAATGTCCTTTTTTACTCAAGTTTCTTCATGAGTCCCAAGAAATGAGTGGGATTCAGTTACAATTTGCTGTGGACCTAACTGTTTGTTAAATCTTGTGGTTACATGAAGCGCAACACATCTCCTCATTTATCATTTACATATTTTTAAAATCTATTTCTCATCAAAACCCCTTCATTACAGGTGCACTTCAGGAAAGGGAGCTAATAATCTGACATGATTCATATAGTGAAGACCTGACACCTCCAGCCATTCTTTTCAAGTGCTGTTGGCACTAGTTAATATTTTCCACCTTTACTTTAGGTAATTTCCTAGTTTTCTATAGACAAGAAAAACATTTCAATGACACCCACAGCTCCAAACCACTACTTAGCACATAATGAACTAATTTAAACCAAGTCAATTTGAATCCAATTTTCCGCCATGTGAAACAGATGCTTTTTGCCAGGGCCAAAAGCCGTACATAAAGAACAGTAGCATGTGAGCACATTCCTAACTCCAGGTGTAAATCAAGCCTACAGAGTACTATGTTTCAAACAACATTAAGTATAAAGTTAGAAAATATATGAACTTACAGGCTTAACCACTCTGTAGTTGCCATTTCATTCCAGAACACTTCCCAGTTACAAAATTTGGTTTTTTGTAAAGTTTAGTTTGCTTGTTTGTTTTGGTAATGAAAAGAAGATTCAGTAGCTGCTCATTTTGTTTGTAATGAAAGCATGGTTTTGTACTAGAATGTTTGCAACAATCTGATGAAAGTATCAATCTCCACAAGACAAAGCTGTTGAAATTTAACCTTTAACATGAACTACTGAGTAAAAATAGCACCCTTTTTTTACCTGAGTGCATCTTCTTCTGAAGGATCTTAAACTGAGGCAATAATGACTGCAGCACATAAGACAACCTGTGTCTACAAAAGATGTGAATCCTCCGAGCAATACATACATTAATGTGTTTGTATTTCAAGCTTTTGTATACTTTTTATCACCACACAGCATCAAAAGCAGGGTTTAGATCTCCTAACAAAGCCAGAATACACAACAGTATCTCCCTAATACTGCCACGTGTGGCTAACAAAAGGACTGTAATAACAAGGTCCTAATTTAAAAGTCAAGCCTTCATGTCTTTAAGTCATAGATTACACCGAACACTTTCTAACACAACTGCATGGCTTAGCAAACAGCAAGTGCTAGCTTAGGAGAACATTTGACACTTTCAAGTCATTGATGACAGACAAGGATGCTCTCTTTGCTGTGCTTTTGGGAAGGAAATACATATCCAACAAATTCCCGTCCGCTACTAGGGAAGATAGGGCTGTATCCTGAGAAAACCTTTGCTAAAAGAGAAATATTTTGATTCCCAGGAGGGAAAAGGAGATAATTGGCTGCTGGGCACATTTTGTCTAAGCAAACACAGCAGAAAAGTCTGTCAGTTTGAGGATAGTTGAGAAGTGATTGCCTGAAATAGAGAGGTGGTGGTATTTTCCTATATAGTGCTTTTGTATTTTTTATTAATCCATTGGCAGGTTGACTTGCTTTTATTGACCAATTGCTATCTTTAAGTTGTTATTGAATGCAGTCTGTAAGTGAATTCAGAGCCAAAAGAGTAGGTAAAACCACACAGAGCAAAAATCTGAGATGGTAGGAGATGAGCACACCTGTCATATTGCAAGGTCATTTAGACAAAGGAAACAAATAGACAACCTTCCCAGAAAAAAATAAAGCATCTTTAAATATAGTCATATCTAGAATGATCTACAATCATCCTGTGTGGATACAGTGTTAGGTCTGACACTGTGATGGGCAGAAGGTCAGAAAACCACACATTCACAGGTAACAATCTGGTGTACATCAGGGAACCTGACATCAGAGTACCTAGTAAGCACACAGCTTCTAGAGCACAAAATGAGCAGAACAGCTCTGTTTCAGGAGTTTTGTTTCGGAGTAGCTCTGATCTGGTTTGTGCTAAATGTCCATTAGCAATGGGAATGCAGTCAACATTCTGCTAAGTGATGTCGTCTGGTTTAGTTTAACCATAAGGGAACATAATTTTTGTGCCTTGAGACCAGTCAGTGATCTGAAACTCCGTGTGCTAAGCTGGGTGATTGGGAAACTTCCTTAAAAGCACTCTCTTAACTAAACCAGAAAAGTAATATTACTAATAAACTAATAGTGGAACTAGAGCAGCAGCTCCTTCTGTGGGCCAGAAGATCATGCTGCTGCAGCTGAGAACTAATGAGAATAATGAGAGCTGATGAGCTGCACATCATTTCAGGAGACCGATGATCTCCTCACTGCTGTGGTTCCATGATAATGTAATACTGGTGACAGATAGTGATGAAACCAGAAATCATTCATCAGTATATGCTTCCTATGGAATGCATATGTTAAATAAAAATAAAAGATATTTAACTTGGATTTCATGTACTCTAATGCAAATTGTTTCTCAAAACAACTTTGTACCTGTATGGAAGTTCAGGTCAGAGAGTATTGGGTGATTCAAGGAAGGAAATCAGACACACTTGTTATTTGTGGAACAGGTGTTGAGGGCAGTCATTTCAATAGAGTTACCACTACCTGTGCTAGACTTCAAACTCTTCCAAAGACTGAAAACCATATGGTGTGCTGGAAATGCAGGAAAGGGTGAGGTGGAAACATGGGCAGAATAATCGGCATGGTTGGGTACCTAGTGTCTAGTCTGCATGTGACTGAGCTGTGCATTGGAAGCGTCCCTTTGCACCTGCGTGACCAGCAGATGACACAGCTGTTCCAGCCAGACTAGCTAAGAAGGCATTGCACATTCCTCAGCACACGCAGAGAGCTTGGCAAAAACCAGGGTGTTTTGAGCTTTTTTTCAGCATTCCAAATGAAACAATGAAGGTAATTAATTCTTTGCTTTTTAAAATGATACTGAATTAGTATCTAATTACAAGAAGTACCTGGAGGGTTTCCCATGGTTGTTTGTTTTATTTTTTCCTTCCTTCAAAAGTCTTTCAGCACAGCATCGTTGTTACAATACTCTTCTTCCCTGAGGGATCAACCTTGCAATCCCAGCTCTGGCAAGGGTCCCACAGGCTCTAAAAATTGCTCAACTTGAGTCTGTATTACTGACTGGGCCCTTGGTGGGTATTTAATTTGGAAAAAGGGAGTGTATCTAATGGTCTTCTTGCTGAAAAAAAAAAGTTCATGTTTCTTGAAACTATTCCATCTGCATTAAATTCACCTGAGAGACTGTGCACATGATGTTGTTTAAATGACTACAAATGGTAATACATGATATTTTGATATTTTATGTAACTAAAAAGTACAAAAACACATAAGAAAATGTTTCATTTCATGAAAAGAATTTTGTTTCTGATTCTACTGATCTCATTTTTTTTTGCTTAGGTCAAGCAAAAATCTTTTTAAAACACTCACATAACAAGGAATTCCCTTCTTCCCTTTACATCTGTACTCCTTAGACTGACCAACATCTGTAAGAGTGTCTTTAAAAACCTGCATGTGTGAATGACTTCATTCTGAGTTCCACCTATTTCCCAAGTATCTGACAGCTGATGATGGATTTGTCACCATTAGCAGATGATAGGGCACAAGAATTTCAGCAACTGGTCCAATAAATCACAGGATTACGGACTCATTTAAGTGGGAAATGACCTCAGAGATCATTGAGTCCAAAAAACAAAGAAGTGGTGCATCAAACCTGATCTGATGACTCTTCCCTTCTGCAGGTGATTCCTCCACAGAAAATTAATTTTTTTCAGTATTTCATACTTTTCAGAAGAGAAAGGTTTTTACTGGAATATGTTTTGTAACACTTTATCTTATCTAATGTTAATGGATCTCATGCCAGAAAATTAAAAAATTCTTTTTTTTTTTTTAAATTTAACCTGGAAGGTGCCTCCCCAGAAAGGGCAATAATACAACAATAATCTGTTGTCAATACCTAGTAACATACAGCTCTGTCACACTGCCAAACGGGAAGAGTCTTACGCACAAACTAGAGGTTTAGCTACCTGGTCTATCAGGAGAGGCATCAGGAAAGAAGGCTGTGACTACTGAATACCTCCTTTTGTGGCTCCAGCTCACAGGGGACATTTGCCCCAGGGCAGGCTGCTCTGTCTGACACAGGCTGCTGCGGAGCCGGCAAGGGTGACCGCGCTTGTAGAGTCAGAGCCCAGCCAGGGTGTGAGGATGCAGTGAGACACTTTGGCATCTTGCAATGGGACACACAGCCTGCCATAGTGTTTCTTTTGTTGCTCAGACGTAGCCACTTGGCCGGGAAAGTTTTGATGCAAGCTTTAGTTCCAAAGATCAGGATTTTTGTCCTATCTCGTTGAAAAATATGACCATAAAAATAGCATAGCATTGCTTCAGCAAACACTAGGGTTCCAATTTTTTTAATCTCACTAGTTTGATATTTTGCTAAGAGACAGAAAAAATGTTTTGTTTACCAGTGTTTACCAGTGATTTCATATAATGAACTATACACACCCATTTTTATTTCTGGATTCCAGAAAGAAAGAACCAAAGAAAGAAGTGTTGACGGACAATATGGGGTTACATGCTCTGTTTCCAAGAGAATTAAACAGTCTCGAATATTTTTTCATAGATTTGTAAGAGTCTGCAACTGCATCAAAAAATGACAAAGAGAGCAGACATGGAGGATAAGAAACTGTAGATACCAGAGGTCACAAACACAGATAAATAAAATACCAGTTAAACATCTTGAAAGGCCAAGATGAAATTCCAGGAATGTAACTCTGACATTGAAGGATTTTCTTCTTGAAAATAACGGGACATCCTTGCTCCTAACTACATACAAATGCAGGAGTGCAATCTATAAAAATATTATATGTCAGAGCTAGCATTACATAAATCACAACCATCTCACTTCAGTCAGTTTTAAACCACAAAGAAAACCCCTAAGTCTATTTTGAAATATAATACCTTGAACTGAGCCAAGCTTATTGCTAATGCATTTATTAATAATCCTGTCTCCCTGCATATTTGGGAACATTCAGAGCCTCAGAATTCCAGCTGGGTTGCTTCATGTTGACTAGAAATATGTCAGATTGTATAGTCTGTGATTGGATACAAACCTTTCACATGCATGTTTTCATTTGAACCCAGATAAGGATCGCCCTTTTACAAAAACAAAATGGATGTGATTAGGTACTATATATTTCTAATTGCTCACCTTGGCTTAGTATTCACTGGAAGCAACTGAAGTGTCACATTGATTTTTGCAGCTGCTTTGCAACCTTCTACCTATTTGGTGTATAACTTTTAGATGCACTTTTAAATGTCCAGAAATGAAAAAAAAAATGCAGCTGGCAGCACAAACTCAAAAAGGTTTTGTACTTTCCAGGTCAGAGGAGGCACAGTTTAAATATGCCTGTGATACTGAAGTCAGAAATATCTTCTCCCTTACAGGAAAGCTATACACACAAATGTCAAGTATGTGCTGATTCTCCCGTGACTCACATCAGAGTGGCTCTGCTCAGTATGCTTTAGCCTGACAGCATTTGCCAGTTCAGTTTCCTAATGAACCCCTCTATTCAGGGTAAGTGTGTGACACTTGTAGAATGTGGCATGTTATTTTAGATTGTAAACAGATGTGCACACATCTTCCAAGAGGTCTAATCCTCCTCACTCCACTCTAGGTACGTTTGTCATATGCTTCGTCTCCATTCTCCTAGCTTTATTTCTATGCTAAAAATCTGCTACACTTCTTACCAAACACCCTCTGCTCTCCCTTACTTTTTGGGGTTCAGACTGTGACTCTGGATGCATCAGGAAAATCATCATAATCAGTGCTCTTCCTTGTCCTCTCTTGGTGTCAGCAGAATAAGCAGAAGCAAAAGAAAATTAAGGAAGACACATATCTAGGATCTTATTTTCCTTTATTTGGTGGTGTGCCTCTGGGACAAAATCATCAAAGGTGGACAGGAATTAAGTACCCCACCGAGGGTGCTCAAACCCTTTCTTGGGCAGGAGCAAAGACATGAGTAGAAAGCCTAGTTCCGACGACCCTCTGGGGATGGCGAAGCCGTGCACTACAGCACTTGCAGCTGCACTTGCTGCTCTGGCTGTGCAGCCCAGGCGGGGAAATCCCTTGCTGGCAGAATTGGATGTGATGATTTGCTGGCTTTGCTCAGCCCCACAGCAGTGCTGTGACCCCCGGTTGCCAGCAGAGTAGACTTAGGCACTGCTGGCTCATGTAGCTCTCCCTCTGAAGGACTCTTCATCATGAGTCTTGGACAAGCAGATATTGGAAAAGGAGCACTGTAAGAGCAGCACATTTGGGGTGGGTAGAGCTGACTGGACTGCCTCTTGGGCCCTTTGTCCATGAGAGGAAGACACTGCTGCAGTCTGTGCCACTTAAGCTAGACCTGCGCTGAAGGCATCTTCCCTCTTCCCCCATTTTGTAACCAACATTTTGTGAGCACCAACAGGTATGAATCAATGTGATGTGCTATGCTCAAGACAAAACACCAACTTAAAACCCAGCCTGATTCAGGAAAGAGCTTCCTGCAATGCTGTAGGATACACAGCTCTTCTATGACCTCTTCCTTGTTTTAACACTACATAGATCTAAAACTTTCCTTTGTCTGCACTGAGCTTATTCACAGGTCCAGCCCTGGATTCCATCCCAATTTTGTTTAGCAGCCAAAACTCTTACTTCTATTGAGGGCTGTTCTGTTTCAGAGAGGACAATATATTGGACCTTACTGCTTTTACTCCATTCAAGCATTGTTAAAGTTACAAAAGGCTCCCTCAGATCTTTGCTCACACAAGTGTTCTGACACAGGGAATTTTTACTTTTAAACCTTTAGAGAAAACATTCAGCTAATCTTCTGGGCTCTGGTTCAGGAAAGAAAACTCCTAATGTTAAACATATGCCTTGGAATTGTCATTTAAACCAAAGGATCTGAAATGCATGTTTCTACTAAAGATTGCAATTAAATGTTGCCCTAGATAGGAGTGAATTCTGGATTTGGGCATTAATGAGGATGTCCAGGGACAAACAATAGGTACTTTTTAGATTTGCATTAACTGTACACCACCTGCCAACAAAAGCAGTGCTTACACATGAAGAAAAGCAGTGTCGACTACATGGTAGCCAAAGGTATGGCTGCACCTTGCTGTTTGCAGAGAGATTAATAGATTTTGGGCCTTAGTTCTTTAAGATGTTTAGTGTTTTCTTGGGAGACCTGAGTCCTTTCAACATATACTGCACTTAAGGGCATTCAGTGCTTTGGAGGATTAGGTCCAGCTACACCATTTTGAAAAATCTCTTTGATACTTGGTGGTGATATGTGAAGTTTGTAGCATCATTTCTTACTGTTTTTATTCATGCATGGACCACAGCCACCTCAAGCACATCCATATGCCTAAAATTAAGATGAAAACACTTATTCTGGGGTTAAGAAAACTTTCCAATTATTTCTTTTTCTTATGTCCAACTTTGAAAACAGAGCTTTAGAACACATTTTTGGGCTGTGTCTGCAAACAAGTAACGAGCACAGTTTTTGCTGTGTAGTACCTGTAGCAGTGGGTGCATATGTTAGAGACTTGGAGGGGTCAAGTCACTAGCTAGTATCACCTTTCTCAAAGACGGGAGAGGTTTCCCGAGTCCTTTAACGGGAGGCATTTGTCACATGATACCTCCAATGATCTTCCAAGTGTCAGCTGTAACATAACACTTTTCAACTATGACAATAAATTGGCTTAAATTTAGCAGGAAAAAGACACCTGGCTCTGTACCAGGTCTGATAAGCAATAAATGAAACATAACCAAATGGGGGAAAAAAACAAAAAGAAAAAAAAAAAAAAGAAAGCGGATGTCAGAAAATCTTTTATAAATTCTGTGCCCCCGCCCCCCTTCCCTATTTAGGGCTTATTTTTTTCCAGTTTCTCATCAGGTATGCTGATGGAAACGGTGGGTACGAAGCTCAGATAATTGTCCTGGATTCCTGAGCCCTCCGTCCTTCAGCGGGGCCAATAATGAAGACAGAGGAGAGAGAGAGGCCGGGATGTGCCTGCCTGCCTGGAATGCAGCCGGAGCTGAAAGCTGACACCAGCTCGCTGGAAAAAGACTTGCTAGCAAGGGCTGTCTCCAAGACGACAGAGTATTTTCCCTGTGATGCATTTACACAGTGGGGTTAAAGTTCTGTGAAAGCAACAGCTGTTGTAAAAACATTGTATTAAATATGCTTAGAACTGTAAAACGCGTGCTCCTCATGTTGCACTTTGCTCGAGAGAAATGTGGAAACCTGTGGTATGTCTGAGGGAGAGTTTCTGCTCTCTCAGAGGCTGTTTTGTAAATGTCATGCTCCATTTTCAACCTTTTCCTGCTGAGATAGCTGCTTCTTCAGACCATTTTTCTCTAAAGTTGACTTTCAAGTTAAGACTAATGACTAAAGCATGACTGGGTCTACTCCTTACTTTTACCCCTTTAAACTATGCCTTCTGCTTGAAAACTTAACTTTCACTATATGTGCGCTCTTGCGTTTGGACATAAGCTGCTGCAAATGAAGCTTGCTTATCCTGATGCCACCCATACATGTGGCCCAGCTATCATTTGCATTTCAGACTCACCAGCACTAATATTTTTCCATCACCAGAGAGCAATCTTCTGCAATGCTCTCCTGTTACTGAGTTTGCTAACCTCTGGGGAGAAACTTTCCGCATGTAAAGCGGATAAAATATTACCAGCTTCAAAAATCACAGGCTGGCAAAACAACAGACTGCTTCAGAGCTATTCTCTCCTCTCCTTTTGCAATTCTTAGAGGCTCTTTAAAACTGTTACCTAGTTTTCAAGTCAAGAGGCAAAGACCTAGAGGTTGTAAGAGACTCACCCAATGCAACTTTTTCCAAGTGAGACCACAAGGACACAATGGCACAACTACAGAGGTGTCCAGTGACCCTCTGCATACACTGATATGACAGCTGTACTTTTGATCCTTTCCATGCAAACTTTGTAAAAGTTGTAAAAGTCTATAGTAAAGTGAAAATCTCTCCTCTCCTCTCCTCTCCT